>CDMY01000220.1:73754-153472 GCA_001179505.1 Vitrella brassicaformis
GGGGGGGGGGGGGGGGGGGGGGTCGGTGATGCGGTGCATGCATCATATGCATACCTTGCGAGAAGGCGAGTGTGGGTGTGGCGATGACGGCCATCGGCTCGCCGTGGCAGGAGACGTCATCGAAGACCTCAGCCAGCACCCCTGTGCCCTCCGTGGCTTCACGCAGCTCGGCCTGGGCGGGGGAGATTATCTCGCCTTGGCGCAGCAGACGCGAGGCCTCAGACGACAGACCCTCCTGCTCACGCAGGCGAGACTGACACACACATGTACACACGTGGCCGGGCGGGGAAAAGATAATTAATTAAAGCGGCAAGTACGTGTCTCTCTCTGGCTGGCTGGCTGACCTCAAGCCACGTCTGTTGAGTCCGGACGTCAGCGAGCACTTTGTTAGTGTCGGGGCCGATCGAGGCGCTCAGTTGGCGGAAGCGGGCCAGCGTGGCGGCCGTGGCGGCCGTCAGGTAGGCAGCCCTGTCTGCCTCGTGTGTGGTTGTGTTGAGGTGCACTTGCCGCAGAGACATGCCATTGGAGGGGTGGTTATGTGGATCACACCTGGACAGCCGCACCAAACCGCCTGCACGTCAGTCACGTGGCCGGCAACCACACCCACATCCATATGATTATCATGATGACATGTGGGTGGGCTTCCTGAATTAGGTGTCTGACCTTGGTAGGTTGTTGTGGCGCAGAGTTTGTGTGAGAGCGACATGAGCTGTCCGTCGGCCACTGTCCACTGCTGCGATGGGGTGGCCATGCATGGCTCCAGCAGCACAAGGCAGTCGGCCGCACTCACACCCAAACACCGCGCACCACGACCTGAGAGAGACCACGAGAGAGAACCATAAGTTAAACACACACACAGATCTGATCCACACGATGGTTGGTTTGGTTTGGTTTGGTTTGGTTTGATTGGCTGACCGACCGACCGTATATCTTTGGAGGCGAGATGAGGAAGAGGGCATTGTCTGTGTCCTCATACATGGCCGTCTCGCACCTCTCGCCCACCAACACGCCATCGCCAAAGCCGCCAGACTCAGACACCGGTAACGACACACACAAACCACCGAGCGACAAGAGAGTCGGCTCTGCTGCACAACATGACAACAGAGTGATGATGATGAGCAGAAGCAACGCAAGCTGCATTGGTGGAAAGCTGCAAAGCAAACGCTGCCAGGCAAAGTGAGTGATTGTCTGTTGCGCTGATTGTCTGTTGTTTGTTTGTCTTATACGTACGTATAAGCGATCAACACAAGCAATTGAACACAAGCGTATACATAGGTATATGCTTATCGTGGACGTGTGTGAATCTTGACCGTTGGAGGCCGCCTCACATACGCATTACCTCCATTCATTCATCGAGCACTCAGAATGGATGAGTCCATTCATGAAACGTCAACAGAACTTCACATCAATTCACTTCAAACACTCAGACGCCGGCCCTTTTGGTGGAAGAGAGGAGAGAAAAGAGGGAGAGGAGAGCGACTGCGACAAAACCCTTGACGTCGACCTGAAACCCTGAAAGAATGCGCGCTAGGCGTGCAGAGGACAAAGGAAGAGGGAGATTGGGCGGTGGGAAGACGCCTGAGAAGGCCAGCACTTTCAAAAACCAGATCAATGACTCGAGATCATCAAAGAGAAAGACTCTGAGAGAGTGGAGAGAAAGGCGAGAGAAGAGGACCTCAAAACCTTCGCGCAGATGGACCTCAAAACCCAGCTCAAGACCTACTCAGATCTTCCTCGCTCCAGATCATCGCATCCAGCCCCTGCTGATCAGCTCTCGAGTGTCATCTTCTTCTGCGGCATCCGTTATTCAGCTGTTCGCTCAAAATGGACGCCACCAACCTATCTCGTGCCGTCCTGATCGTCGCCATCGCCTGCATCTTCTCTTTGGCCCTCGCCGCTGACGGCGACGCAACCGTTGGGGGGAGGTCAGTGGGGAGCAGCCTCATCCGACGAAGCCTGCAAAGTAAGCTGAGAGAGATAGAATGCGACACAGCATGGCTCATCAGTTGTGTCGTTGTCTGTGTAGGTGTCATAACCCAGGGGCCTGAGAGGGAGGACGTCCCTCTGTCTCGTCGCGCGTTCCGCGAGCAGTTTGGTAACAGCGACTTCACCTTCGATTTCAATGAGGCTCAAGTATTGACCAACGGGGAGGGTGGCGGCATCAGAGGAGGTAAGACCGATAATACAGAAAACGCATTCAGGCCCGCACACTTGTGTGTCATCCATGCAGCCACGCCCGTACAGTGGCCGGCACTCAGTGGTCACGGGTTCAGCCAGACCGTCACGGACATCGCCCCCTGTTCCATCAACACGCCCCACCTGCACCCCCGAGCAACAGAAATGCTTTACATCACCAAAGGACGGTGAGGAGCAGACACACGCACCATTTCATTCCAAATGTCTTTTTTTCATCGTGTCTTCTTTTGCGTGTCGGGCATCCATCAGGCTGATTGTTGGCTTTGCGGAGGAGAACGGCGGCCGCATCGTCACGAATGACATCAAGGAGGGCAACAGCGCCTTCTTCCCCCACACCCTCATCCACTGGCAGTTCAACCCCACATGCGAACCAGCCCAGTTCGTCGGCACGCTCAACAGTGATGACGGCGGAGTGCACACCATCGCACAGGCCCTTTTTGGCCTTCCCAATGATGTCCTGGCCACAGCCCTGAATGTCGATGAGTATGATGTTACGCTGCTGCATGATGAGCTGCCGAATGTCCCTGCACTGGGGCTGAAGAGGGACCAGTGTAGGAGGAAGTGCGGCCTCTAGCGAGTGGGTGTGTTGGGTCTGCGTGGGGGGTGTGTTGGAGCGCACGTTGGGTAGTGCCTGTCGTGTGCCTGTCGTGTGTGGTTTTTTAAGTAGGTTGCCGGTGCCAGTGCTGTGTGCTGCTGTTGGCGTGTTTGCCGTGAAGGTTGAGTAGGTAGCTTTGAGTCTTGTTGATTCTTTGTCTTTGTGAAACCGAATGCACACCACTGCTTTCTCCACTGCCCGTAGCGAGCTGGGGTGCAGTGCACCGCACCCACCAATGACATTGATTGATACGATACACATCTGAACAATAAATATGTCCTCCCAAGTGTGTCTGTCTGTGCTGCATGCCATGCGTACATGACATACATGGTGTGGACAGTCAATGTCATGGAGATGATGCCCCGCACGCACTCAACCCTTGACACAAAACTGCTGAAAAAAGGGCCATCAGCACAATACAATACAGCACGGCACGGCACGGCACCACTATGCATGCGAATGACAAGAAATGAATCAGGGAGAGAGAGAGATAGAGAGAGAGAGATAGAGAGAGAGAGAGAAAGGAGAGCAGATGCCTGCATGTCGTTCAGCCAGATGGGCTGGCGGCCGGGGGGCCGCCAGGTTTGGCTTTAGCAACTGGGGCCAGCAAGGGCGGGGGGGCCTTGGCTGCCTGCACGGGTGGCAGTGTCTGGTCTTTCTCCTGCGGACGGGGCAGCACCTTGGACACACCCACAGGCTTCGGCGTCACGGACGACCTGATGTGACATACAAGATGAGACATGTACAATCTACGTTTGTTGTTGGGCACATCTTGTCAAATATCTGGGTACTGACTGACCTTCTGGCCGTTTGCCTCATTCCTTTCTCGATGTCTTCCTCATCCTCCGACGACATCATGCCCGACTTGGCCGACACACCGCTGACCGACAGCTTCCGCCTGTCGTCGGCCTCGGCCGCCGCACCCTCACTGGCGTTGCTGATCCGCCGCTTGGACGCGTCCTTGTCCTTCGCAGTGCTCTTGCGGGACGACGCAAATGTCAATGTCTCGGGCTTGCCTGATAGATACAAACAAGACACATTGTGCATGTAGTGCTGCGTTGTGCTTTCTTCCTTGCAGGCAGGCGTACCGGTGCTGTCCGCGAATCTGGCCCTGCCTGGGGTTTTGGCGTCCCCCCTAGGCGGTCCCGGGCTGCTATCTTCCTCCTCCCGCTTGGCCCTGGACGGCGCCAGCACCAGGGTCTTCTGCCGCAGCTGGCTGAACCCGGCCGGCTTCTCGTCGCCGCCTATCTGCCGCTCACTCGCACCCTGCAGCGAATTCCGCTTCCCAACCTGAGATGCCGGGTACTGCGTCACTCGCCGGCTTGATTTCGACGAGGGCGGGTTGATCGCTGTCTTGGCGCGTACGAGGCCGCCCGAGACACCCGTTTTCAGGCGCTGTAGGCGGGATCGGCGCGCGACCATTCTGTCTCGCGTGGCCTTCTCGCCTCTGAGGTTGGCTGACACGAGCCAGAAGCCAAAGGCCACGTCCTTGACCTGATAGAGCAGGTACTCCCTGACAGACACACACAGAGGCGAACATAACAAGGGATGATGATGTGAGAAAAGACGACATGGCATGTGCGCTCGCACACCAGGTGCTCGCTTCGACTTTCTCCAGATCAGCTTCGCCGAGCTCATTCTCACTGCAAGCCAAGCAGGTGCGGTGCACAAGAGACACAGGCATGTTCATCCATCCATCCATCTTGATGCGTGTGGGGTGGGCGGGGCGGTGTGTGTCCTCTCTCTCCAATCAGTCCAGCTGAGCTATCTATGCCTTTCTTTCTGTATACGTAGGTACGTAGGTACGTACATGAAGTAGATGATGTCTGCCCTGCTGTATACCCACGACGGGTTGGTCCTGTCAATGGTCTGGTCGGGGTACTCCTTCAACGTGTCCCGCAGACACTCACGCAACTGCTTCATCCGCACACTGACCAACGCGTGCAGACAGACAGACACACAGACACACAGGGAGGGAGAAGGGGGAGAGGTGACGGTGTCTTAATGAATGAATAAGTCAGGACGCCTGGCCCGCCTGCCTGCCTGCCTACCGAATGTATTTGATGTAGACCTCCTCAGGCACTCGAATGAGGTCGCTCCAACCGTTCCTCACTTCGCGATACACATCGTCATGCTCCAACAGCTGCACAGAGGCACAGACACACATGCCTTCTATCCTCCCCTCCCTCCCTCTCGCCGTCTCACTTTGTTGAATGAGATGAGGAATCTTTCGAACTCGACAGCCTGGTAGGTGGAGAGTATGAGTGCCGCCAGGTACCCCAGGTGCAGCTGCACGTAGATCAGCTTCTCCTTCTCCGTGCCCCTCGTCCACACGGTGATGTCGTCGAACACAAAGAGGAACACCGACGTGAGGATCACCCACACCAGCCGGTACTCTCGGATGATCTGGGGCTTGGTGAAGTCGATCACCACCTCCTTGGGCATCAGACGGTAGTAGTGCAGCTTCTTGCGGGCGGTGTTCCATCCTGTAGAAGACAGACATGTGAGACAGACACGCGAGTATGGGGGCGGGGCCTTCTTGGTGTGTCGAGTGAGTTGTGCGACCTTCCATGTATATGAAGATGACTGTGATGAGGAGCAGCAAGAGCAGCGGGAGAGTGTCGAAGAACTTGGGGGCATATAGCGCGCAAATCGTCAGCGGCACACGAGCTTCCTTTATCGGACCTACACACGAAAGGCACACACACACACACACATACACACACACAGAGATCAAGAGCAAAAGGTACACATGCAGCCATCCTTTTTCATCCCTTCAACTCACCAACAAACCCGAGTGCCTGGAATCCGACAGCTTTGACGATGGACTCCTTGGCCTTGTAATCCTCGGGCACCCACACCGCATCCATGATGTCCTTGAGGCATATCACCGACTCGCCCCACGCCGAACTGCCCTTCGACAACGGACTGGGAGGCTCGCCGTCTTCGTCCTCATAGTCAGAATACCGACGGTCAGACCTCTCGCTCTTGAGCGTCTGTGTGCGGTTCTGAAAGGTCGTCCCGCGGCTCTTGCTGCCCACGCTCAGGCTCCCCTGCGATGCCTGGGAGAGGCTGCCTGTCCGGCCCTTGGGAGAGCTGCCCCTCGACATTTGTGCCGGTGCGCTGGGTCCTTTAGGAATGCTGCCGCCTGGCGGGACAGGCGACATGTCTCCTCCTCCCGCTGCCTCTCCCCCGGCTCCCTGTTTGTTCATGGTGTACTGCTTCATCATGACCTCCGAGAACCGCACCGACGCTCCGCCGCCCTTCGGGTCGTCTGCTCCAGTTGGGGTGACAGACTCCTTCCTCGCCCTCCTGCCTGCGGCCACAGCATCGGCAGATTCGGGTGGCACGGCGCCGGGGAGCGGTGAGGACTGCTGACGCGGTCTGACGTCTCTGTCAGCATTGTCCTTTAGGGGCGAGGGGACGACTGGGTTGGCGCCCTCCATGGCCAGACCCTGCTGAGCCTCGACGTCAGCCTGAGGTTGGTCGGGCGGCTGTGCTGCCTTGGCGATGGGGGGGAGAGTGGTTCTGACGGTCTTCTTCTTGGCTGCCGACGTCGATGTCGATTTGCCTGTGCTATCGCCGTTCTCTCCTGGCGGAGAAGACTCCATACAGCGGTCCAGCTGATCCTCAGCGTCAGCTGCTGGGATGAGAGGCAGGGACAGTCACCGTGCCTGAGTGAAGCACACAGAAGCACAAGGAGGGCCAGCACATAGATGAAATGCGGCCAGGCCCTGCCAGCGCACCTTGCGTGAACTCCCCTCTCGTGATGTGATGCGTTCTTTGTGAGGGCCTGGTGGGGGCCGCGGAGAAAGGGCGCGAATCCCCTCGAAACGATCCAACCTCGCGAGAGTCTGTTGTTTGTCTGTTCTGTTCGGAGGCAGCCTGTTTGCTCTGTTCTTCTCCAGGACCTGCATCTCTTGTCTGTGGAGCGGTGAGCGTTATGGCTTCAGAGCCGCTGATCGTGGACCTTGACTCTGAGAAGCGCGTCGAGAGCGAAGCAGACATAGCAGACACCCAGACGGGCGGCAACGGGGAGGAAGAGTCGCCCAAGGAGGCGGCCTCGCCTGCACATGGCCAAGACGCCTCTGGCAACGCTGCCGAGGCCGTCAACGGCACCGAGAGCGAGGCGCCCTCTGCTGGTGGAGAGAAGGAGAATGAGAATGACGCCGAGGATGACCAGCAGGACAAGCACCTGACTGAGAAGGAGCAGGGCAATAAGGTCGGAAGCCACGGACTGCATTGCACTGCATCAAAGCTGATACGCACAAGACACTGTACTCGTTATGCAGGCGTATCGTGATGGTGAGTATGTGACGGCGCTGACCCACTGGGAGCGATCGCTGCGCAGCTGCCGGTACATCTTGGCGAAGAAGATGCTCGAAGAGGCGGGGCAGAAGGAGATACGGGAGCTTGAGAAGACACTCAACCTCAATATGGCCATCGGAAACATCAAAACCAAGGCAAGCAAGACGGATACATGGATGGACAGCAGACAAGGCGGCCCTGTGGAGTGAGTGGATGGATGCATGCGTGTGTGGATGGATGGATGTGCACCCTCAGAACTACCACGAGGCGATCGACTACTGTGACCGTGTGTTGGAGGTCGACCCGGCTAACGTCAAGGCGCTCTTCCGGAAAGCTGACGCACTCGTAACTACCCCAACACGCACACCAAGACATGCAATCAGCTCAACCACCTGCAGCACGGCCTGTGTGTGCACTGACTGCATATGCCAGTATCAGCTGACGGACTACCAGGAGGCGATAGACATCCTCGACGCCCTGCTGCTGGTGGACACGGGCAACCCGGCGGGCAAGCAGCTCAAGCTCAAGATACAACACGACCAGGCCAAATACCGCACCGCACAAAAGAAAATGGTTAGCTACGTCAACCAACTTCCACTTCACTCAGTTCGACGCACGTGTGCTGCTCTGCTGTGTGGTGTGCACACAGGGTCGGGCTGTCGTGTCTGGGCTCGGCAGCGACCCACGATCAGTGACGCCAGGTGGGCTGTCAACTAAGCAACGGCCACACACACATGTGTCGGCCAATGCCGCGTGTTTCCGTGTCTGTGTGTGTGGCAGGCACGCTGGCGTGGTATTGGCGTGAGTTGAAGAGTTTCCCCGGCAAGACCCTCTCCTACATCACATACCTCACTCTCAAGGGCAACCTGCTCGCTCAGCTGCAGAAGATCCCGGCGGCCGTCGCATCTCTGTGCAGCAAGAGGGCGCCACAGGCACCCACACACACGCCAGCCAGCGGCAGGAAGGCCCCCCACGCGTCGTTCATCCCGCCCCCTCCATTCTCCCCCTCCGCGTCGCCATCGCTTGTATCGCGGTCCCCGAAGAACAAGGAGATGTCGCCGTCGATCGGCAGCGTCAGCACGGACCTGCCCCCGCCAGCCTCGACCAGCAGCATGAGGGATTATGAGGATGCGGACATCGACGACGGGAGGGGGCTGGGGATCGGCAGGCGGAACAACAAAGGGCGGCAGGCGGACAGGTCGGCAGGCTGGTAGGAGTGCAGTGCAGTGCCATCGAAGTAATTCATACATCAATGGATGGAGAGAGGGGGGGGAGCAAGGACAGGTGTGTGTGAGGGTTCTGTTTTGATTATGTGTGTGGTGTGGTGTGCTGTGGTGTGGTGAGCAGCGGCTTTGCGTGTTGTGCTTGGGTGTGGTGTATGACACCCGCTGGGCTGCTTTCGCAGCAGATGATGTAGATGTATGTATGATGGTCTCTCCGACATGGTATAGTGAGAGGCCGTCACCCGACGTCACATCGTTTGCCGGAGGCGGACCGACCTACATGAATGTCATACATACACACGCACCACGACACGCTTGCATTGACTGATTGACTCCATGGAATACATGTGTTTGTGTATACGGATGGATGGATGGATTATTGCACGGCGACTGACTTGGTGCGACTAGTGAGTGAATCAATGAGTGGACAGTTCCAACCAACATTGCAAACAAACGAGGCGTTCGTTCGTTCGTCAACATGCACCGAAGCCCCTGCCCCTGAGGGCAGATGGTGTGTCCGATCACTGCGTCTGTAAGCCTAATGTGGCTAGCCCTCAGACGAAAAATCGGCCATTGCTCGTCCTCAAAGAGAAAAGCAAGACACCTTTCCAGCCAGCCAGACGGCAGAGCACAGCCAGACAGCAGGAGAGAGAGAGGAGAGGCCAGAAGGGCAACAAAGCAGGCAGGCCAGCCTCAGGCGCAGACAGAACGGGCAGGCAAATATTTAAGCAAATAAATAAGGCATGGCATGCAGGCGATCTATAATGAGGTCAATAAGACAAAACGGTCCCCTCCGCTTAGAGACTGGTATCAAACAAACCAAGCATCACTCACTGCCGTGGTACGGCTACCGCCTACAACACAACACATTTGGGTGGGTGGATACACACACACATACAGCCATAGGTATCGACACACTCTCTCTCTCGGTAGGCTCTATCTACCAAATACACACACTACATGCTATGGACTACAGCACACGGCACTGTGCATGCCCTAGGCAACGGGGGCATCGTTGGTTCGGTTGATGGCGTCGTGGCTCGTAACCACCACATCGCCGCCCATGAACTTGGAGATCCACCGCAGACCGTCCTTGTGACCCTGCCAAGGCACAGGCATCAACGAAGGCAACAGACACCACATCAAAATGCCTGCCTGCATGGATTTTCGCGGTGTCTATCGGTGCGTGTGTGTGTTTTTTTTTATGTCTACCTGCGCGCCCTCAATTGAGCTGACCGCATCTTCGATCACACGCACGCTGTTGCCGCACACACACACACACACACACACACATATACTCATTTCCCTGTCTGTGCCTGTTCGGCCGGGCCGTGCGTACGTGTATTGCTGGTAGAAGGCATCAAGGGCGGTTGCGAAGACGCAGTAGTTGGTGTTGATGCCCGTCATGAAGACCTCCTGGATGCGGTGCTCCTTCAACACATCAGACAAACGCGATGGGGAGGTGAAACCTGACACGGAAAATGGCGCAACACGCATCGCATTCCCTCCCTCCCTCTCTGTGATCGAATTCATTGGATGCCCTGCACACCCCACCCGAGTAGTTCCATTTGTGCACGAAGACCATGTTCTTGTCACGGAGCTCAGGGATCAGTTCCGCGCCCTTGGTGCTCGCCCTACCCTGACGCACACACACACACGCACACTCACACACGGACTGGCCATCGTATCGTCTGTTTGTCCAGGGTGCGGTGCATGGGTGCCCACCACAGTCGGATAAAGTGTCGGCAGGGAGCTCTTGGATGGGTCAGTGATCCACAGCCTGACGTGCACGCGCAACGCAACACACATGCAGCTCAGCTGGGTGCGGTGCGGTGCGGTGCGGTGCGGTGCGGTGCGGCCGCCCACTCACCTGCTGTCGACACAAAGGTCAAAGGCGTTGCTGTCGATGAGCCGGCCTATCGTATCGATGACCTGCTGCTTCCGATACGACAGATCTCCCACCTACGGGGGCAACAAACACACACACCCGCATGAACTACCTGTGCGTCTGTGTGTTACCTGTTCCACACTCATGTCAATGACCACCAGAGCACTCCTTCGCGCCATGGATAATGAGGGAACCAAGCTGCAGGCAGACACACAGACACACAATGGGTGGGTGCAGGTGATACGCTGGTGCCCTTCGCTGCCCGCATCCCACCTAGCAATGATCAGAAGAGCATATGCAGCGATGGACGGACCCTCCAGCATGTATATAGCTATTTGGAAGGACTGAGAACCTGAGGCACACACACAGCAAAACGGAGATCATGATGAATCGAAAGCGTCGGCTGTCCTGGCATTCCCCACCCCTCCCACACACCAGCCGCCCAGCGAGGGGAGTGGAGAGGAGAGTGATCTGCGACACACGGCTCCTGGCCCAAGGGGCGGATTCCTTATTCAGCCGGAGTGCGACAGCACGGCAGCTGGGGGACCCTGGTAGGAATACCTATCGCCTCGTAAGTGTTAGGGTGGGCCGAACAAAACATCCAAGGCGACTGGGGCATGTGCTTGTCCGTGAGGCTGTGTGTGGTTTTGTCTGGGCGACTTCAGTGATTTAGGCAGGCAGGCAGTCAGGCACGCTCCTGACGGACGGACTGATACCAAGGAAACCTCACATTGATGATTATGATATTGAGCAAAGCCGCGAGTGATTAGACAGATCAAGATAAAGCCATGACGGACGGACGGATGGAGGGAAGTCGCAGGTAATGCCTCACTGCACTGCAGGCCAGGCAGGCATCAGTCAAATGTGCCCTGACGGCACACACCACCGACGGACGGACGATGAACACACACACCACTCTTGATTGCAATCACACCCATTGCTCTTGTCTGTCTGCCGCGCTTCACAGTGATCCAATTGCTGCGAGTTTCCTCTCGGCCTGCAGCTGACGCAGCCGTTGCTGATTGATAGAAGGAAGGAGGAAGGAACACACAGCCACCAGACAGACAGAATGACAGACGTGTGTGTGCACCGATTCTCTCTCGTGTCACCGCCCATCCGGCGCTGCTCACCTGGAGTCCCTGTTTGACCACCTCCAGCCGCATCACTGGGTTCACCTGCTCCAGCGCCTGCACAACCACATGCGCACCGTACACACACGCATAGATCTATCTGCTGCGTGAAGCAACCAGAGTCGGTCCGTCCGCCCGTCCTTCCATACCCAGTATCGTGTTTGTGTGTCGAAGTGGTATTCCATTGCGCAGAAGGACACCCACGAGAGGATCCTGTCGCCGCTCACGGCTGACTCCAGCTCCAGGAAACTGTCAACCTGATCAAGACATCCATGATAGATGCTGGGCATGCTCACAGGGACCTGGCGAGTGCAGTGCAGTGCAAGGGTGTGGTGTTTGCGTGTGCATCCCTATCTACCTTTGCTGTGAGTGGTTGCCGCTTGGCGGCTTTGTCGGCCAGCTCCCATTTCGACTGCAGCCGCCTACACACCCGCAGCGCATAGTGAGTGTACAGGTGTCATCCACCCAACCAAACACGCGAACGTCCAGGTGCGGTGCGGTGCATTGACCTACTTGACTTCGGCTTCCTCGGCATTGCACCGGTCGTACAGCCTGCCCACCCCACCCCCACGCAATGGGTCATGGTTGCCCGCGTGAATGGGTGCAGGTGTGTGCATCTTGCAACACACCTGTACACGATTTGCATGGTTTCCTCAGCGAGTGGCGGCAGGTTGTCCTTGAACGGCTCCTCGTCCTGCAGCAGCGATGCGTGAACCTGAACACACACACACACACACACACACAGATACACGCGCACACACACATACGGGCGCGCTGCGTGTGGGTGGAGAGCACCGACGTATGACGTACGTACGTACGTACCACCAGTTTGCTCGTGGCTGAGACGACTTTCCTGATCTGCATGCGGCCGACGAGGCGAATCACCACCTCGCCCTTGGTGTACAGAGTGGTCGGGTCAACCAGCTGACACAGACAGCCACACAACACACACATACACACACACAGACATACATACATACAAGAGCCGTCGGTGCGTTCGTTCACTTGTGTGTAGGTGCGTACCTCTGCGAGCGCCCCGACGGGCATGACTCTGATAGGCCGGTTCTCGACGTTCTTCTCGACAAAGCCCAGGGGCACGATGTGCACCTTGTCATTCGACCCCCTGTTGGCTCGCATGGCGTCCCTGTTGGCCAATCAATCGGCGAGTCGAGTCGCCACACACGTAAAAACATACACATCGACGCATACGCATCATTGTAGTTTGTTGGTGTGCGGTGCGCACCTGAATTTGTCGACGTCCTGCCTGTCGAGCTCCAGGATGGTGCGCTGCCCGGGAACCTGACAGACAGACAGACAAGAGCACACACACAGACATACGGACTATACTTTGCCTGTCTGCCTGGCTGTGTCAGCTCGTGTGCGTGCCTACGATGGGTGTGTCAGGCTCCATGAGCAAAGTGACAATCTCCAAGTCACGGGAAGTGCCCTCCTGCACAAAGAAGACCAACACAGAACAGAAACGATCATGGACGGACGTACACTCCCATACCCTCACGATCTTACCTCCTTCCATGTGTCGAGCCACTCCTGTGTAGCAGTAACGAGATTCTTCGGTGGCGCGGGCGGTGCAGGCCGGTCGGCGGGAGGAACCCACAGCTCACTGCCGGACGGAACACTCACCATAGACGGCCGCATCCGCATCCGCCGAAGTCGTCGCTCAGACGGCATCCTCGTTGATGAAGGCGGGACGAAGGCACAGCCGATGTGCATGTAGAGAGAGATGAGGAGCAACAGATGGATGGACGGAAAGCGGTCAGCGGCGAGCGTTGTGTGTCGTCGTTGATGTGGCCGTCTCCTTTGCCTCCTGCTAAGTGCATCTCCATCTTGCCGAGGGTCATCGCCTGCCGAGCTGACGTTGTGAGGTGCTGATCTTCGAAAGTGACTGATGCCATGCACGAGTGCCTCCATAACGACGTCGCTTGTGGCCCTGAAGATGGCAGATCTCTCCCTTTTGAGCTTAGCTCGCAATGGCGATCCGAGCGTGGCGGTGGTGGTTGCGTTAACGGGGACCTTGCCCCCCTCCTCCCGAGTCTTTTGCGAGTCCGATTCATGTACACTGGCCACGCACGATCACACTCCGATCGACCGAGCGTGGCGGGCGCGGCAACTCGTTCCTTGGCTGAGCGTCACACACCATGGCCGCCGGGGGTAAGGCAGCACGATTCTTGCAAGACGGGAGATCTTTCACTATCGCTTCGTCTGGTTCGTTTGTCTGTTTGGTGCTTTGCTTTCGTGCACACAGGTCCTGCCATCGGTATTGACCTGGGCACCACGCACTCACGCGTCGCCGTCTTCCAAAACAACACGGTACATAGATAGATATGAACACGTTCATTCTGCACGCGACGCGTGAGTCGATGAATGGGAGGGATGGAGGGATGGATGGATGGACGTGTGTGTGGTTGTGTCAGGCGAAGCTTATTACGAATGCGCATGATGACCCCGCCATGCCCTCGTGTGTGGCCTTCACAAAGGAGAGCCCCCTGCCACTCATCGGCGAGGCGGCCAAACAGCAGCAGAGCAACAACCTCGAGAACACCATATTCGCCGTCAAGCGTCTGATCGGCCGCAGCTTCGATGACCCGTCGGTGCAGTCAGCCCTGAAGTACTGGCCTTTCAAGGTCATGAGGGCCAAGGGCGGCAAACCCATCATCGAGGTGACGCACCAACACGAGACCAAGGGTCTGCTGGTGGAGGACGTGACGGCCATGGTGCTGACCAAGCTCAAGAATGCCGCCGAGGCACCCCTCGGCACGACAGTCAAGAACGCCGTCATCAGCGTCCCCGGGCACTTCAACCATGCGCAGCGGCAGGCCGTGAAGGACGCCGCCACGATGAGCGGCCTCAACGTCATGCGGATCATGAGCGACCACGGTGCTGCCGCCATCGCCACACACTGGCTCGACAAGACGGCCGACATGGGCACGGGCGAGCGCAATGTGCTCATCTTGGACATGGGCGGCGGCACGTGTGACGTCACGCTGCTCACCGCGCATGACGGCGTGTTCGATGTCCGGGCCACGGCGGGCGTCGAGCTCGGCGGGGAGGACATCGACAGTCGTCTGGTAGACTTCTGCGTGGAGGACTTCATGGGCAAGAACGTGGGGACGGACCCCACCACCGACAGACAGGCGATGAGCTGGCTGCGGGCAGAGTGCGACAAGGCCAAGCTGACACTCTCCACCGGCACCGAATTCACCATCGAAATCAAAAACCTCTTTCAGGTGCTGAGGGAGGGAGGGAGGGAGGGAGGGATACTGCGATGATGTCGTCATGTGTGTGTGTCGTTTGCCTTTGGCCATCTTATCATCTTGTGTGTGATGTCAGGGCATCGACTACGCCGTGCACATCCCCCGGGCGCGTTTTGAGGACTTGTGTGCGGGGTTCTTCAGGAAGGTACTGCTGCTGGTTGACAAGGTGCTCAGGGACGACGGCATGGACAAGGAGGCGGTGCACGATGTGGTGCTCGTCGGCGGCTCAACACGCATCCCCAAGATCCAAGAGCTCATCACGGTAGGTAACACACCGGCTCAACACGACACACATCACACACCAGAAGGAAGCACCAGACACATCTTTGTCGATGGTTTTTCCAGGACTACTTCGGCGGCAGGGCGCCGATCGGGCCCATTGCTGACGGGGCGTTGGCTCGCGGTGCGGCGGTCATGGCGGCGTTGCTGTGTGAAGATCCGTCCGTCAAGCTGCAGCCCCTGATACTTCTGGACGTCATGCCCATCTCAGTGGGGGTGGAGACCGCAGGGGGCGTAATGGCCAAGATTGTCGAGCGCGACACCACCCTGCCTACCAAGAAGACCTGCACCTTCGGCACGCACCTCCACAACCAGACGAAGGTCCTCATTCAGGTGAGTGGAGTGGAGTGCACAGGTCCACACAAGCGGGCTAAACCTGTGAAGTGCCGTGTCGTGCGTCTGTGTGTGTGATGATCTGTCTGTAATGTCTTGGTTGGGTGCAGGTCTACGAGGGCGAGGGCACGATGACCGCCGAGAACAACCTGCTCTGCAGCTTCTACTTGAAGGGCATCAAGCCGGCCTCCCGTGGGCAGCACATCCAGGTGACCTTCGACATCGACACCAATGGCACCATCTGTGTGGACGCCCAACGCCAGACCGACTACCAACACATTAGCGCAAACGTCAACAATCTGGTGGGCAGGGCACGTGCGCACGATGGTCCGTCAATCACCTGCATGCTCACTCCCTCCCTTGTGCGGTGTTTGTGGTGTGGTGCATCCATCCAATCAGTTTAGAGTGGGCCTCGAGCACCCGCCTGACGCCGATGCCGTCCTGGCTTACTGCGACTGACTGACTCACTGATATGCGCTGGCTGCCGGTCTGACCAGACCTGGTTTGGTGGCATTCCCTGCTGAAAGGCTGCGTCGGGTGAGAGCGCGGTCCCTGTGGATGGCATTGGGACGTTCGAGCGTGATGTAGAGTCGCTGAGGAAGGCTATGACATTATGTCCTTTATGGGTTTGTATGTACGTATGTATGTATGTGTGTATATAAATGTGTGTATGTTTGGCGGATGACCCGATCCGATCCCATGGAATGGGCGTGGCGTGTATACGAGAGAGCGAGCATTCATTTATCGACTCACTCGATCAGATCAGCCGGCCAGGCCATTCCCTGTACCTCCTTGCGACACAGCAGAGTGAGGGAGGGAGTGAGCGCATCGGAGGGATGGAGGGTGTGTAGTGAATGAGTGCATGGCGTCAGATATCAATGACCGACACGGTGTGGTCAGCGACACGTTCATTCCACGTATACATGAGCTGTGGGCGCACGGGAGGGACCGCTCCAGTGATGCATAGCATAGATTGCATAGATGGTTTAAGCACGGCCCACATACACCAACCACAGGAGAAAAAGTCACCGTTTCCTATCTATCTAGTGCCTACCTTACCTGCCATCGATGCTCACCACCTGTGACTACCGACGAGTACACAAAGCTGCCGACATCGAAAAACACGAACAAATACACACATGACCGGCCGTCCATCCATCCATCCATCCACTCGACCCAAAGTCACTTGTCCATCCACATCTGATCTCTCTCTCTTCGTCTCGTCATACACAGCGCACACACTGAAACCCGACCGACAGAAAAGCTAGGCGACCACAGCGACCTCTGAGTGGTCGTCGGCGGGCAGAGTGATGACGGCCTCCATGGTCACACTGCCGTCTTGGTTGGCCCGCTCACCCAAACCGCCACCGCCACTCGTCTTGGAGAATGTGAATTTGGCCACGTGTGTGTCGAATGTGCTGCCGCCGTCCTTGGTCATGAAGGAGCGGACCTTCACCGTCTCGCCTGGCACACCGGTGATCAGCACGTGCAGGTGATACGTCGTCCCTGAAGACAGACAACACACCAGCACACACACCGCCACACACACACTCAGACAGACAGACAGAGTGGCCACACGTGTGCCTTGTTCTCTGGCAGCCATGATGTGTGTGATCTCTCTGCCGGCTCTCTCTCCCTCTCAGGGGGCGTGTGTCGTGTCGGTCACCGCACCCACCCTGTCTGACGAAGAAGACCTCATCGAACCGTTTGGGCGAGATGGGGACGATTTTGTCTGGTTCTCCGATCAGCGCCACCATGATTTCGGGCCGCTGACCGTGCGTCCACAGGGGAGACGCGTACACTAAATGAGGCCGGTCACCCAAACCACCCGCTGGCACAACCAAAGGGCTGTCGGCCGTCCACAGCTCCACCTGCACTCACACACACACACGCACACACACACACACGCACACACGACACTGTGAATGAGCTGGAGTGGATGGGTGCGTGTCTGGTTGCTGGCCTTGTCGGGCTGTGTAGGCCTCCAGATGGCCCACATGTCCCATTTCTTGAGGTGAGGGTAGTGGTCTAGGCTGACGTGGTAGTCGTGTGTGAGCCGGAAGCCCAGGAAGATGTAGAACCGGTGCTTCCCGATGTGAGTGTACGTGTAGTACATCTTATCCGCATAGTCCACAGACACACCACCGGAGCCAAAGGTGGGCGCCTTGAAGGCCTTGCTCGAGTAGTGAGAATCCACAAAGGCGATCGGCCGGGAAGGCTTCAGAATCCTCCCTGCACAAGGACAACAGGGATGGGCGGGGCGCATTGCGCTTGTCTGAGTGCATGTTCACCCACTGACCGTCTTGTCTGCAGCATTTTGCGACGAGTTGCCAGTCGGTGAGGCCGATTTTGTCGCCGACGGCCACAGGTCCGGTGGAGAGGGTGGCCATGGCCAGCTGTAGGTCGGGGAAGGGCTCGTTGAACCCGCCGTACTTGTCCGTCGTCGCATTGGTCGACCAAAACACATCTTTGAAGGGCGCGATGCCCAGCGACTGCACACACACATGCACACACAACCGTCAAGCATGAGACTTCTTTCCTCTTGGCTGTGTGGCGGCTGACTGAGCTGACTGCCTGACCCTTATGATTGGTGCGGTGATGCCGATGTCCCACTGCAGGTTGCCGGGGGTGTAGTCGTCGGATGCGCGTATGGACGCGACAGGGTTGTACTGCACCGCAGCCATGATGTGCCGCGGGTACGGCATGCACAGCTGCACCGCCACACCATACTCACCTGCCGTCCTGCACACACACACAGACACACACATATGGGGGCTTGTGTGGGCAGAGGGGTGTCTGTATTGTATTGGACTGCAGACATGGTCATGAGGCTCATGTATCTGGCGAGCAGGTTGACGTCTTGTGTGAGCTGTGGCATGAACTCGACCATGAAGTACAGCCAATCCTGCTCGTACATCCGCAGGCCCCAGCCAGTGCTGGCGTAGGACGGACACCACACACACACACACACACTGTGCGGCCGCCAAAGAGGCGCCTGTGTGTGTCTGTTTACTTACGCGTTTCTGTATAGGTCGTGCCAGAAGACGGGGTCGACGGACACGGCCATCTGGCTGTCGGTGTCGCGGATGAAGCTGTACTTGCCGCCGTTGGCATTGTCGTACGGACTGTCAGTCGCAAAGTAGCGATTGTGCGCTGCATGGATGGATCCAACACACACACACATCACAGACAAGGTAAAGGTAAGGGCATGCGCGGCTGGTCGGTTGTCTGTGGTGCAGATGGTCACCAGCGAGTGGCAGTCCGAGTTTCTTGTGGAGTTCCCTGAGGCCGTTTGGGAAGATCTCTGCGTCGGCGTCCCACGTGTATGTGCCCTGGTGCTTGAGCGTCTTGCGGTAGAACCACGAGTCAAGCTGCAGGCCCTGCAGTCCATCCATGACAGCAAGCGGCCCGCAGAGTAAAGGGTGAGCTCGATTGTGTGTTGTGTGTCGTCTCCTGTCTGCCTTACTTTGAGTTCCATGGGAGTCTGTTCCTGCCAGTACCGCTGCACCCCCAGCAGACTGTCCTCGTACGACGTCTTCTCCTCTGTGTGGTAATAGTAATACGCTGACACACACACACACACACACACACACACACATGCGTGGACGTATGTCGCAACACACGAGCAGCACTGACCTCCGTTGTCAGTCCAGTAGGTGACGTATTCGGAGAAGAGGTCGAATGGCCGCCGCTCGCTCTCAGGGTAGAAGGACCGCAGCACCACTCCCCACTTGTCAATCGCCTCGTTCATCCCCCCCTCGGTGCAGAAGACCATCGTGTGCATCACCAGGTGCCCGTAGCTCTCTACCGACCCCATCACGCCCATCTGAAACTCTGCCGGCGAACCATCCGTGTCGTTCTTGACGCCCAGAGAGAACGACTCGAACCGGTTGGCGGGCGACACGACACACACGAACTGCTGTTTCTCGTCGAACAGGAACAGCGGCAGGCCGCCCTTGATGCCCTTGGGGATCTTCTTGACGTCACTCGTGCTGCGAGAGAAGGGGCCGTACTGGGGCGACCAGCCGAACGGGCCGTAGAGGGACGCGTAGCCGATCTTCTGTTCAGCGGATGGCATGTCGAAGACGGGGAATGCCGTGGACAGGTCGTCCTTGTCGGCCGCTGCAGTGTCCTGCAAGCCGAATGGGAAGAAGTGGTCGAAGAACACACATGACGACCCCAGCCGATGGATCTTGGTGGCGAACAGGTAGTCCACCGGCGCCTGTGCCTGTGTACGCATGGCCTGCTTGGGTGGTGCCTTGGCCTTAAGCTGCTTGTCGCCCCAGTAGAAGCGCCACCGCTCGTAGTCATAGTCGGGCTCAGAGAGGTAGGTCTGCTTGGTCAGGTTGAGGGCGCCGTTGGCCGGTGACATGGTCTGGCCCTTGCGGGTGACGAATGCGTGGCGGGACGAGTTGAGGTGCAGCAGCTGCTCGTCCACGCCGCCCTTGCGCTTGACGACGCTCATCTCGTATCTCGGGAGCCGAGCGGCTTCGTTCGTGTGGACATTGATGCGCAGATGGATGCCATCCTCGTTGTGCTTCTTGAGGCCGCAGTGGTGTGGGATGCCGTGCGGTAAGTCCGTCAGCTTGAAGGCGTCGCTCAGGCAGCTCAGCTCTCCGCGAACGACGCATGCACACACAACGAGAGAGATGACCAGATCTATGGTACGCAGCAGCCGCATCCTTTTCAGAGAGGCCATGCTCTGGCGCATTTCCCTCCTCGCCAAATCTAAGCTTGCAGCAGTGTCAAAGCTCGCACTGGCGAGACAAAAAAGGAGAAGGGCACGGGAGTGTTTGGATCTTGTTTGAGAGATCTGCGGCATCCCGTCTGTGATCCTCGAAGCTGCCTGGTGGCCTGTGAGAAATGAAGCTGCTCATGTCAGTGGTCGGCCTGCCTCTCCTGCTGATGGAGGGCGGATCTATCCGCTTGAGCGACCCCTACCCCTCGTCAGCCGTGGGATTCGTCCCATCCGTCCGCTTCGGCAACCCCGCTGTCCCCCGCTATGCTCCCATGCAGCCCATCTCGAGGCTGCGCGGCCCGCAGCTGGCGCAACCCCTGTCGCGGCACAAGGCAAACGGCCTGCGAGCACGGAAGGGTCGCATGGGACTGCGGATGATGTTTGAGAACTTCACGGAGAAGGCCATCAAGGTCATCATGCTTGCGCAAGAGGAGTCTAGGCGGGTGGGGCACAACTTCGTGGGCACCGAGCAGCTGTTCCTGGGGCTCATCGGGCAGTCCAACGGCATTGCGGGCCGCGTGTTGAAGAACCTGGGGGTGTCTCTGAAGGAGACGCGTCAGAAGATCGAGGAGCTCATCGGCAAGGGGTCGGGTTTTGTGGCGCCCGAGATCCCCTTCACCCCGAGGGCCAAGCAGGCCCTCGAGCGGGCACTCGAGGAGGCCAGACAGCTGGGACACGCCTACATCGACACGGAGCACCTGCTGCTCGGCGTACTCAAAGAGGAAGACGGTGAGGGAGGGGCACGCACACAACACGACACGACACGACGTGTGCCATGCACATAGCCTCCGTCCATGTGGGTGTGTTCGTGTGTCGCTGCACCCATATGTGCAGGCAACATATCCAAGGTGCTGCAGTCGATGGGTCTTGACAAGGAGAAGATCAAGGCCGAGGTCATGAAGATGCTCAACGACGCCGAGGAATTCGCCACCGTCGGCGGCCCCTCAGACAGAGGCCGATCCACACCCACACTCAAGGAGTTCTCCATCGACCTCACAGAAAAGGCCGCCAAGTCACAGCTCGACCCGGTCGTCGGCCGCCAGAAGGAGATCGACCGTGTCGTGCAGATCCTTGCCCGGCGGACCAAGTCCAACCCGGTGCTGATCGGCGAGCCGGGCGTGGGCAAGACGGCCATTGCTGAGGGACTGGCACAGCGGATAGCCAACCGCGACGTGCCGTCGATGCTGGAGAACAAGCGTGTGTGTGTGCTGGACATGGGGCTGCTGGTGGCCGGGACCAAGTACAGGGGCGAGTTTGAGGAGCGGCTCAAGAAGATCATGGACGACGTTAAGAAGGCCGGCAACATCGTGCTCGTCATTGACGAGATCCACACGCTCATCGGTAACTTGGGATGGCAAAGGAGGAGCATCACCGAGAGACAGAGGGATGATGTTTGGCTACTGTGTGTCTGGTTGTGGTCAGGTGCTGGTGCGGGTGAGGGTGCCCTGGATGCCGCCAACTTGCTCAAGCCCGCCCTTGCTCGTGGTGAGTTCCAGTGTATCGGCGCAACCACGCTTGACGAATACAAGAAACACTTCGAGAGGGTGAGCATCTGAGATGACGGACCACAAACCGTCTTGTCGCATGCGGCACTCCATCCCTTGACCCTCTTTGTCTGTGTGTGTCAGGATGCTGCCCTTGAGCGTCGTTTCCAGCCGGTGATGGTGGACGAGCCGTCCATCGAGGACACGATTGAGATCCTTAGGGGGCTGTCGGGCCGGTACGAGCAGTTCCACGGGCTCAAGTACACTGACGACGCACTACAGGCCTCTGGTAAGCACCAACAGCATTCATTCATACGCCGGATAGACCGACACATAAGCACGGTGTCCTTGTGTGTCGATTCGATTTGCAGCTCGTTTTTCCGAGCAGTACATCAGCGACAGGTATCTGCCCGACAAGGCCATCGACCTCATGGACGAGGCAGGATCCAACGTCAAGATCTGCCACACCAAACTCCCTGTCGCCGCAAGAGCACTCGTACGCCGCACCCCCGTCACACATGGCTTGCCCACACTGAGACTCGCCTCATCTGTGTGTGTGTGTGTGTGTGTGTTGAGCAGGATCGCGAGTTGAAGGAGAATTTGCGAGGTCAGGAGGAGGCCAAGCGGACGGAGGACTTTGAGAAAGCAGCACAGCTGAGGGAGCGTGAGATGGAGCTCCGCCAACAGATCGACGCGCTCGTCCCCAACAGAACCGAATCCGCCCCGACCGTCGATGTCGAGAACGTCGCAGAGTGAGTCGCCCGACACGTCACACACGCAACCAGACACAGACATGCAAAGTGCTGTGTTGTGCTGTGCTGTGCTGAATCAGAGTGGTTGCGACGTGGACCGGTATCCCCGTGACGAAGCTGACCAAGACGGACAGCGAGAAGCTCATCAACATGGAGGGCACTCTCCACGAGCGCGTCATCGGGCAGGACGAGGCCGTCACGGCCGTGTCAAAGGCTATCCGACGCGCTAAGTCGGGCCTCAAGAACCCCAACCGACCCATCGCCTCTTTCCTTTTCTGCGGCCCCACGGGTGTGGGCAAGACGGAGCTCACCAAGGCGCTGGCGTCGTATCTGTTCGACAGTGAGGAGGCCATGGTGCGGCTGGACATGAGCGAGTACATGGAGCGGTTCTCGGTGTCCAAGCTGATCGGCTCGCCGCCCGGCTATGTGGGGTACGATGAGGGCGGGCAGCTCACCGAGGCTGTCAGGCGGAAGCCCTACACCGTGGTGCTGTTCGACGAGATCGAGAAGGCACACCCGGACGTCTTCAACACACTACTCCAGGTACCACGCGCACACGCAACCATCCCACACACGACCAGCCCCGCCATGCCCATGCACGCTGTCTATCTGTCCCTTCGTCCCATCAGATTTTGGAGGACGGTCGCTTGACTGATGCCAAGGGCCGCACGGTTGACTTCAAGAACACCCTGTTGATCCTGACGTCCAATCTGGGCTCCAAGGTGATCGAGAGGGCATCGGCCGGGGCGGGCGGCCTTGGCTTCGACCTGAGCAACGAGAAGGACGCCCAGTACAACCGCATCAAGGCCCTCGTCCAGGAAGAACTCAAAAACTACTTCAGGTAGGAAGGACGTCAGCCCGCCACACACGGACACCACACACACACACGTCCCCTGTGTGTGTTGTCCGTCCCGTCAGGCCTGAGTT
Organism: Vitrella brassicaformis; assembly: GCA_001179505.1. Taxonomy (NCBI): domain Eukaryota; family Vitrellaceae; genus Vitrella; species Vitrella brassicaformis. The sequence continues at coordinate 96,880 of CDMY01000220.1, forward strand.
TTTGAATCGGTTGGACGAGACGATTGTGTTCCGCCAGCTGGCCAAGGCGGAGGTGGGCCGCATAGCGGACATTCTCCTTGCACAGGTCTACGAACGCACCGCTGACAAGGGCATCGACCTAGTCGTCACGGACCGGTTCAAAGAACGGCTCGTCGACGAGGGATTCGACCCCGTCTATGGCGCGCGGCCACTCAGGTACTCAGATGACACGCGACACGCACTCATCCATGTGACCATGTGAGCATTGTGGTTGTGGGTATTGTGTGTAATGTCAGACGAGCGATAATGCGTCTGCTTGAGGACAATATAGCTGAGGCGACTCTGCGTGGCCAGATCAAGGAGGGCGACCAGGCCATCGCTGACCTGGATGCCGACGGCAACGTGGTCATCATGAGAAGGTCGGACCTCTTCGGCGGCACCGACATGGCCGCTGAGAAGAAGACCCCCGCGTCGAAGGACGAGAGCCAGCCAGACCAGCCACTATCTGTAGGGGTGTAGGGGTGAGTGAGTGAGTGCATTTGTGTGGGTGTGTCTGTCTGTCTGTCTGTCTGTCGATGGTCGTCGTGGCAACGCTCTCGATTTGTCCAGAAGAGTGGGTCCGATGCGACACTCTAGACAATGGTCCCGTGCGTGGTCAGTTCTGTGCGGGAGAGTGAGCTGAGTGCGTTTGCGTGTGCGCGCATGGATGCGTCCATGGTGATCTCTCAGAGACGGACCGGCCGCACAACCCACCACAACACAACACACCCACACACATGGCATGGTTGTCCCCACTGCCCCCCTCTGTGTGTTTTTGACCTACTAACTGGCTGACTGGGTGGGTGGCTGACTGGCTGAGTTTGTGTCTGCGTCACGACAGCGAGAGCTGCGTATCTGTATGTACCAACCAAGCGGGCGGGCAATATGTAGTGGAGTCTGCAGAGGGGGCGATTTTTTGTTCGACTGACGTTGGCAGTGCGAGCAAAGAGAGAAAGAGAGAGAGAACGGGCGAGCGGCTGCCTCGTGCGACCGGGAGGGGGGGGGGCTAGAGGAGGGGGAGCTGAGGGTGTATGTATGTGTTCGTCGATCGCACATGGCGGGGGCGGCCTCCATACATATCTATCTCTCTCCATGACATACCTGTACACTGGCTCGAATCTGTACATTGGTTGGTTGGCACCATCTGTCAGTGTCACTGCTGTCTGCTGTGGAGATGCGTAGCGTCTGATGGCTGATCGGATCAAGATCTCGATCAGTGTCCGTCGCTACGCATCCCCACCGGAGGCAGCAATGACGCTCAGATACAGCACAGCCAGGGGGCAACGTTGCGTGCAGCGAGGGTTTTGGGGTGGCTGGTTTTCACCACCGACTCGCGGCCGCCTCTGTGTGCGTCACTGTATCCTCATCGCAGTGCTTATTGTGTAATCTACCTGTCTGTGCGCCGCTCCACGAGCTGGCGTGATGCTCTGCAGACCCTATTGATACACCGCACCCATGGGTCACACGGCCCTTCTCTGCATACAGCTGCGTTTTTTTCCTCTGCCTTGCCCATTCACTCATTCACTCACGCGCGTGCCCTTGGATGCTCCGATTGGTTTGGTGGCGGGGGGTGGGGTGGGTAGGTGTCTTACTACTGCCTGCCAGTGGATGCACGACACAGTGGATGGTGGACGTATTGTACAGATGCCGTGGATGGATGGATGGATGGATGGATGTGGTGGTGGTGGTGAAGCGAGAATTGGTGGTGTGAGATCTGCATGACAGTATTTAAACACTGCAATTGAATGATTTGTGTCATCCACACTCTGGCCCACAATTTCGTCCTGCGGGCTTCGCCGGGCCGAATGCAAAAGTATGACTGCTAGCGGCCACGTGTGGCTGCTGCACACTCTCCTGCTGGGTGTGTCGCGTGGGCTGGAGCTGCCCCGCTTCCCTGATGGCTCGCCATGGTTGGTTCAAGCCGTTGCCCCTCGTCAACCCCGCCCCCGTTTCTCTCCTTGATGTATTTTCGACAGGAATGAGGACGTGACCAATGCAGCTGTGCACCCTGACAGCGCCAAAATCATCAGCTGGCTGTCAAGCGCAGGCGGCTGGGGGAACAACAACCTCTTCCAAATCGGTCGATTGCAGCACATACGTCAAAGCGAATGTCGATTGCAGCAGTCACTATGTGTTCTGACCGACTTGCGTTCCGTTGGTGCAGATTGGTCGATGACGTTGCTACAAGTGGGCTGCAACGATGTCACGGAAGTACCATTTGTGCCCAAGAAAGACTACTACGAGGAAGCATGCGACAATGTCGACGGAGTGCCGCTGCCCGCTGACGGCTCAGGGGCGCTAGAGAGCGGCGAACGCACATGGAAGGAAGGCTGCAGTGGCGACTGCCATCTGCTGGTGTGCACACGTGTGTCATACAGCGACGGGCGCAATGCATGGAAGAGGGAATGAAAAATCAGACACGCCTGTGTGTGTGTGTGTGTGTGTGTGTCTAGGTGCATGACACTTCGAGGGATCTGCTGTACGAGAGCTGGGACACCGACGTGACGCTAGATGCATCCAAGAAAGTCACACAAGGTGAGAGAGACAGGCACATCGATACCATGCGCCCAGCAATGTAACGTCTGTGTCTCTTCCCTCCCTCCCTCCCTCCCTCCCTCCCTCGTGTGTGGCAAGTAAGTGACCAGCACGTGTCTAGTGGTGTGGAATGTGTCGCATCTCTATCCGCCCGACGGCCGTGGGGACGGATGCACCTCAGCCGACGCTGCGGGATTTCCCATCGCTCCACTGCTGTTCACTGCCGACGAGATCGAGAACGGTTCTATCGACCACGCCATCCGATTCATCCTGCCCAACAACAGAATGCGCGCTGGTGTGATGTCCTCTGACTGACCGACACACACGCATGGGTAGTTGGGGCGATGTATATGTGCACACAGGTACCTACATGCATCCAGCGAGCCACTATGGCGGCCCCCAGGCCACTGATGAGGACTCGGTCGTCTACGGCAGCAGATTTCGCCTCAAGGCCGAGTACGACATCAGCGGCTACAAGCAGGGCGCACAGGTGGTCCTCCGAGCACTCAAGAAGGTGGGTCTCACACCAATCAACAGACATCGATGACAGAAGGATGGCTGGACATGCGTGTCTCTCTGCGTGTGTGTGCAGTATGGCATGCTGTTGTCTGACGGGGGGAATATTGCTCTCACTGCTCTCAATGATGACTACTCGGGCTACCAGGGCGCCAAGTACGCTGCTTCTGGCTTCGGCACACGAGACCTCCATGGCTTGCTGCCAGTGGTGAGTTCACACAGCACATCACACACGGACCCAGCTTGAGATGCGTGCCACGCATGTCACGACATGCTTCAGGACTTTGAGATGCTGGATGGCACACTTAAAGGGCCTTTCAACAGCCGGCCAGCTTGTGAGCGCAATGACATCCCACTCGACCTGCAGGCCCCGTGCTTACCAGACAATGGCCAGGGGGATGATGGGTCAACGCCCACACCCACACCCAATGGAAATGACGGTGAGCAAACGAAAAAGGAAGAAAGACGCTTCTTTTCTCATTGTCTTTTCTGAATGGATTCATCGGTCCAGGCAGCACCCAACCGCCGGAAAAGGACAGTAGTAGTGTCTCGTCGCGTGTGGGTAGCGCTGGGTGGGTAGCGACAATCGTCCTGGGATGGTGGGCTCTGCACTGCCTTCATTAGTTAGCTCCTGCAAATGGACGGTTCCCGGGTAGGGGAGGGGGGATTTATTTCTACATAGGGAGGTGGAACAACCTGAGACACTATTCACCCATGCTAGCCCACGACGCAGCAATCGACGCACGACAAACGCCATGCAGCTTGCCACCCCATAGATCCCGAGGAGGACTCTCGACCGAGGAAAGGGGAGGAGACAGACTCGGAGACGCCGGGAAACCATGGTGGGGGCGCCCCGGGCCCGATCAAGAGCACGGGAATCAGACTCTGCTTCATCCTTTGACAATGCCAGCCATTCCTTTTTCCCCTGCAGTGGCCCTGTTGGTTTCGACGGCCTCGTTGCTTTGCCTTTGCAATGGCAGCTTCGAGTTGAAGGATCATCGGGGTAAGGCACGTGGGCCAAAATACGGCGTTCCTTCTTCCAGGATCAATGAGTGATGCCTGCCTGCCTACAGGGCAAAATGACACGTGTCCCGTGATGTGGAGGTGAGGTAGCTGCGGCCGATCTAGTCGGGGCTACGCACTTTAATGGAAGGGCCTTCACTGCCTGTGTGTCTGTGTGAGGTATCTGGACTGCCCCATGAGGACTGCGAAATCATGTGGAGCCAAGGAATCCAAAATAACGCTTACTAAGTACGCATCCATGCAGACAGATGCGCTCATTGAAGGGAATCCGGTTTGCGTCTTGCAGGGACGGTGAAGAGAGGAGCATTCCTGAGTACAACTCCGAGCTCTGCCGATGCGGAACGAGCCGAAAGACAGGGCAGTACGGATGCCACGTAAGCAGCTGGCACTTGCACAGGCCTCTATCTGTATATTCTTGTGTGTTCGCTGCGCAGCTGGAGAGCGACCTGACGTCCGCCTCTCCGCCTTCGCACGATACCTGCCCCTTCATGGATCACGTGAACACATGCGCTGCTGGTGAGGTTGGCTGAGACACACACGCTGTGCAAAACATAGCTTTGCGCTGATGCATGTGTCCACACGGGCGTGGCGCTCAGATTCGAGCAGGAAAGCCCTCTGCGGCGCGGACCGATCTTACACGAAGGCCGGGTGAGTTCTTTGTGCCTGTCTCCAGGGAGACACGTGGATATCATGGTTTCATGTCTCTCTGACGTATGCAGCAAGGAGCTGCCCGACCACCTGTCCGGCGACCCGTGTCACTGCGGCACACACAAAGAAACTGGCGAGTACGGCTGCCATGTCAAGAATGATCTCGCCACACCAAGCCCCTGTGAGATGACCATCCCTGGCGAGTGCTCTTCCTCTGATACGCCTTGTAAAGACATCAAGGGAGAAGTGCCAGATGGTACGGGTGGATGAATGGATGGCTGCAAACGTGGATTCGCTCATGCGTGAATGTGGCTGTCTACGAATGCAGAGACGGTCGAGGTCGAGTGCGTGTGCGGCCGATACCCCCCTGTCTACGGCACTGTTGGATGCTGGGTGGGTGAATGGGTTGGTGGGTGCAGGAAGGGGGTCCGCATTCATCGTATGCATGTGCACGCGGATGTATGTGCGTCGTGTGCGCAGCCCAAGACGTGGGTGAACAAGAGCTTTGCCCCGGGCGCTCGCAAATGGAGGCCCGTCAAGTTCCCTCGTATACGCAGTCACACACACACGCAAAGGATCGATAACACTGTGCTTTGTGTGCACATGTTGTGCTGGATGTGCTTGCAGACAGCCAAGGACGTCCTCTGGTGTCACCTCCTTGACTGTCCTTCCTGGACAGCAACGACAACCACAGTATGTACGTCCGTGAACATATCAATGATGCATTCGTTTGGGTATGTAAGTGTGCTACATGTGTGTGTATATTGCTGCAGACCCATTCGATCGGACAAGAAAGAGTGCGGACCTTTAGACAGACCCACGGGCCCGCCCAGAATGTCTTCGTTGTTTTTGCTCACATACGCCGTATATGAATGTGTGAGAGACACAAAGGAACACACCAGCTGAGACATGAACTTGGTTGACCTTTGAGAACATGCATTTCACACACATGAATTACGTCGAACCGTCCTACGCCATCCAACGGACATCCCCTCTCCCACGCCCCATCCCCACCCACCCCCACCACGACGACCTACTCCATCGGGGTGCCGGTGTCAGTCAGAGTGGGGGGAGGGCGACGATGGCTGGTTCGCCAGCAGTTTTATCAACTGGGACCTGGCGTATTGGGAGAGGAGAGGGAGCGGCAGTGCGGGGGGTGAGGAGCGCATTTGTCCACTGCCCCGCCCCCTCTTCCGTCTGAAGGGACGGAGGGAGGGAGGGAGGGATGGTTATCAGACACACACATACACACTCTCTCTCTCTCTCGATCTCTCGATCTCTCGATCTCGATAGCACTGGGAGGGTTGAGGGTATCGGGCAACCGGCAGCAGAGTAGGATTGGCGCTTATTGGTGGGCGGGTGAGGGGTGTGTGTGTGTGTTGAATCGATGTGTGTAGAGCTACATGATGGTCGTTTTGACTCCTTGTCTCGCCTGCCTAGTCTGGCTGATGGAGGGTGAGATGGGCGACGAAGGGCCATCCATCCATCCATCCATCTGTTTTGTGTGCGGATGGACGCATGTTTGTGCATATGAATGGGGCTGAGTGTGTGTGTGAGCGTGTGTCTGAGACTTCCCTCCTCTCGATTCACGCATCGATCAGATTGCACCAACCGCATGTCGTCCTTTTCTCATGTATCGCGATCGGTTGGTCAGTGCAGAAAGGATCTACACATACACACCATCAGCACGCCGACTCTATCACAGCCTTGACTGCATACCCCCGGCCACCACAAGGCACTCCCCAGTGACATACGCCGCGTCACACGAACACAGGAATGCGGCCGGCCCTGAGCGCAGGAAGGAGACCAACAAACGACACCCATGACACACACGCCGACCGTCCACTCAGCTCACCGCATTGCCTACCAGCGATATCATCCGCTTCGGCGAGGCGCTTGAGGAACGTCCTCTGTATGGAAATGTCGGCCGTCGAGTCCTCCTCCCACACTGGTTGATTGCAACACACACACATGGACACGCCGAACAGTGTCTGCAGGCGATCTGAGTGATTGCATGTGTGAGTCCCTCACGTGCCGACGAGAATCGTGTCTTGACGACGCCAGGTGCGATGCAGTTGACGCGGATGCCCCGCTCACCAAGCTGCACACACACACGCCACACCAAGCCACGCCAACCATCGGTTGGGAAAGCAAAGACAGGCACACCTGATGGGCGAGTGCCTTGGTAAGGCCCAGCAGGGCCGTCTTGGTGACGCCGTAGATGGCTATCGGGTCGGCCGGCTGGAAGGCCAGATAGGACGACACAAACAAGATCGAGGCGCCATCCGCCAGATGAGGCACCGCATCCTGGATCAGGAAGAAACCTATCAGCAAAGCATACATACCGACAGTCAGCTGGACGCGACTCGTGTCTGTCTGTCTATCAGGTTGTCTGCTCACTGCTTTTGAGGTTGGTTTCCATCATTTTGTCGTATGCCGTCTCGTCTGTATCCAACACGGAACCCATAGCGGTTGACGCTGCGGCGTTGGACACCAACACATCGATGCGACCCTTCCTGCACACACACATTCATTGGTTCATTCATTCGTTCATTTATGGAGAGATTCGCGAATCTGTGCATATATCCACCCACGCACCATTCGACAGCAGCTTGCACCAGGCGTTGCCTGTCCTCCCTCTTGGCCACATGGCAGGCCACCCCCCTGACGCTCAGGCCCTCCCGCTGCAGAGCCACCACTGCCTCGTCAACGTTCTTGGCTTTGCGAGAACTGATGACCACGTCGGCACCCTCCTGAGCCAGCCGCCTCGCAATGACGTAGCCGATGCCTGCGAGAACCAACAGCACAGCACAAACGAGGCCACGGCAATCGATGGGTCTGCCTCTGTCCGTGTTGCACGTGTGCATGTGTTGTCCTTACCAGCTGTGGATGCTGTGACGATTGCCAGCTTGCGCCTGCACCACACGAGGCGCAACACACGCTGTCCATTTCTCACGCAGCACAGCCACGAGGAGGTGCACACACGAAAGCAGTTCTCAAACGTGATCTCATCTAACCTGAATCGGCTGCAGTTGCAAGCGCTGTTGGTCTGCATCCCCAACGAAGAGGAAAAGACTGCCAAGCTCGCAAGTGGTTGTGATCGAATTCATCACCCTTGATGAGGACGAGTGAAGCCGACATAATGGGATGCACTCATGTTTCATTGAGTGTAGGACCGTCTGTATATGGACAAGTACTGCATGCATACAGCCGGATGCATGCGGACGCTCCCGCCCCTCTGCTATGCTGCGCTCACTCACGGATCGCAAGCTTGGTCAGATCCGAACTCGATCCGAAAGTGGAGTCAGGAGAGCAAAGTTGGCAAGAGAGCCGACCATTACAAGCACACCTAGCTATCCGATCGCACCGATAGTTCCCCAGCTGACCCATCACGGCCTGCCTGCACCGAAGTATCCCCCCTGTGTGAGGACTGATGGGTCGGTGGTGAAGCCCAGCCCACCGCCAGGCCCACCCACCCCCCTGCTGCTGCCACTGAACGCACTGCTGGCCTGGCTGAGGACGTTGGCGTGCTCTTTGGTGGCCACTGTCATGCGCCACACGGCCGAGAGGGCCTCCGACTGCTTGGCCACCAGCTCCAGAAACGACGTCAGAGACGAGTACGATTCATCTGATGGAAGGCGAGAGAAGGGGAGAGAGGGAGATTGGAGGGGCGAGCGGCGGTTTCGTTGGTCGCTCACCTTCGTTCCTCTTGAGTTTTGTGCCCTGTTCGTTCTTCTGGCCCGTGAGCACCTGGACGCTCTTCCGCAGCACCATGACGTGGTTCTGTCCATCAGGAAACGAAACACAGAAACGAATGCGTTGCGTGTAGTGTAGTGTGTCGTGTGGTGTGGTCGGTGGTGGCTTGATCCTTACCGCTATGTCGGCCGGTTGCTGGACCTTGGTCTCGAGTTTGGCGTAGTCGTCAGCCAGCGATTGCTGCAGGCATACAAGACACACACATTTCGGCTGCCGATGGATGGATGGCTTCATCGTCGCTTACTTACCTCAGCTTGCCGGTTGTGCAACACGTTGCCCTGCGATTCGGCGAAGGCTGCACGCAACACTCATACAAAGCAGCATCAGACGCGCACTGAGATGGGGCAAGTCCCTCCAGACGGATGGATGGATGGATTGATGGATGGATGGATGGATGGCTGCGCCGCCCTGACCTTCTAGCTGTGTGTGGACTTTGGTGAGGAGGTTGGAGATGGCCATGTGCCGCTGGCGATTCTCCTCCAGCTGACGCAGAGCGGTACAGATACACAGGAACACAACACAACACAACACAGCACAGCACAGCACACGTGCATGTCTTGGCCCGTGGATGTGTGTGCACCTTTGACTGACTGACTGACTGACCGACTGACCAGTCTGAGTGTCTTTGTGGTGAACCCCAGCTCCAAGTCCTGCAGACGCTTCTTCTGCTTCTGCATCCACACACGCAATACCACCGAGATGCGTACATGTCCATGTGTGTCCCTCCCTGGCTGCCATGGGCTGGCTGCTCGCTCACCGCTTCCTCTTGCAGCACCTGCTCCGTCATGGACTTGGCTTGGTTGAACTGACAAGACACGCACGGGTCGACACACACAAAGCAATGCAACCACATATAGCGCCCTTCCCTCGCCTCTCTGCCTGCCCATTACTGCCTGAATCTGACTCGTTCGTTACCCGCTGCTCGAGCTGTTCGAACCCATAGATGACGTCGGGGTGAATCCTGCACACACGCACACGAACGCGGGCGTCATGATGCATGTGTTGCCGGTGTGTCATCGTGGCTCACTCGTTTGGGTTTGGGTTTCCCTGCACGGCTCTTGACCACTTGTCGGGCGCCAGCTGAATGGCGTCCGGCAGGCCCTGCAGCTTCTGCTGCAGCACCTGCTTGTTGGTCTGGTATGTGTAGCTGTAGGCGAGGAACCGGGGGTTGGGACGCTCAAGGGCGGTCTTCCTGGTCTCTATCTCCCTCATGTACTGCTGCTGCGCCTCGTTCTGCTGGCTGGTCATGCCCAGCTGCCATGGCTGCTGCTGACCCATGACTCCCATCTGCATCTGGCCTCCAAAGAGGGATGGAGCCTGCTGCTGCTGCTGCTGCTGCTGCTGTTGTTGCTGGAAACCGCCAAACATCGCGCGAGTAAGTGGAAAGGGTGAAACCCGAACCCTATGGACCGAACCCTATGGATGGATGGATAGAGACACATACGCCACGCATTCAAGCAAATCGATCGATGCATCTGTCCATTGTAGAGATACAAAAAGTCTGATTGGCTGAAAATAAGATCATACACAAGTCCGATTCTCGCCGACAGGGCGGCCAAATGAACAAACGATGACACATCAGAGGCAGAGGCACATACACACACACACACGCGCACAAGACCGAAAGCACACGATAGGGCTCTGATTTGCCCTTCTCATTTCCACTCGGCTACTCGTACGGAAACAAATAACAACTGACTGCAGACAAATGAATAGGAGAAGTCTATCTGTCTGACAGAGATACTTCTTCTGTCTGCCCTCCACAACCGCACAAATACACCACAATATCTCACTCAACGAACGCAGTGTGCGGGGCTCTCACCCCGCATACACACATACACAAGTACGCAACCACAGATATTCGACATGAAACTGAACTGAGCCAACTCGACAGACAGACAGACAGGCACCACGAAGCACACCATTCCCCTCCCATGAATTATCAGCCAGAAGCTTGTTGAGTATGGACTGTGACCTCCGCACCTACGGTGCCATGAGCCCCTCCATCGCTTTTTGGATGGCCTCGATCGGACCGTGCGATGCCTCCTGCTCGCCACTGGGACCGCCCTCAAGACGACCGACGCGCCCGAGCACACTCTCCATCGTCTTCATGAGGTCCTGGATGACCCCCATCTGCGTGTAGACCAGCTGCGTCAGGTCGATGGTCGCGATCTCCCCGGCCTCAGTCTCCGCCCCGAGCGCACCGGCTTCCAACGAGCTAACGGCCCGTGGGAAGAGCTCCTGGACCTCAGCGGCAACCAGGCCGAGGGTGTCGCCGTCGGTGCGCACATTGAGCTGCCGGAAAGCCGCATAGGCCGCCGACCGGTTGTGATCGTCCCACTCGGCAATGGATGCAGAGGGCTGTTCGCTGTCGAGGCTGTGGACCTCTAAGGCACCAGCAGACACGCGCCTGCGTACATCCAAACCGTTGCACCAGCATTTAAGTTGAGCACGGAAGGAATAACCGTCAAAATTCGAACCAATATTCTCATTGCCAAGCCCTATGCCTGCATGGTCGAACAAAGCACCAACGAAACAGACCGGGATGTGGAGTGACCTAGCCAGCTACATGACAGCCTTAGGGCTTACGAGTCGCACGCATGTCACCCGCCTCCGTTTGACCCAACCGCATGCCCACTTCTTCGCCAGGGACGCCAAGCGCGAGGCCTGCATGGTCGAACAAAACAACAGACCGGGATGTGGAGCTCGAGTGAGCTAGCCAGCTATGTGACAACCTTAGGGCTTACGATTGGCTGTCACTCCATCACTGATGACGGCACTTGGGGCTCTCACACTATTTTGTGCATGGACTTCACCGACGCCCACCACAGTAAGATTCACATTGCCTGCGATGACGGCCCAATCGGCTTTCACATTGTTGTCCGCAACCTGCATCCATCCATCCATACGTGCAGCGCAACACACACAGATGTACGCAGTGGTGGGGGTGGTTGGGTGCCCATTCACCCACCACATCGCCATTTGCCACACTCCAATCAGGGTCTTTAGCAATGATTTCTAATCGACACACACAGACGAAACAGATGTGGATAGAGGTTGGCTGGCTGTAGATGGCTGCTGCTTCTTACTGTCACAGCTGTTCCGATTCTCAGGGTTGCAGGCGGCGCATCCGTACGGGACGGATCCGAGGGCGAGGCAGCGGCAAGGAGGAAAGAAAGACGAAGGGAGGCTGACGACATGGTGCGTGACTTCGAAATGGAGGAGGGCAGCAGGAGATACCAGCGGTAACGGACCCGTTACGGTCTGCCCTATGATAGGGCAAGAATTGAAACCGATCTCTGAGCTCGCATGGACAAATCGGTCAAAAGGCAGCTGACGAATTATTCACCTATCCACTGAGTCATTCACGCACTCGTTCCCCATCCGTCCATGTATCAGTCAGCGATTGTTGGTTGCGTCCCTTGCAGCCTCGATGGCTTCCCACAGCACCCCAACCATCCACCTCAGCCTGCCCTCCCGGGTCTGCCCCTCCTCCCTGTACACACGACCCTCCTCTATACACACCTCCTCACACACACCTTCTCCTGACGCACCAACACCAACGGCACACTCAACCGCATGCCGTCTCACTCGCCGCTTGCTGCCCTTCCGTCTTCCGATTGTGCACATTGACCCATAGCCGTCATGCAGGCGACTCGGCGACCGGCCCTCCAGCGATGCCGACCGGCCCTCGCGCCGGGCGCCTGTGGATGTGTGTTGTGAGAGGGGGGAGGGGGGTGGTGGGGGGTGGGGCAGGCTGCTGACCTTGCCGAGGCTGGGGGACCGCACGGGCGACGTGCGGGACGGCGAACGGGTGTAGGGGAAGAAATCTGGTGGGCTGCGAGACCCCGGCTGGACCGGCGGAGACGGGCAGCGCACGCACCGGTCGGCCAGGTCATCCTGCATTGGATCGACGAATCCACACACAAGGAACACACTGGTCAGTCAAGGACACTGGTCGGCTGTGTTCCCAGACTGACTGACCAGTAGGTCCCAGAATCGCCATAGCGGGACTCCCCTGCCCTTGATGGGCATGGTGACCTCCGGCTGCGGGTGCGTTGCCGCCTCGTCCGTGTGGCGGTACCACAGCCCCTCCAGCTCATACCCCAGCCAACCTCTCTCCTCTAATCGACCCACGCGACACAGCCGGCGCCAGGCAGACCACGACAGCACGTCGGCGGGGGGCGGGGCCGCCCACATGAACAGCTGGCGGGCCTTGTCCAGCAGCAAGAGGGAGTCGAACATGGGGTCCGGCAGCAGCTGCTGCCACACGCCGTCGCTCATGTCCCGCTGAAGGGGGTCGAGTGCGGCCTGCGATGACGCGCCGCTGCTGCACGATGCTGCTGCTGCTGCTGCCGCTGTGTCCTTGCGCTTCTTCCGCTTGGCCCCTGTGGTGGGCGGCATGCTCTTGCCCCTGCTGACATCAATGACGGGCAGCGGCACCGTGGGCAGGTCACCGAAGGCACCCGATCCCGCTCGCCCGGCTGGTGGCTGTGGCTGAGAGTCCCGTCTGATTGCTGTAGGGTCGGGGTCGGCCCGCAGCCGCAGCACCGCATGTGGGGGGTTGCGCCGTCGCCTTGGTGGTTGCGTGGTGTGAGCGATGGACCTGGGCGAGACTGAGGAAGTGCCGCCCCCGAGGTGCGTGCTGGCGGTGGGTGAGGCCGAGGGGTCGCGGGAGAGGGGCGCAGCGAAGGTGGAAGTGGGCGAGGACTCTCCGTCTGTCTGGTCGGTGGTGCTGAGAGTGTCGCCGCGGGGGAGGGGGAGGGCGAGAGGGGGGGCGGGGGGCGTGGCAGCTGGGTCGCTGTCGTCATCCTGACGATCACGTTTGCCTGGGCTGTTTGGCAAGTCCATCAGGTCGGTGCAGGACCGCCGCCTGCGTGGGATTCATGCGGATGGACAGAAGCATGGGGGTGGGGGGGTTGCGGGGTGAATGTGGGGGGGTAAGTGGGTCGGTGGCTCACTTGACGGTCCGTTTGCCGCCCAAAAGCTGGTAGGAGAGCCTCAGTGCCTCGGTGACGAGGGGCTCCTTCACATAACGATCCAGCGCACTGCACGGACAGAGTGGAGGGGCATAGAAACAAACACGTGGTCTGTGTGTGTGTATGCGCCCACAGCCACCCCACCTGTCGACAGCCATGGTGTTGCCGTCTCCATCTCGCTTCTGGAAGTCGATGCGCAGCGATGGGTTCGAGTTGACCTCCAGCAGCCACGGCCGGCCGCCCTCGTCCATCAAGATGTCAATACCCAACACCTACGCCCACACACACACACACAGAACACACACAGCCCTGTAGACGTTCCATCGGCCTATATAGTGCATATACGCACCTGGAAGCACCTCCACGGCACATTGGCGTGTGACGAGCAGCCCCTTGTGTCGGTGCGGTGTGGCTCTATCAGCCTGGCGAATGTGGCGCCCGATGAGTGGGCGGCCAGCTGGGTGCTGGACTGCACACACGCCAGCTTGTGCGCTAGCAGCGGCTGCAGGCATATCAGCGTCTGTGCGTGGGGGTGGGGCGAAGGCACAAACAACAGGCGTCATCGGGAGGTGTTTCGCTTGGGTGCGCCCGTGTGTGTGTGTGGTGTGTGTGACCTTTGCGGCGATGAGTTTGATCTCATGCCATAGGCGACGGACGTCCACACCCACTCCTGCACACCAGCGCGCACGAACATGGAGATGGCAGACGAGTTGACACACCGTATGGCGACGCCGCTCACCGTGTAGCTGTTTGAGCACGTCCTCGAGGAGCCGCTTGCTGCTGCTCGAATCGTGCAGGTCTGACACATTCATGGTGGACAGGACAGGTGTGTGCATTTGTGTTGTGTATATGTCTATAGACCCACCAACACACTCACCACCCACCTGATGCATCTGGAAGGACGAAGGCGGCGTCATTGTCCTTGTTCAGGTTGAAGTTGGCTGCATCAACAACAAACAGCACGGTGCGGTGAGCTGCGCAATGCGGTGGGTGTGGTGTACATGTGTGTGTGTGTGTGTGAGTGTGGCTGACTGACTGAAGTGCATGTAGACAGAGCTGAAGTTCTTGCGCGTCGGCCGCTGGTAATCCTCCGTGCAAAACCTGCATATACGGCACACACCATTGCACACACCATGGACACACGAGTGCACTGCACCTGTCCGTGTGTCGTGTGTGTACCTTACCTTGCCAGGCCGTGTCTGGCGATGTACGCCCTGGGTGTGGGCAGCAGGCCGGTCACCAACACGAAGATGCGGAAGTCAAACTTGCGACTGAACAGCAACACAAGAGAGGGAGGGAGGGAAGGGCAATAAGCTACTAGTATATGTGTGTGTGTTTGTGTGCATGTACGCCACGGCTATCTGTCCCGCCCACTGACTGACTGACTTGTTGAGCAGGTAAGGGTCCTCCAGGTACCGCTGCACGATGTAGTGACCTGCACACACACAGCCGACCGCCCAGCGATGGATGGATGCAGTGATGACATGACATGCAACCCACACGAGCCGAGCCACGGTGCTGGCAGTGTGCCTTCCTTCTGCCTACCTGATCCCGAGAGTATCGACGTGCCCAGGTCACTCGGCCTTTGATTTGATGCCATGGATGGATGGACCACACACTTCAGTGCATGCAGCAAGACGTGTCCAGGTTGGGTTGTTCACCTGTTGATGAGTTTGAGTCCCTGCCCCTGGAAGCCCCCGTCAGGCTTGATGATGAACGTCTGACGCCGCTCCGACGAACGCAGGCCGTCCAACACATCCTCTGCATGATGCATGTCCAAAACACACACATACATAGCGAGATCCCCGTCCTTGTGTGTGCGATGGACGCAAGGGACCTTTTTCCTCCGGCAGTATCCACGTCTGTGGGAGGAAGTCAAAGGCATCGGGGAAGTACTGAGCCTGCAGACGCATCATCGCCGCCAAACACCTACCATCCATCCATCAACGAGGCACACGCATTCCAACACACTCACTCACGCACAAGTTGGCACGTGCGTGTGTGGTGTGTGTGCGTGTGTGGTGTATGCGCACCGTTTGCGTACGATCTCCTGCAGCCCTGGGAAGCGGTTGACGAGCACGGGCGGCTTGGTGGAGCTGCTGGCCAGGCTGCTGCTCCAATAGGGACTAAACATCGACGACGCGTCACGACCGAAGCGACGATATTCTACACCACATGCAGAGACCAGCATTAATGCATCCGATGGTGAGTGGGTGGCATATATATATATATATATATGTTGATGGCTCACTCACTGACTCACTCACCCTGGTCTCCCACAGCGAGGCCTAGCCAGAAGACGTCCCCCACGTTGTGCTGCAGAGTCTCCAGACCCCAACCCAACGTTGACGTGCACAACGACAGCAACTCATACTGAGGACAAACAGACACAAGAAAGAACACACAGCCGAGTTCTGCTCATCATCAATCATTGCTCTTCGTCCCTGTCTTGCCAGGCTTGTCTTGCCCACCTCAGTCCGGGCATGCCTCGTATTCAACGTGACGCTCACTCGACGCCTCCCACCCCTTCCCCTCCCTCCCCCTCTGCCGCCCGCATTCGTCGACCTCCCTGCCGCATTGCGATTGCCGCCCTCCTGCTCATCATATCGACCAGCATGGCGAGTCCTCCCAGGCCGTCCGCCCCCGTTGTCTGCCGGCAGTGCAGGTGCGGCGAGGCCAAGGGTGCTCTGCAGGCCCTGCCAGAGCTGCAGCGGGTCCGGGCTGCACACCCGATGAATGTCCTGGGAAGGCGGCCCCAGGGGCGGCAACACCAGGCCGCTTGGCTGCGATGCTGGAGGGCCTCCTGGCCGCCGGGGAGCCTGAACGGCCAAACGGGAAGACACAGAAGCACTCACTCACTGCAAATACATACGTGTTTGGTGTTTGTGCTGGTGTTTGCTTCTCTTTGTAGGCACCTTTTTGACAACTGGTCTTCGTAGTTGAGTCGTCCCGTCCCTGGGCTCCTGCATTCCCTCTTTCCTCTCTTCGTCGCGAGCTTAAGCTCGCAGGGCAGACCAGCTCGCAAGTGAACGATTTCGAAAACGCGGAGCTCTGACCTGCGCGTGCCTCACAAGGACAAGGACAGCGCTGATAGTGGTGGATCCATCCATTGAGTCATTGAGTGATCGATTCCAGCTAGCGTCGTCATGTGGCGGCACGTCGACCCCAGATCCCTGGCATGGAGTTTCTTCGCCATGCTGTTCCTGGGCTTCTCGTACTTCATGCTCGGACTCACCAACGTGGCCGACGAGCTGGACATTGAGCACCTATTCACCATATCGCTCGTGTGGATGTGGACAGGTGAGGCAGAGGGGAGGGGAGGGGAGGGGAGAGCAGCCAATACTGCCACACCACACCGGGGTGACACAGCAAGTCAAAGCATTAATCCATCCATCTCTTCTGTGTGTCTGGTGTCTGGGTTGACCGCAGGCATCGTCGGCCTGCTGGCGGCCTTGTACTTCTGGATGACAGTGGGCACCATGTGGATAGCCAGCAGAGGTCTGGAGATCAAGTTCCCGCCCTCGGACGGGTCCCCCCAGCACGCACCCACAGACATCATCGTCGCCCCTCCCCCCTTCCAGCAACACGCATCCGTCAGCGCCTCTCCCGTCCCCCCCATCCACCACGCAGACACCATCGGCGGCACCATCGACGAAGAGAACGACCGCTACCTGCCCCAGCCGCCAGGCAACGGCTACGTCCCCTTATCAGGGGAGCCTCCCCCGTCACCGCCTCCCTCCATCGCGAGTGTGAGTGCATCTGTGAGCGGCTCCCGTGCAGGCGCTGACGAGAGGGAGGGGATGTCGGGCGGTGCCGGGTCGTCGACGCGTCCGCTGGCGCCGCCGCCTGACCTGAGCATGACTGGTGCGACGCCGACGCTGCAGGTGGCCTATCGGAGGAGAGGGCGGCTCAGACGGACATGCCGCAAGATCATGATCATTATCATGACGGGATTGGGAGGTGAGGGAGGGAGGGAGACGCAGACCAAGAGCTGGACGGACAGACAGACAGACAGACAGACAGACAGACGAGGAGCATTCGTCTGCTGTGCTGTGCTGTGCTGCGTGCAGGTGTGTTTTTGGGTTTTGCCCAGCTGTCGCTCAAGCTGGGGTTCGAGAAAGACCCGCCAGCCATGGGGCCGTTCAGCGCCGTAAGCAAAGCACCGAGCAACACGCGCCCCGTCCATCCATCCATCCATCCATCCATGTGTGTGTGTGTTCCATTCCTTCCTCACTCAGATAACGTCAGCGGATGTGGTGTTCGTGACGTGTTTCTTCCACTGCACGATTGGCGACCGGCTGACCAGGATAGACCTGCCCGCCTTTGTGGCCGTCCTGGCGGGGCTCTGCACCATGGCCTTGGCTGACCCGAGACCCGAGCACCTGTATGGGCTGGCGTGGAGCTCCCTGGCGGCCCTGGGCATGGCCGTCAGCGTCATACTCATCCGATGGGGGGCCATGAACGGGGTATCGGCTTACTCGGGTGAGTCAGTCAATGGATGGGGCCTGGCCAGATTCAGATTCATTCATTGTCTGCGTGCGTGTGCACAGGGTTTGTGATCCGCATGTTGTCTGAGGGCATTATGGGCATCTTGACACTCATCGCCGTGGTGAGCGAGTCAACAAGAGAGAGAATGGACGACGCCACCACCACGCGGACAGTTTTGGTGTGTGTGCATATGCGTTGCTGCAGCTGTCGACAGGTTTCTCGGTGCCTGGTCATGGGTTTTTCGTGTGGACCCGGCTGGTCATATTTCCCAGCGCATGCGGCATCTTCCAGGCCATCGCCGTCTTCTGCGTCAACAAGGTCACACACAAGACAACACACACACACACATATGTATGCATTCGGGCCAATCGCTGTCTGTCTGTCTGTCCAACAGGCCCTGATGTACCCCAAGCCCGGCATATCGACAGCACTTGTGGGCGCCAATCCCCTGGTGGTATTCTTCTGCCAGCTGGGAGTGGGGCGTGAGTACCCCCGCACTGTCAACCTGGTCGGCATGCTCCTCGTGGTCGCGGGGTGCCTCGCACTCACACTATCTAGGTACATCTCTCTCACACACACCGAACAGTCACAATAGACACGACACCATGTTCGTTCTGCCTGTCTGTCTGTCTGTCTGTCGTCATGGCCCCAGGGCGTTTTCTGCGTCAGCTCGAGCGAGTGCGGGCAGCCCTGAGGGCCCTCACGGAGCCCGGCGGTCATCCAATGACGAGAATAACAGTGCCATGCCATCGCTGCACCCCCACCCAGAGTCTGAGAGTGCGCGCGCCCCCCTCTTCCCCTTCAACAAGGCCAACGCGATGCGCAACCAAGTGGCGCTCGGCTTCGACAGCACTGGGCCGCATATGGACGACAGCCAGCGTGTGATTGCGGTGGGTCACGCGCAGAGCATTGCGTGGAGCAGCCGGGCGGGAAGTATCGACACGGTCACCACGATTGGGTATGGAAATCCTGCGGTGATGAATCCTCCTTCACATAGGTTGGTTAATGAGCAGCCAGGCAGACAGACGGGGGGCGGGTGGTGGCACCATGCATGGGGGAGGGACAAGGCAAGGCGACTGGCGTTTCGGCCCGACACGCTGCCCAGCATCATCAGCACGTCAGAGAGGCCCACTGCCAGCCAGGCCAGCGAGTCAGTGCGTGGCGACGGGGGGGACGACTCGACGACCCGACCTTTTGGCTCGCCTTGTCCGTGCCCCTTCCCCCCGTCTGCTGCCCTCGCCCCCCCTCCAAATTCCGATGATCACTCTTACATGTACTGGCATTTGTCGCCCTACCCCAGGCAGGCAGCGCAGATCAGAGAGGGGAGGAGCAGCAGCAAGGGGTGGCGGAGGTGGATAGGCAGGATGTTCAGCTGGCCGCCGTCGCACGAGGGAGAGGGGGAGGGGGAGGGCGAAAGCGGCACTGACGATGACGGGAGCTCGCTTGTGTACGGTGTGGTGTACTCGCTGAGGAGGAGAGGCCAGACAGACGCACTCCCCAGCATGCATGTGCAGACAGACAGGCAGAGGCAGAGAGGAGTGAGCCTCACGCCCATGTCGACTCAGCAGCTGGGGGGCCGGCTGCCTCTCCTGCACGGCACCATGGCTGAGTCGATCCTACTACCCTGGCAATGAATTGAATGAATGCACCACCCACCGATACATGTATCGACCTGCGCTCATATATACCTAAGCTGGCCGATTTTTATGGCAGTCTTTTCCTGGCTGGCCGGCCGGCTGACACAGAAGAGTATTTGTCTGTCGGGTGTATGATTTTGGTCAGTCAGCTGTGTGCCATCCATCCATCCATCCATCATGTGACATGTATGTGTGGGGGCATGTATGAGTGGGGCGGGCAGGGTGTGGTGTGCATCAGGGAGAAAGCTAGGAAGCCAGTGTGTATGTTCTCAGCCCAGCATACCCTCCCGTACGTCTGTCTGTCTGTTTTGCTGCTGTGTGTGTGGTTCGTGCAGACACAAGTGGACAGTGAGTGAGGTAGCACCAGCACAAGTGCCGTCAGCAGCAGCAGCGGCAGCAGCAGGAGGGAGCTTGGCAGCAGCACCCCCCATAGCCGTCCCCCAGAAGCAGAGCGAGCTGCCCGAAGACGTGCTACTCAACTGGCAGCTGCAGAGAGGCGTGTCGGCCGTGAGACGGTTGCCGTCCGTCGATGTGTGGGCATTCCAATAGCCAGTCAGTCAGGCCAGGCAGCTTTTTCCTCCCTCCCTCCCTGTATGCTTACTTGCTGACAAGGTAGGGCTATGCGTGTACAGATGGCCACCATCGATCGTGTGACTAGCTAGCTCAGCTGACTGAGTGGTGCGTGCGTGACTAAGTAAGCGCTGTCCCTTTTTCGACAGGGCTGCGTTGGTGGCTCAGATCGACTTACTTGCTTCGTTCCTTCATACCCAAATGGACATACATACCCCCGCAGACGGAGAGACCTACCTTTGTGTGTTGTGTATGCAGGAAGCAACCAACCAGTCAATCATCCGTCAATCCACCCATCCACTCATCCAGAGCGTCACTGAATCATTCCGAACCCCAAGCAAGCAAACACCCTGGCATCAGTGATGAAGGACACGCTGTGACTTCATTGTCAGACCAGACAACAGGGTTAGTCTCTCTCTCAGGGTGTGGTGACAGCCCTCGTGTTGCCCCGCCTGACCCTCCTGCCCCCGCCCCCCCTTACTTACCCCTCACCCCTCACACCTCCACCCCCATCTCCCTCTGACGATACTCACAGGCAGCCCACACAGTCACAGCTGCACGGCACCTTAAGGGCCTTGTCTGTGGCTGTGGCTCCGAACTGGGGTGGGTCGGTCTTCAATTGTCTGTCTTTTGCGACGGTCGGCCTCTGCTGCGGCGGCTTGACGACGGTCGTGGTAGGCATGGCTGACGACACACGATAGTAGTATCTCGTTGGCGGCGCCACATAGGGCGTTGGATGGAACAAGGGCACAGGTGAGACATAGGCCGTTGGCTGCGGGGCGGGGAAGGGACGGGACAGCACCTGCACCGGCCGCACGACTGAGGGCACGGCCGCAAGAGCCGGTAACGTAGGTGTGGTGGGTGTAGGTGTGGGTAGGTGCTGTCTTGTGTCTCCTGTCGTCTCTTTCTCTTGCTGCCCCACGGCAGGATGAGTCTCCAGGTCGACTTGGATCAAGGGATTTGCCTCAAGAACGACGCGGCCGACGGCCGGCCCCCTGTAGTCACCTCGCCGCAGCGGCCATGACGACACACGACGCAGACGGACATCGCTGCACAAGACACACCACACACCACACGCCACAACATTTGCCCCTGTGTGTGTGTGTGTGTGTGTGAGTGCAGGTGGATCACCTGATGTCGATTGTGACACATCCGATGCACTGCTCTCCCTCATGAAGAGCGTCCGACACGGCCCACAGGCAGCACACGAGCTGTGAGGGCACACCAGGCAGCGGCGCCCGCACGTTTGCCCGGAAAAAGGCCTCGTGCACCATCCCCAAACCCTGATACCCGCCGGGCTGCGCCACCTCCCGGCTGCTCGACCACCGGAACACCGCATTGGTGTCACCACACCCCTTGGCCTTGGCGAGGGCGCAGAGCAGCTCAAGAGTCACTTGGTAGACCGCCGACCGACCCAGGGGCGACATGACGTCTCGCACACTCTCCACATAGACATCCACGAAACGATCAGCCGTGGGGCCTGCTGCCGTGGCCGGCAGAGGTGAGAATGATGAAAGGGCATCCGGCAAGAGTGCCCCAGGCCAGTGGTGGGGCTGTGGTGTGAATGGGGAGCCGCCGTTGTGTGGGTCCGGAAAGATGAAGCACTGCGGTGGGCTGGCGTCGTCGAAGGAGAGGGCGAAGTGCTGGTCGACCAGCGACTTCACTGAGGGAGAGGCATCTCGCCTGCAAGGAAGCAGGGAAATGAGTGGTCACGGAACAAGCTGGTCACCTCACCTACCTCAGTATTTGTGATATCTGGCCGGCTTTTGCAAAGACCTCCCACAGAGACGGCAGAGGCTGGGTCGTATGCGCAAGGGCCGCCATCAGACAGCACGTCAAAAAGCCTGTAAGACACACAACACACGACACATCCGACGCCTCAACTACACATGCGGGACTAGTGACGTGTACCAGTTTGTCTGTCGTCCATCTGCGCCTCGACGGGAGTCTCCCTCCCGGACGAGACGGCACTCACGCAGAAGATGGCGCCCCCGGCAGCTCTGTCCCGGGCCTCCTCACGCTGCTCTGCGGCACCCCCGCAGCCCCACCCACCCCAGCTGTTGTATGGTGTCTTCGTGCGGCCGAATACCGACTGGAAGGCCACTTGACGGGGCCGCAGGCTGGTCGACACTGCAGGAGGGGGAGAGCCGTTGAGCGAACAATGTATTGCTGGTGGCGGTGGTGCCATGTGTGCGTACCGATGAGCTTGGTCGCTCTATTACTGCCCTTTCGCATGCGGAAATCCCATGACAAGGGAACGCACGGGGCTGAATGGCATACAAGGGATAAAATGGAGGTTGACCTACTGATTTGATGTGCTGCTTACGCTTGCCGAATCTTCTCTGCATCTTGGCGTGTCTCTCGTCGCTGCCCTGTGTGCTGATGGTCACCTCAGCAGAAGAGAACGTGGCGGTGCAGCCACAGTCCAACACCGCCAACAGCTGGGCACCTGAGACATACATGCACCGAAACTGCGTGCGTCATGTTGTATGTATGTGTGGATGAGAGATGCCGCCTCACTCACTCATCGATGTGCTTAGGTACCTGGTGGTATGGATTTGTACGAGATGAGTTTGCGGATCTCGTGTGTGTAGATCAGCTGGGGGTAGCCGTGGATGTCGCGCTCACAATAGTCACACGGCAGCAACGCAGACTCCTGCACACAAGACCCGAGCCCAGCATAACAGCAAAGCTTCACACACGCACTTCTGGTTTCTTGCAGACTTACCCCTTGCTCTGGTCGTTTTGCGTCAGGCACTTGGGTCGAGCAGCCTGAAAGAACAAACAACGGGCGACGTGATGCGGACCAACAGATGGAACACTTTGTTGCCTGCCAATCGACCAACCCGCGAAAAACAAGACGAGAAGCTGCATTAAAGCGTTGACAGGCACACCATAGATGATGATTAAGACCTGCACAGGTCGTGTCTCCTGCTCTTGTGCTCACATCTCCGTGCAGACAGCCGTGCAGCAGCCACCGGATGCCCTCCTGCACCCATGTGTCATATCGCCCATCCATCGGACACATGTGGGTGTGTCTCTTTGCTTGTTGCACCCGGTCACGCGCACCAGAA
The DNA here is from genome assembly GCA_001179505.1 of Vitrella brassicaformis. Lineage (NCBI taxonomy): Eukaryota > Vitrellaceae > Vitrella > Vitrella brassicaformis. Next base: position 120,124 of record CDMY01000220.1, read on the forward strand.
TGTTAGCCTTTGTGGGCCGCCTGCCGGCTCTGACAACGAATCCATCGTCGCTCTCGTCAGCCAGCACCCTGTGTACACACATGACGTAGGTGTGTGCAGGGAGGAATGGATGGGTGGATGGATGGATGGGTCGTGCCGTGCCATGCCCACCGCACGTCAAAGTCGTATGTGATGCGCAGCACACGACTCCATCGCATGCAGTCGCTCACTGCACCCCCTGCAGCCATACACGTGCAACACACGACACAGACGTCAATTTCCCTCTCCCTCCCTCCATCCCTCGCTTCCCATCTGCTTACCGAGCTGGAATGTGCTGCCGGCATAGTTGACGCCCACACACAGGGCCCTCCTTCTGTGCCACATCGGCTCCATCCACGGCCCCGGCACCCCACCCAAATCGCACCTCTCGCCGTATGGTGAGAAATTTCCACTCACGGCCGGCTGTGGGTATGCCCTGCCCCGATAAGACATCCCCTGTGCGTCATTACCAGGTGTGGTGTCCCGGAAGAGAGACTCCCACAAGCTGGTCAGCCAGCTCCCTTGCTGGGGCCCGCCGCGTTGGCGGGGCTGCTGCTGCTGTAAGGCTTGGGCTGGGGCAAAGGGGCTGTGCTTGCCAGTGAACATGTTGGTGAGAAGAGTGTCAAGGCGCCATGTGTCATCCTTTGACTGCAGACACAGCAAACACACCGACGGCTGACCCCAACTCGTGGGGAGGGGGGTGTCATACCTGTCCTGCAGCCTCCTCCAGGTGCTGTATCTCCACCTGCAAGCCGTCCACAACCCTCTCTTTATCCCGAATCATGCCCTGCAAACACAGGGGCCCCATATCACTCTCTGGCTCTCGAAATCTCAAACTCTCTGGTTGTCATTGAGTGATCACGACTCACCTGCAAGTTCCTGATGTGCTGCAGGTCGCCACGGTGGCCTTCCTGACGCGAAAAATCCATCGCTTGGAAACCAAAGCTTAGCTCGCACAAAAAAACGGCCGATCGTCTTCGAGCTCGCGCGGATCCGGGACGGCTCTTTTCGGGTGCGAGGCCCTCGGGGTGTTCCGGGTGGACGGCTGTGGAGATGGGAAAATGATCAAGGAACGAAAGGGATACACCAACGCTCGTTTTGCCTGAGCTGACCCGGCAGCTTTCGTGTTTGCTTGATCCAGGGGCAGGGGGGAGGAGATCATCATGCTCCACAGCAAGCGGAGTGCGTCCATCAAGGAGAACCTCAGCAACCTGTGAGAAAACACCTCACTCACCGACACTGTCCCAAGTTGTGTGCTGTGTGTTGTGTGTCTGGCCATCAGGCAAGTGGCAGCTGACTCCACGCTCTATGTCGCCAATCAAGTCAAAGACATCTCACCGCTACTCACGGTGCGCATCAGGCAGATGTCACGTCACTCACTGGTCACCTGCCCACTTGTGTGTGTGCCTGCCTGTGCTGTGCCCCCGTCTGGCGTGTCTGCCTGCAGCAATATCCTGCCTTGGGTCCATGTTTGCTGTCCAACTGCATGGGCCTCAACCTGGATGACCTCTACTGCTTCAGCTACCAGCCACAGGCAGGCACACCACACCCTCACACACACACACACACACACAAACAGGAGAGGGCGATTCTTCATTCTCGATGGCTGTCTGTCGACCTTTCCCTCTCTCGCGTCCCGTGCAGCATCGCATCGACCCGCTGCTGGATTCGCGTGGCCTCGTGAGTCCCCACCCCGACCACACCTTTGTAAACAGCCTCAACGCCGACAGCCACCAGCACCGCCCCTTCCACTCGCCCTCAGTGGTGCTCTCACGCATCAGCCACGCCAAGCCATCCATACTGCGTCGCAAGTCGTGGGCGCGTGGCGCCACACCGTGTGCCAGGGGTCTGCTGCCGACCATCCACGATGGGAGCAGCCATCACGACGATGACTCGAACAGTAGCAACAGCCCAGTGGCAGTGGTGTCACCACTGCAGCAGAAGGTGCTCGCCGCGGCCGAGAGGTTCGGCGCCGACGTCGTGGACAACACGTCCTCTGCGTCCCGTGGCCTGAGGCACGCAGCGACCGACGACAATGTGGCGGCGGTGCCGCAGACGCCCATCTCGCTGGGGCTGCCCATCCGCGACAGGAGGTCATCTCTGCCGACGGGCCCGTCGTTCGGGTCGCTGCGTGACGACGACAGCGACGAGCCCAGGACAGATGACGCCAGGGCGCTGGAGAGGATCAGTGATTTGTCCAGCAACAACCCCATCAAGCGACCCAACTTCAGGAGGTAGGTAGGGATGGATGGAGGAAGACCGAAACCGGCGGAAGCAGACGAGAAAGAAGCCTTTGTTTCGTTCATTGCTACTCACTCAGGTGCCCGGTGCCGCGTAGCGTGGCGGAGTTTCCTGGGCAGCTGCCTCTTGGGGCCGGGCCTGGCGGCTCCCTCCACACAGTGTCGTTCGTCCTGCCGACGGAGGACCGGCGAGACCCCTCCGACAGGTCCACGTCGTCCCGCACGTCTGACGGCGACAGCGGCTCGTCGCCCACTGCCTCCACCAGCCCCACACAGCCATCAACGGCAGCCGATGCGCCATTCAAGACCTCCCACGCCCTGCATCAGTATGGGGGCGAGCAGGTGCCCAGCTCGCTGGACTTCAGCAGCGACCACTTCGTCGGTTTGTTCTCGCGAGAGGCGCGGCAGCTCAAGGGCCACGAGTGGCCGTCGATACCGGCGCTCAATGAGCAGATGGCGCATGTGATACTGCACAGCTGCCCGACAGTGGCGTACCTGGGGAGCTGCAAGCACGAGCGGCTGACGGCCTGCTCCACCAGGAGGCGTGAGGATGAGGGGTGCAGCGGCGATGAGGACATGTGTGGGATTGCGAGGGCCCCTTCTCCCTCACCTGAGTCGGATGCAGTGCAGCCACTGTGTCTGGACCAGGTATGTACGCAACCACCCACATGCCGAACAGCCCGACAGATGCACACACAAACTTGTATGTGATGTGATGGTCAGCGATGGTTTTGCCGTTGGGTGCTGGTGCGCAAGCAGCGCATCAGTGACAGCGCCACCAACCCCACATACCTCTTCCGGTTCGCGTCGGTCCACGCCACTCGCTCCCTCCAGATAGCCGTCGGGCAGCACGTGTGTGTGCGGCTGTGGAGCCGCCACCAGCACAAGTGGGTGGAGAGGTACTACACCCCCATCTTCTCGTGCTGCCCCACCCTGGCCTGCTCCACCAGCCCACTGGTCAGGCGACACGTGGGGGCCGCTGACGCCCCTCAGAGCCCACCCAGCCCTCCAGCAGAGCTGCCGGTACGGATGGACACAGACACGGACATATCGTATCGCACACACCCCATGGATGTCTGGATGCTGTGGCGGGGTGTGTGCAATGCAGCTGGGCGGTAGTGTGCCGGTCGGTTTGGAGATCGGGTCTTCGGACCAGTCGTCTGTGCGGCGTCCCCTGCTGTCGTCTGCGACGTGCGACGCCACTCCGGCGAGCACGAGCGGCAACACCACCTGGTCGCATTGCGACATCCACGGGTGCGAGAGCAACTCGAGCAGGGAGACCGGCGACATGGCCGAGGCACCTGCTGACGGAGGGGAGGGGGTGGAGGAGGAGCTGCAGCCGCCTGATGCCGATGCAGCGGCGGACCATCACAGCAAGATGCGCAGTCGGAGCCACAGCGCGCCCCTGGGTGTGACGGCCACCATGAGCCCTGGGCAGCTGGAGTTGATGGTCAAGATCTTCCCGGACGGCGAGATGACCAGCCAGCTGCAGCAGCTGGTCCCGGGCGACAGCGTCCAGATCAAAGGGCCGTTCGGCATAGACCTCATGGCCAACCCCCTGGAGCAGCCGTGGCGGCGTGTGCTGCTGGTGGGTGGGGGCGTGGGCATCACCCCACTCCTGCAGATTCTGCAGCACGCCTTCACTCACTGGCACCTGCCGACGCGCGACCCCTCCCAGCCCCCCTCCGCCCCGCCATCACTCCCGCGCGACTGCCCGGCCATTCTGTTCGTGCAGATCGAGGACACCGAGGGCGATGTGGCGCTGCAGGATGAGCTCGACCACTTGGCCAAGGTGCACCCCACCTTCATGGTGCAGCGGCACGTGCTCCAGCCGTCCGGTGACGGCGAGGGCAGCGGCCGGTCGGGCGGGTCGGGGTCGACGGACGCCAAGAAGAACCCTTTGACCAAGGCGATCTTCGATGGCTACCTGCAGGTGGGTGCCTCAGTGTGAGGGAGGGGGGCGGGGGATGCGGCTTTGGTCATACTAGGTCCATTATGTTGTGTGTTGTGTGTTGTGCAGCGTCTGTGGTCGGTGGTGGGTGGCGAGGGCATGCGTGGCGCCCGTGACAGGGCCTTTATCTGCGGCCCTTGCCCCTTCCAGAAGTACATCGTGTCGCTGATGGACCCGGACGTCATCTCGCCCAAGTGCATCTTCACCATCTGATGGATGGATGGGTGTATGTATGTATCGTGATGAATTGATGTGTTGATGTTTCTCGTTCGTATATGGGCATGTGTAGGGGTATTTTGCGGTGTGCGCGATGGATGCGATGCGATGCGATGCGTATGTTAGCCAGCCAGCCAGCTAGCAATCGACCGGAGCGAGAGCCCACAAACACTCACTCATACTCACTCACACTCACTCGCTTGTTCACCTAACTACATGTGTGTGTATAGTCAGTCGGCTCCCGAGTCTCTTGTGTGGTTGAATGTGTACATGTATGTCTGTGGGTGGGTGGGGGATATTTCTTCTCTGCGTACTTGCTGCCTGTTTCTTTGCTTGCTTGCTTGCTTGTGTGTCCGTTGTGTGTGGGGGGTATTTCCTTGTACCTTGTATCCTTGTATTCTTGTATTCTTGTCCAGCCAGCTACTGCGCGACAGCACAGAAATCCTTTCGCGACGCCACTCACCCATCCCATCCCCCGCTGTGCTACCTACCTACCTGTCTTGTTCGAGACGTGTCCATCAGTGCAGTCAGTATTTTGTTTTGCTCTGATTATTTTACTGGGGCAAGGGTGGGTGGGTGGGTGGAACTCTATTCCTCCATTCTTTTCAATGTCTCGTTCGTTGTGTCTACCGACACGCGCTTCACGGGCTTGTTCCTTTCTTCTTTGCTGGCTGGTTTTCCTTTATGACGTGTGTGTGTGTGTGTTCCTCCTCGATGGGATGGCTGCCTTTAGTCAGTGAACATGACAGTGCGCTGCGCCCGCTCTCAGGGCTGGTGCCTTTGCATACACCATGACATGACACCTTACTTTCTTACAGGAAGAGCCACAGTATGGGCTCTTTTTCAATCGCACGCATGACTGTCAGGTCAGTGGGACACAAAATTACATTCATACCCACTGCTTCGTTTGTGTACGTATCGGCGTACACCTGGGCCAGCCTGGCCCAGCAATCAATGCATGGGCCGAGCCAGGCTGGGCTGGGCTGGCCCCCATCCAATCCATACCGCCTCCCCCCCTCCTCTGTCACCCCGTACGTGTGTACGGGTTTTTGTTGCTGCCGTGTGCGTGTGTGACGGGCCGGCTGTCACAACTATTTTTGCTGCATGGCCACCTCCCCTCTGCTCTTGTACTCCCTCTCTGTCTGTCTTTCTGACTCGCTTTCTAGCTGGCTGCCTATGTATGTGTGTATGTACGTATGTATGTCGTGTGGTTGACGGAATGCATCGTTCGATGTGCTGCTGCTTGGTGCTTGGCGAACGGATGAGATACAGCGCACACCACACACACCACACCACAGACACGGGAACTTTTTGCCAGGAAGCCACCTGCCCCACTCCCGATTGTGTGTGCGTCGGTATGTATGTTCCGGCTGCTATTCACTCGCTCCTTCCTTCCCTCACTCTCTCACTCACTGACTGGCTCTCTCGCTGACCCACTCAGTCATTCCCTTGCTGCCCAAGCCGTCCGTGTCCTTGACATTGTGCGGCTCTACATGGACGGACATGTCCGTGAAGTCCTACACACGAATTTTGCGTACACTGGCTGCGTAAACAGTCACAACTGCGGGGTGTGTGTCCTATAACTATGCGCGCTGTGCAATCTCAAATTTTGCCCGGCTGGAAGTGTGTCACTTGATTACACACACTCACATATCGACACGCACACACATCACATGGACGTGGACGTTGGCTGGCCACATGACTGACATGAATGGGTGGATGTCGGGTGCCCACCACTTCCGGTAGTGCATATGGGTGGGTGGTGTGGTGTGTGGTGGCTGTGGGCACACCAGCAGCTGGCTGGTGCCTGTGCGTGTGTTGGTTGGTGTGCAGCTGACGTAGCGTGGCGTACTACTGCTGTACATATTTTTGGGTGTGGTGTGTCGACCTGGACGATTTGCCCCTATGTTGGTATCGTTTGTGATCAACTCGTGAGAAAGACAGAGTGGGTGACCGACCGACCGACCGACCGTCTGCCTGTCTGTTTTGCTGGCTGTTTGCGGACATGATCGCATGCCGCGATGCGTTCAAGGCACGGCACTCACTCTCCCACTGGCGCTCTCTCTCTCCAAGCAATGCAAGCCATCCATTCATCCATGGCCGGCACTGCCACACTTACACTCTCGCAGAGACACTCAGACATCAAACTCCTCCGGCAGTGTGTCGGTTGACTTGAGCGACGAGAGAGCCAGGTAGGCCACCCAGAAGGACACGAGAATCGCTGCCCCTGTCAGTTTGGACACCTTGGGGCCGCCCAGCTCACCCCCCAGCTTCGACCGACGCACAGCTAGCAGCACGATGCACGCCAGGGCGAGAATTGTGAACACCTGAATAAAACACAGGCACATCTGTGCTGCAATGCCACGCACCAGCTGCCTGCATCCCATACATACCATAACGCTGAACCCGAGAGACCCAGCTGGCACGGCGAAGGCGCCATCAGGATATTTCTCGGCAATGTCGGGATACTCCTCCTTCCACTTGGCAGTCGACCCACGAGCACTCCTGACAGGCAACCACCAACAGGCATGGTTGTGCGTGTGTCTCAGGTCTGGTTTCGTCCACGCACCAAACGAAGGATGCGATCATCCAGGGCAGCCCCAGGCCCAGGAACACGTTGACGGAATTGCTGTGCGGGACGACACGTAACGTACAGACGATGTCTCCAGACACGACACGTGTCCATCCAAAAATCATTTTGTCTGCACCTCACCTGCCGGTGATGTTGCCAATGGATGCGTCTGCGTAGGGGTCCTTCTGGGCCGCAGCCTTGCTCGCAAATGTATCGGGCAAACTGGATTGCATTGCAGGCATCCACACACGGGCCATGCATGACATGACAACCAACACTCAGCGTGGCTCCCTGTCGGTTTGTTTTCACCTTGTGCCGAGGGCCACGATGGAGATGGCGGTGATCTGATTCAAGACACAGGGGCAATCAGCAGCGCACGTGTAGCTAGCTGGTCGGTCAGTAATGCGCTTCAGTGGAGTGGATGTCTCGCCCATTACTTTACCTCGTCGGGGACGCCAACCACACAGCCGAAGAAACCTTTACCAACCAACGCACAGAGCGTGAGCGACAGAAGAAATGTAAAGGAAACCAGATTCCTCACTGGACAGATCTTGTACGATGGCCGTGACCAAGCCTATCATCCTACATGGGCAGCCATCCACATACACGCACACACGCCACTTAGACAGCATTGAAGACGGAGACATCTATTGGCGTGTGTGTCTGTGTGTACGCGAGTGAAGTGACGAAGCAGAGGTATCCGTTTGCGATCGAAGTCGGCGGGCACGTCACGCTAAAAATCATCTTCCTGCAGGACAAATGGCAGCCGACCGGCAGGCAAGTGATTTCAGCCGTGGGGCTGGCCATTCTCACTCACCATGGAAATGCTCTGAGTAAGGGAGACACACAGAAGGATGGATATGGGGTGTGCACGACTGCAGCGCAGGGCGCCTCTGCGTTTCGACGCTTACATGATGTGCAGAATCCAGTCGACACAGCTCGCCTCAGCCTAGGAAAACACACACCGACGTGCTCGCACACAGACAGGTACCCCCACCTGTCTGTCCCCACCTGGTCTTCAGGGCTTCCGTTGCAGTAGAGGTTGGAGATGAATGACTCCTTCCATTCCCTCCTGGCGGACCTGAGTGCGTCTATGTTGCAGCCGACGTAGGTCAGCATGTCCACGGGCGACCACACGTGCATCCTGTCCTCACTCAATATGTGGCACACTGCTATGCAACTGAGGCAGGCAGGCAGGCAGGCAGAAGCCACGAAGGGAGAAAGAATGGTGAGACACGCCCGCCCACCAGCCATACCGGTCAGAGAAGCCGTCTTGGGTTGGGTCGAATGTCGCGCCGCCTTCCGCGTCAGTAATGATTACTGATCAAAGGAGGACACAGCAATGCATTACAAGTACTCGTGCATCCTTTGCTCACCCCTGAAGGTCTCTGCTAGCTAGAGGGAGGACAAGACAACAGGGCAGGGGAGGGGGGGAGGGAGGGAGGGAGGGAGGGGGCGACGGAGGGAAAATGCAAGGGGGGGAGGGAGGGAATGTATTAATGCAAGCATCATGTGGATCTGCTAGTGTGCGCGTGCTGTACCTCATAACTGAACGGCGGACAGACACAACACTTTGTAAGTTCCTGCTCCGACGTCATTGGGATGGGGTGGGTGTCTTGTGCCTTACTTGGGGTCATCGATGATGGGCACAAAGAGATGTTTGATGCACTCGCCAGGCGCAAAACACAACTCGCCCTGTCAACACGAAATGCGAAACGAGCAACCAGGCTGGAATAGTCTCTACCTCGATTGGTTCGTAGTCCATTCCGCTCTTGGCCGTCCCATCCTCAGTGTGGTAGTGACACGACAAATAGCCCTCACAACCCTGCACACACGTCTCGACAATTAGTGGATTTGCCAAGCCATGGACACACTGACCCCGAATCGATGCACAGCGAACGTTGCGATACCCGCATCTGGTGAGCGGTGAAGAGAATGGAACCAGGTCGGCATACACGGTTTGCGATTGCCCAGCTCACCTTCCCTGATATAGACGGTGTCCTGAAGAAAGGCAAATACACTCTCCGCCGACACCTCTGGCCGCTCGACCGTCACCGTACACCTGCACGGACACCATATGTCATTCACGGAAGTTCCTATACGCCATACATACGCGGCAGTTCTGTGTGCGCTGAGCCGGTGGTGACCTGGTGTGTGAACCGGCCATGACCATTGAGCCCGGCGGCGCCTCACTCGCCTCGGCAAGCACCACCTGAAAGCTCGGCGCATGGTCCCCATCAGGACCCTGCAGGCATGAAACCACACACATGTGCGAGACGCACGAAGCACCGTGTAGGGCGGAGTGAGTGACAGAAAGACCATGATATAGTTGCTGCCAGCGGTGGGCCCCTCTGTCCTCTCCTGTGTCTTGGGTGCCGAGTGGAGGGGGCTACTGGGTGCATGGGTGGGAATGTGCACTTCAACTTCCACCAAGTCGTCCCCTGGATTGAATGAGAGAGTGCCGCACGGAATCGGCACAAAGTCCCTGACCGTGCACAGAGACACGGGGACAAATGAGGCGGAGAGTCAGCTAGGTATGGGTTGGAGCCTTTGTACCTTCCTGGCTTCGCCGTCACTGAATACGCCAGACACATAAAGAGAGCAGGCAACAAGGGAGTACATGTCTAGATCTTGCCGGCCTTACGAGCTTTCGTGAAGAGGGAGCATCCCACCGTCTCACTGAGGTTCTTGCTGCGCCTCTTTACCTGCAGGAGAACACAGAAAAGTCTTCAACATATCTCATCATATATGTAGAGACACACACATACCTTGACTTTGGCTGTGGGCACGTCGGAGGACACCCGGAGGCTGGGCTGTGCGAAGTATATGCTGTGGACCTTCTTGGTATTGAAGGCCTTCTTCGCATCTTCGTATGACGGGAATGGTTTGCCGTTGTCGGTGAAGCATGTGCGATAGAGAGACGCCGCGGTGGACGGACCAACCAGGCCCTGATGCACACATACATAAATGCACTTACTGACTCGTTTACGGGCACCGCTCTTGGTGTCTCCGCTTGCCTTGAAGGCTGTAACGGCATTCAGGTCATTCCCCCCTTGTGCCATCACCTGTCACACCACACACCAAAGAGCAGGCAGTAAGAGGCCTCGACATCCACGTTGACGGTCACCCACATCGAAGAGTCCCTTCCATGAGTGTCCGGTGCACTTGGACATCAGTTGCCGCTCGCGCACCGTCTGCAGAAATGACCGCAGCGATACCATGCTGTCTGCAGGGCACAGAAAAGGACAGCGGGTATGACAGTGCATGGTCTCCGTTCGTCTCTCCGCATTTCACCTTCTGCTTTGGCCCGGTCCGTCGCGCTGCTGCGGCTGAGCTGAAGGCAATCTGCATCCAGTAAGCAAGCACGACACAAACACCCTCTTTGTGGCCGCAAATTCGAAAAAAATGACACCACTGCACCGTTGGCGATGTCTTGTCCTTTCGGCATCTCAAGCACGTGAGCAATGCGGCTTACGTCGCTCGCACTCGTAACTACATCAAAGCGGGCACACGTCACATTCACAAGGATGCACCTCAGCCATTCTGCTGTATTGGTACATTCTGATGATTCGTCTGTGGAGAAGAGTCCAAATGCCCACACACATTCGGCGACCTGATCCAGTGAGAGCACGGTCCTCTCTTTCGGGGCTTCCGGCGGCAACACAGCGTGCTTCTTGCCACCCGTCATGCGCCTGATACTCTCACGCTGCAGGACACATAAGGCACACACGCCCCATGCATGTGCGTATGTACGCACCTATGTATGTGTGTGCATTTATGTGCATGTGGCCAGCGCACCCACTCGGTATGAGAGGTAGTTGTGCGTGGCTGCGGCCCCGAGGTTCGCACCCTCATCGTGCAGGCTCGACGGAGGACGGCGGAGCGACTCGAAATGCGCAACAACTACATACATTCATATTGACACTTCAATTGCGACTCCGATCCAGGCCGATTGCCTGCCTTACTTGGTTCTTGTGTGGTGTCTTCTTCAATGATGGGCAGTAGGTCTTTGGTGTCTGTCGTTACCGCCCGCCGCGCAAACAGATGCTCGATGTCTGCGGCAATCAAGAGAGGACAAAGCATGGACCATCTTTTGGTGCCACGGTCTATGTGTCAACCTGATGTGGATGCAAATGCGGCGGCCGATGTGTGGTCGTCTGTCGTGTATTGGGTATTGACCGACCCAACGGAGCATTGATCCGAGTCGCGCTGCTGCGCGTTGCGACCCACAAAACCAACCTTCTTCTGCTCATCAAACCAAAGAAAAAGAGGGAATCAATCGAGGCAATACGCGCCTGTTGTGTCCAGATTGCCCGGCTCACCTTTTCTCTGATCAATGAGAACGGATCGTCATCACAGTCAATCAGTCGATGAGTCAGAAGAATGGGTAGACTGCTCCCCTCCTACTACTTACTTAAATGAGACGGCCACCTCCGCCAGCACATCCGCGGCCGCCTCATCTGTTGGTTCGGCGACCGTCTCAGCGAGTGCCTTTTTGCCGGCATTCCGCCTTGTTGGCAGCCAGAGAGTGAAGTAACCTGGGCAGATGAGTACGTGTGTACATTTCATGTACGTGTGTATCTGCAGAGACGTGACGTCATTTACTAAACGGTCGCCCCCCTACCTTTGTCTGCCATGAATGCCAGCGTCACCAGCATCGGAAAGAAAATGAAAGTCAAGACACCTGCAAGCAGACAGGACACAGTCACGTTGATTCATCTGTATGTCAATCGTGGGAGCTTTTACCCTCCCACGGCTCAACAACATCTGGCGACGATCCCTTGAGAATGATCAGCAGCCTGCAATGGACGAACGTAGATACGTGTGAGACACAACAAAGACCAGTCGCTTACCAGAGGTATGCGAAGATGGAAGCAGACGCAGTCACTGCATAGACCCCCACGTCCTTGATCTTGCGGATCTGCACGCAAAGCAGTTGACCCACAGAGAGTACATATGTGTGAAACACAGCAGTAGGCTCTATTGTATTGTATTGTATGCACTCACCTCCCCTGCTGGGATTGACATGATACACACTGCAGATATCACCTGCATGTACGCACCAACAGACACAGCACACGCACCACACGTCTCCACACGACTGCGCAGCTGCATGCTCATGCTCTCTGGCCGTCCAACGTATGTCACCGGTACCAGTAGATTAAACCTGGCGGAGCAGTAGATAAATTCCACTAGCTGCCCATGACATTGATGCGTGTTCCCCTGCTTACGCGGCTGATCCAACGATGGTCGACGGCCCCAGCTGTCCAGTGTAGAACTCCTGCAGGACCACAAACAATTCGGCAGGCTGGTCTCGGCGTGCAGCCGTGAGGCACTGACTCACTGCCTGACCCTCGAGTATATCTCGATGACGGACAGGAGTATCTCGGGGGCGGACGAGCCCAGGGCCATGAGGGTCAGGTTGGCCACCGTGTCGTTCCACACCTTGACGTGGAAGCGCCTCTTGTAGCCAGGCGCCACCTCCTTGACCACCGGACGAAGAGAGGACGTTATTACCTCTATCGAACCTGCGAACCCAAATTCAAAAGAACCACGCTGTTCTCGATGGCAGGGGTCCCTGCGGGGAGGGATTGTGCTCACCCATGAAGATGTCTGCCACTGAACAATCAGCCCGATAGAGAGAGAAGGAGACTTCCACGTGGTCGTTCCTTTGTTCTGCTTTGGGGCACGTGTTCGTGTGTGCCGTGCCTGTATGTACCGATGGCGATGCCGAGGAACATGTATATGTTGCCCGCAAGGTAGAGCACGGCCCGGAGTGCGTTAGGCCACCTCTGTTCGGCATCTCCGAACACCGGGAGGAAAATGCCCTCTGGACACTCTGTGCTATCCATGATCACAGCCGCGCAATCGCCGAGTCGGTTGGCGGAGCTACAACGCTCGGGTAACGGTCACGATCGACCCCATGTTCGTTCGTTCGTTCGTTCGTTCGTTCGTTCACACCCCCATCCCTCCAGTCTTTGCAATTCCATGAACGTTCATACTCATACACAGCTTGACTCTCTCTCTCTCTGCATAGATCCGTACTCATCACACTCAGACTTCTTCTTCTCTTTTCACATCGGCTTCCTGTCCATCTTGGCAGACGTGGCACTTGGACAATCACACTGTGACGGGACTAAAAATCGACTAACACTTTCGTTTGCTCTCTGCCTGCCTTGTCAGGGCTGCTTGAGAGGGGCGGTTTCACTGTCGTCTCCCTCGCGCGTGAGTTCGTCGGCGATGTCTTCGTCTGTGTCGAGGTGCGGGTTGTAGTCCGGCACAACCAGAGAGCTCCGCCGGGGGTCCGTCTTGACCGTGGCTATCTTGGGGCGCTTCTCAAAGAAGGCCAGAATGATGCCGAACACCACAGGGATACAGCCAATGGCTGCCCCAAACACTGTCCAGGTGGAGTTGCACTGGATTATTTCGGGAGACATAGGCAGAGAAATTATGACTGGCAAACAGTCCCTTTGTCTTCCTTCCCACCCACAAATTCCTATCTACCTTGTGGCCGCGGCAGAAGTCAGCACCGGGCTTCTTGTTCTTGTCGAGGAAATGCGCCACGAAACGCTGATAGAGACACAAGAGCCATTTCGTCCAATAAACAGACACAAACAGACACATATTGTCCTCAGGAGTATGCACCGTAAAGAACATATTGGAGGGTATTCTGATAGGCAGATGAAGCACACAGGAGGGACAGAGGGCGTCATTCCCTACATTGCCCGTGTGCAACAAGCCAGCCTGTCTTTTGATTCACTGTGTGGAGTAGGCGATGGAGCTGATGAAGCCGAACTGTCGGACGTCGAAGTTGTTGCGGACGTAGGCAGGTGTTGCGGCGTTGCTGCAGGGGGAGAGACGCACACACATACGCACATGACACAGTGAGAGGGAGAGAGAGAGAGACGCACATAGGCAGAGATGCACACACAGAGAGGGGAAGGGGTGTCTGTAGTGTGGGGGGGTGAAGTACTACCATGCCGCGTAGGCTATTCCCATGCATACGACCATAGGCCACACGAATGCCTCCGCCAGCAGCGCCAGGCCCAGCTGACCGATGACAAAGAACGACAGGGCGATGGAAATGAAGAGACATCGACCCATGAAGGGCTCCAGGACGTCGGAAAGGATGCCGCCGCCTAGGCGACCAACCACCTACCAGAACACACAATGCCATACCACACAACCAACATCAACGAAATGCCAGCCAATGAGTCGGTTGGCTGACCTCCGAGATGATGTAGATTTGCTGAGCCATGTCGGGGCTATAGGCAATTTCCCCATGTCCCGTATTGTAGGTCGCCACCACCGTCTTGAGAGCCGCGCCGAAGGCCATGCCTATGGAGGTGGATGCATCCATCGAGCAACAGGAAGGACAGAGGCCATCCAGGCTCGCTCTCTTCCTCCTCTCTCTGTCTGTCTGTCTGTCTATGTGTCTGTGTGTGTGTGTGTGTGTGTGTGCGTGCGTGTGTCTGCATACCTGTCCTATGCCGAGAAGGTAAACGGCGAGGGGGAAGTATGCTTTGAGCTGTCCGAATGTCTGCCACAGCGGCTCGGGCGGGGCCGTTGCCAAAGTGGTCTTGCGGCGCTGACCCGCCTCACGCTCCAGCTGAGCGGGACTTTCAGCCTTCTTGGCCTGCGCGTACCGATTGCTGCATTCACACATATACACGTAACACGTGTCGAGTACGAGGATTCTTTCTATGCCACTACTAGAGGATGGGCAGGAGGATGGTGAAGATTGTTGAGCCGACGGCGACGGCAATTGTCCACATCCATACATAGCCCGCCACATGCTTAGCCAATTCATTTCGCTTTGCGAGGATCGCGTCGGCACCCGCACCCTGGTCCTTGAGGTCCGCGATCTCGTCTGCGATAGTATGGGCCTTGCCGCCGTAGAAGACTTGCCAAAGGGTCGTCATCCTGAGAGACACAGGACAGACAGGCCCAAGGGCAAAGATTACAGCCGCATGCACAAACATTGATACATACGTGATGGCGCCGATGGAGTAGGTGGCCAGCAAAACGCCGCAGACGACGCCAGCGAGGTTTGCAGGGCACGCCTTGCTGATGCACATACATATACACATATGAGGGGTGTGTGGGTGAATGTTCGCATGTGGATGTCCCTCTCTCTCACCTGATGGTCCATACGGCTCCGAAGATGAGCCCTAGGCCGCCGTTGATGTCAAGGAGTTCAAAGAAGCCGTGGACCCACGGGGAGACGCCGGTGGGGATGAATATGGCCTTGAGTAGGAACCCCGACACACACACCACCGTGCCAAACAGCAGTATGCCAAATGTGCCCAACTTGTCGTATATGAGTCCTGTTCACAGGCAATTGGATACATGTCACGGCAGGCGACACACACACGCACAAAGAGAGAGAGACACACAAAGAGAGAAATCTTTTGCACATCGCAAAGTCTTCTTTGCCATAAATCGTGCAGAGAGACCGTGGTGAACGATCAGAAGGCCCAGTCCGCCCACCAGCCACACGTTTCCGCTCTCACCGTCCGACCAGTCCTTGGCCCGCTTCCAGTGATTCTTGATGTTCGAGTATATCTTTGGAGACTGCATGGCATTGCCATGCCAGACACACACACCTGTCATTGCAAAGCGACTTTATATGGGTCTGACATGCGTACGTTGGCGATGAGGGCTGAGACCATGCCTGTTGCCATCATGGCGAACAGCAGCCCGCGGCCGCCGGACGAGGCAGATGCTGTCGCCATCGTGCGACGGGATTGAACAGCAAAGCAAGAACAGAGGACAGCGGCTGGCCTTTAGCACTTCTCAGAACAACAGAGGCAAGTCGTTTGCAGTGAATTTCGGCTTCTGCAGCAGCAGCGGTTTCCGTTTGCGAGCTATAGCTCGCGACGAGGGGGAAAGGTGAGCACAAAGGGCGTACAGTGGGTAGGTAGCGAATGCTTTGATTGTTGCTTACCCTTAACCACCACCACCGATGATACAAGCGAGCACGTACGCGTGACGATGAAGATGAAGAACGAGATCTGCCGGTTGCTGCCGCTTTTCATCTATCTCGCCAACGTTCCACGTGACGATGCCAGATCCAACAGCTTTGTCCGCCCAGCCGCCCCTGACCATCTCAATCAACGCTCTGCTGCGCAACGGAGACTGCGTCGGCTGCTGCCGCCGGTCACATCAATGGTTGTTGCCCCGCCGCCTCCAATGCCGCCTAGAGAGACCACCCGGAAGGAGGCGGCAGATTCCAGTGGAACAATAACGCATCCCGAGTACATCAAGGCCAGCCAAGACCCTGCACGCAACGTGTATGACAGGTCAAAGATACCCGCTGATGTGGACTTCATTATTGTGGGCTCGGGTGTGGGCGGGCTGTGGCTGGCTGCCGCCTTGTCCAAGCTGAAGGGCTACAAGTGTGTGGTGCTGGAGCAACACTACATGGCCGGTGGCCTTTGTCACGTGGTGAGTACATACCAGCGGCATAGGGACACACACACACACACACACTTTTGCCGCCCATCCCTCTTGTCTGGCTGTGTGCTCACGGCTACGTACGTAGTTCACTCACAAGGGCTACGAGTTCATACCAGGTACAACCCTACACACGATCAATTCCTGCGTGCGCGCCCTGCCGTGTGTCGTTCCTGCGTCATTTCTCACTTATGCGTGGTTCAGGTGTGCATTACATTGCCAATAAGGAGGTGTGTGGTGGTCTTCTTGAGCTCGTGTCGGACCCATCTACCCCAGTGGAGTGGCAGCTGCAGGGCGACGCCACCACGGCCGACAGGCGTGACGAGGAGGCATACCGCGCACACCACGGCGATGTGCTCGCCATGGATGTCGCCGGGGGCCATGCCGGCACCGGGGCTGCATGCTCACACGAGGTCGTCATCGGGGACCTTCCCAAAATGAGGTGGGGCCCATCCCACACAAAGAAACGGCACACGCGGAGGACTGATATTTATTCAGTGTGTTCGTCTGTGTGTGTGTGTGTACGCATGTGTGTGCAGCATCCGTGGGGGCAAGAGTGCTGTCATCGATGAGCTGGTACGTGTGTTCCCCAATGAGCGCGAGGCCATCACGAAGTGGATTGACCTCGTCGACAGGGTCAAGTGGCTGGTACGGCACTCAACAAAGCACACAAATGCCGTCACACATAACGTAATGTCTGTTCGCGTGTGTGCGTGTGTGTGTGTGTGTGTGTGTGTGCATTCTGCTTGGTCAGCCTGGCATATTCATGCAGTCGAAAGGCATGCCAAGGTGGTTCCAGGTCAACAACACACACGACAAAGAAGCCTCCTACTCACCCTGGTCGTCGTCATGCGGGCTGTTCCGTTCATGCGTGTGCAGCCGATATGGGTGGCGCTGCTGTGCGGCCAATACCTCAAGTACGCCGGAGCGACAGCAGACAAGGTGAGCGTTCAGCCTCATGCACGAATCAGTGTGGTTGAAGATCTCCGTATGTGCAGGTATTCAACGACATCACAGACAACCCGCAGCTGGCCACCGTGCTGTCGGCCTTTGCCGGCGACCTGGGAGAGGTCCGACACACGCGTCACGTCTTTCTCCTCTGTGAGGCGCTTGTGTCCCCGGCATGTTTCAGAACTTGCGTGAGGGTTCGTTCATCATGCAGTCGGCTGTCATCGGACACATCATGGAGGGCTGCTGGTAAGTGAAGAGGCCACATAGCCACACGCGTATGTCGTATCTATGACACTTGTGGTAGGTATCCGCGTGGCGGTCCCCCCCAGCTGACGCGCACAGTCATCCCCACCATCACCAAGGCAGGCGGAGGCGTTTTTGTCAGCGCCAAAGTCGACGAGATCCTAGTCGAACACGGTGCGGTGCGCACGGCCGCACACCGAGAAAAACATACGTACCAAACGAATATACTGCCGCGGCTCTACGCCTCGTTTCCATGCAGGTGTGGCCACGGGGGTCAGGTTAGCCAATGGGGATGTCCTCAAGGCGTCCAAAGGTGTGGTGAGCGCTGTGGGCCTGCGGCCGACCTTCGACAAGCTCTTGAGCCGTGATGTGGTGAGGCGGTATCTGAAGAAGGAGGCGGCTCGAGTGGACCGGTACTCTGAGGGCGCCATCAGTCACGTGTACGCCTTTGTGGCCCTGAAGGGGTCGGCTGAGGAGCTGGGGCTCAAGAGCTCATCACTCTACTATATACCTTGGAACACATCCCAGGTGGGCAGCCGGGCTGGGCAGTCCCATCTGCCGGTGCACGTGTGTCTGTCTGTCTGTCTGTATGTCTTTCTGTGTGCAGCCGATGGAAGCATCAAGCATTCAGGACCACTACCGATCCACCCTGCTCGACCCTTCAGTGGAGGACGTGTCCGCAGGAATGCGTGAGCACTGCACACACACCGACCACAAGAGGCCAAGCCAGCCAGTCAGTCATCTTCTCTCCCTTATTGTCCGCCTGCCTTGTGTGGGCACAGTCTTTCCCACCGCGAAGGACCCCGACTACTCTGAGAAGAAGCACCCGGGCCGCAGTGTGTGCATCATGTTCTCGGAGGCCATACCAGAGGAGTTCGAACACCTGAAAGACGGTACGAAGCACGAGGGTGGTGTGTGCGAAGCACGCTGTGTGTGCAGATGTTCTATGTTGTGTCGTGGTGTGTGTCAGACGTGGGCGGTGTGGAGAGCAAGCTGCTGAGCGAAGAGTACAGCGGTGTGAAGAAGGTGATAGAGCGGAAACTCATCAACGCACTGCTGCACAACTTCCCACACCTCAAAGGTACCTACCACACGACACCTGCCAACACTCCATCGCATGGCCGAGCTCAGGCGTGTTCGTTCATTTCCGTGTGTGTGTGCAGATCACATCGAGTTTGTTGAGGTGGGAACACCCATGACGGCCTATCGTTTCCTGAGGAGATTCGACTCGCTCGGTCGGCGTGCATTCCTGCGGCACACACACATGCCGCCTGTTTGTATCGCTGTGTTGGTTGACCGGTGCGCGTGTGTCTGTAGGTTTGCGCCACACCCCCGCCCGCATGACCGACATGGATTTGCGGCCCGACTGTTCCGTCCGCAACCTCTACTTCTCAGGACAAGACATCGCTTTCGCCGGATGGGCTGGTGCGTCTCACCACACCATACCAGAAATACACACACACACACACAGGCATCTCATCTGCACGTTCCTCCCTCTGTCTTGCCTGTGTGGTTACACACAGGTGCGTTGACAGGGGCCATGATAGCGGCCACGCGCATCCTGGGCTACACCCCCTTGGACCTCATTCGCGGCAAGGACCTCGTGACCGATTTGGGAGGGGCGGAGCTCATGAAGGTCATGGCCAAGAAGGCCGGCATCAAAACCGTCTGAGATGCAGAATGGAGTCAAGTGCGTGAGTGCGGGAAAAAACAAGAGGCGAAGACAAGAGAAGCTGCGAGTGGAGAAGTAGAGCGGCTTTTTTCAGTGTGAGAGCGATGCTCGTTTATTGGTCGGTGCCCGTGTGAGCGTGTGTGAGGTTTCTCGGTGTGGTGCTGGGATTCGGATCTGTTGGGTCGCGAGAGGCCGTCGGTGCTTCATTTAGCGTTGAGGTATATATATGGACATACACATGAAAGTAGTATAGGTCTCTTGAGTGCGATGTGATGTCATGGTTTGCGATGGATGGATGGATGCCGTTTGCGTGAACTTGTCAGCTGACACGGAGCCCACAACGGCGTCATCTCGCCGGTCAGCTGGGCAGCGTCTCAGCCTTCAATTTCACGCCCTGACGGCATGCATCACCACACCAGCACATGATGACCGGGCAGACAGACATGGATGTGATGTATGCGTTCTGTACAAAGCTGGAGCCTCTCACTCACACACATATGCTCCCTCCCCAGCATACCATACCCACACCGCAGTCTACACACCAACGGACAGACAGACAGACTGACGAGGGGGGCGAAGAATGAAAGACCCAAGGGATATCTAGGCAGCTAGGCAGGTATGTACCTCCAGACAGGCAGGCTGGTAGGCAGGCTGGTAGGCAGCAGTATACACATAGCTAGCGGCGGGGATGCATGGCACCCACCATGAAGCTCCATCGCTCAAAACGTCCTAACACCTAGGTGCGTAAGTCAGCTGTGTGGAAGCAACGTCACATTGCTAGATGGATGGATGGATGCAGTGACCAGGTCGTCGCAGCCCACCCCGGCCAGCAACATCACCACCATCGTCAGGCAATGGATGGATTCCATGTAGCCCGCTCACGTGATGGTTGCATTCACGTGTGGGCCACAGTGAATCCCCATTACCGAACGATGAAGATGTATGCTGTTGCCAGGGCAAGAAAGGAAAAGTCTCTCCCTCCCTCCCTCGCTCAACCAACCAACCGCCCACGCCCACACCACACTCAGCATACATATGGCTATGACAGAAAAAGGGAGGCGGGGAGACGGCACCACACAGATTGTAGCTATGCAGCTAGGCAGCTAGGAAGACAGGCAGGAGTATACACAAGAGGTGGGGCGGCGAGTGGGGGGGCATACACGGCACCCGTCCGCCATATCAAGGCCGATCGATCGAAACGTCTTAAAGGCTAAAGGCAGCACTTAGTAAGTCCTCTCGAAGGTATCTCAACCGTACCGTACCCTCTCAACCGTGGCCACATGCAAGTATATACAACACACAGATGTGCATAAAGACAGACAGACAGACAGACACGTTTGTATACACACCACAACCACCCCTCTCTCTCTCTCTCTCTCTCTCTCCAATCTCTCACGTCCTCCCCTTTGCATATGTCTGAATAATCGACTGGTATGGCGGCACGCTCCCACCGCCCCTCCCGTGCACACACGACACACCCACACGATGGCCAGCAGGGGGCCGCCCGGCTGGTGGAGGTGGGGGCGGGGGAGGTGGGGGCGGAGCCGCCGACGGGTGGTGCACGTGGTCCACCTGTACGAGTGGTGGCTGTGGTTGGCTGCTGCTCTTGAAGAGGGCGTCCAGCCGCATGTGCACTTCCTTGGCAGGCCGCTTGGGGGCGATGTGGTAGTCCCTCATGAGCTGCGCCAGGGGGCTCACGTACTGCCCGCCCGCCACGCCAGCAGCCCTGGCGAAGTGCGCCGCCTCCAGGGGTGCCTGGTTGTGCCACTTCCACACAGAGTCGCTCCAGTCAGCAGTGGTCAGAGGATGGCCCATGTGGGTGTGGCCACAGTCGTCCAGGCCAGCGGTCTTGAGTGTGTGTGAGGTTGGGGCGGGGGTGCTGGTGGTGGTGGTGGTGGGGAATGCGGGTGGGGGTATGAATGTTGCGGTGGGGTGGTGGTGTGTGAGGACGGCCCAGAGCATCAGCAGCTTGGTCGGGCAATGCGCCAACACGTAGGCGGCATGCTCCGCAGACACCTGACCAGGATCTGATCACACACAGGGTTGTCATTCTGTTGTCTTTTTCTCTGTTTTTCTCACCGGGTGTGTGTCCATGATTGGTCCAGATGTCGCTCCACAGCTTCTCTATCTTGTCGATGGTCTCACGCCCAACACTCTCCTGCAGCCAGACCAGACCAGAGACATCCATTTCACACATGTATTCACTTGTCTGATTGAGTTTTTCCCCCACACACAGGTACCTACCTGCGTGGCGTCGAGTATAAGCTGTCCGCATCCCTTGAGGAACCGCACGGTGTCGCTCAGTGTCCACAGCGACGGATGACGGGCAGCCTGATCGTGCACGACACACCAACAGCCATACACGCCTGGTCTGCGTGTGTTGGGTGCTATCTATCTGGTGCAGACCTGCGCACCTCTGTGGCTGTGGGTCGGCATGTGGGGTCGGGATTGGTGAGCATACAGAAGAAGTCCTTCAGCAGCGGACGGTCGTCAAACTGACACACACACAAGCCACAAGACAGACAAGACAAGGCACCACACGCAATGTCGGAACACACAGACATCGGTCTCTCTCCCTCTCTGTCTGTGTGTGTGTGTGTGACCTCTTTCATCGCGGGTTTTGTGCCGCTAGCGATGCGATCTGCGAGCATCTGTTGGCCCGAGTCCGAGTGCGACGGGCCGTAGGGATGCACCGCAGCCATGAGGTAGTACAGACTCACACCTAAGGAGAACACACACACCAATGTCCGGCTATACGCACACCTGCCCCCTTCACCCCGCCCGCCGACCCACCAGTGCTCCATATGTCGGATGTGCGCAGCAGTGAGAGGACGTACCCCGTCCAGGTGCCGCCCGCACACCCACCGCACGCCTCACTGCAGTGCGGCCCGTTGCCGCCACGACCATTGCTGTCGTGCCACCCGCTAGACTTGAGGTGACCCTACACACACACACACACAGAGAGAGAGAGAGAGAGAGGTCCACTCACATGTGGGGGGCCGTTGTCTGTCTCTCCCTCCCTCGTGGACGTACGGCGGGGTTGTTGAGGTAGTGGTGCACTTCGGGTGAGTAGAAGATCTGCATGCCCAGAGGGGGCAGCTCCACACCCACACCCTTGCCGTGGCTGCTCTTGTTGCTGCTGCTGTTGTTGTTGTTCCTGTTGATGGCGTGCCCCATCAGCTGCTGGAATGACGACGGTGACGACGATGGTGCAGCCCCGGTAGAAGTCGGTGGCGGTGGCGGGTGGGGCGGGGGGGAGGGAACGGGCGTGGGGGCTGGAGACACGAGGAGGGAACAGAGAAATAGAGAAGTAGAGAAATAGAGATGTTGGTGTGTTGTTGACTGCGCATTGTGGCTGCGTACCAGTAGCAGATGAGAGTGGCGGGTACTGTGTGTGTGAGGGAGGGGTGGAGGGACGCGTCTTGGTGTAGCTGTAGGGCTCCTGGTTGGGGGTGGCGGTGACTCCCTGCTGCTGCTGCCGCTGCTGCTGCTGCTGCTGGTGTTGCTGTTGTTTGACTGTGCGGTTCCTGGCCTTCTTGTGTTTGTTGGTGCACTTGTGGAGGGTGCTGCCCCGCTGCTGGCCGGTGCTGGTCAGCAACTCGGCCGGGCGGAGGGCGATGCGAGAAATGAAATCACCCAGCTGCACCACACACACACACACACGGACAGAGAGAGAGAGGCATGGCCCCATACATCCAAGGTGAGATGCGGCTGTGTTGGGCGATTGCCGACTGACCATGACGTGCACGCGTCTGTGGCTCTTGGTGGTGGCGGTGCTCTTGTTGTTGTATTTGTTGGTGTCTTGTATCTTGACGAATATGTTGTCGGGCCGTACGGCGAGGTGCGTGACCTGCCGCTGGTGCAGCTCCGCCAACGCATGCAGCACACCACCCACCAACTCACGACCTACACAACACACACCAACACAACACAACACAACACAGCACCCATGACATGAACCACCAGCAGAAGAAAAGCACCAAGCGTCTCCCGCCCTGATCTGGTCACTCACCTTCGGCAGAGAACTGTCCGTGTTTGTCGAACCACTGCGGCAGTGGGAACGCGTAGAAGAGCAGCTGCTGGAACGACATCCACTCACGGCAGTCGAGCTCCACCCCGCCACACCCAAGCCCCATATGCGTCAGGGGTGTCAGCTTGCCCTGCGGCGGAGGGACGAGAGCCTCACTGGCGGCCGCCTGGGCGAATACGGCCTGCAGACCCCACCGGCCGTTGCGACGGAGGGACGCCGCAGCGTCCTCCTGCACACCACACCGTAGCCATGTCTGTCTGTGGGGGTGAGTGCAGCGGGGGCGTGTGTGGATGGTCTTGTCTTACGGCGATGGGTACGGTGGAGCAGGGCGAGCAGACGAGTGGCATGGGGTCACTCTGTAGCTTCCAGAGGTCGTTGGCGAGGCACTGCACATCCTCCTCACGGTACGCATAAAGGAGGGTCTGCAAACACACACGCCCATGCATTCTTATGGTGCATATGTGTGTGTGTGTGTGTGTGTGTACTGCGTCTCTCTGAGGTGTGTGTTTCTTGTCACCTTGAGCACTCCAGCGACGTCCTTGCCGTTCACCTTCAGCACAACCTGACGCACCTGCACACACACACGAAAGATGGATACACATACATCGCAGCATCAGATCTCGCCACATAGATCTCGCCACATGCACGATTCTCTCGCTTGTGCCTTGCTCCCTGTGTGTGCGTGGCCTCTGTCTGTCTGTCTGTCTGTCTGTCTGTCTGCGCACCTCAGCAATAGCATCGCCGTCGGGCTCACACGGCTCACACACACGGTGCACAATGTGCGGAAGGCGCGGCATAGTGAACAGGGCAATGCCAGCAATGAACACAAAGGCGCTGCCTTTGCCCGCCTGTCCTGTCTGCGAGCCGCGGGGCGAAGTGGGAAAGAAGCGCGCACGAAGAGGAGGAGGGAAAGGGCCTGATTTCCAGTGTCACTCTGCTCATCTTAGCTGCCTCTCCCTCCTCGCTCATCGATCTGCCATTTATCGCATAGATCTGATCTGATCTGTGGCCATGGCGTGGAGGTTGGTTGTGGCGGCGGTGTTGGCCTCGTTGGGATGGGTGTGCGGGTCAGCTGGTGGCTCTGCTTTCGTGCCCTCATGGTCCTTGAGGCAACCCATGCGCTCACTCAGACAGGTACAGTACCAATGGTTCGTTTATTGCACTGATACGACCACGATGGCAGGCAGATCAGGGAGATCAGCTGCTTGACGGTTTGTTGTGCATCATCTGCTGTGTGCCTGTGTGGCCATCAGTCGCGGCCGGTGCACACCGAGCAGTACCTGTTTGGCGGTGCCGGCACACCAGCTCCCCCACCAAGTGGGCAACACAGACGAGAGTGTGTCGATGCCTATTGGTTGCTGTGCGTGTCTGTTCCGTCCACTCAGCTCCTGCTGGCGGTGCGGGCGGCGGCCTCATGCAGAACTTCGAGGCCATCAAGAAGACACAGGAGCTCTTCCAAAAGATGAAGGTCAGCACGGAGCGGAACAACAGACTCATAGGTCGACAGCTGGCATTCATTGGTGTGTCGTCAGGATTTGAACGAGGAGATGCTCAAGACGGAGATAGAGGGCCGTTCGGACGACGTCGACAAGGAGGTCAAGATCGTCTACAACGGCAACGGCACACCGCTGCGCGCAGAGGTCAGCGAGGGCGCCGCATCGCTCGACAAAGACCAGCTCGAAGAGGTACGCCACCGGACCAAATCACACACACGGATATACACAGGTACTGAATGCCGTGTGTGTGTGTGTGTGTGTGTGTGATTTGGTCAGGCCTTGACAACGGCTCTGAAGGACGGTTTTCAGAAGGCCGGAGAGACCAGGCTGCAACGGATAGCCAAGCTATACGAAGGTGCGTATGGGTGGACGGACAGACAGATGAGGCGGGCAGCCTGTGTGGACGTGTGTATCCTGTCCTGCTGTGTGTGTGTGTGTGTGCAGAGATGGGATTGCCGGCAGAGGCCATGCAGAAGATGATGGGTCAAGGGATGGGCCTCTAGTGTGCGTGCATGCATCAGACTGACAGGGTGTGACTTTGCCGCCATTAGGGAAGGGACTGACGATACAGTAATGCTCCTGTGAGGACGCATTGGAGGTGTGCTGCCGTGTTGTGTGTATTTATACATGTGGAAGTGGCGTGTGCATGGGAGTTTTCAACGTGCCTGGGTTGATGTGTGAATGTGTGGCCAGACGGACCATGTTGCTGTCAATGAAGCGAGAGCATCTCTGAAGACGTTGGTGCATCGATGTGGACATTTCAAAAGACACAGAGATGGAAGACAGTAACAGCTGGACGGATGCACAACACGCAATGCAGCAGAGTAGCCCGAGATTCGTATGAACACATGTAGCAGGCCCCATATGACGTGGATTATGTGTATATACATGTAGCATACAGATGCGATGCGATGCACCATGCATGTATATATACATGTACACTGTATATATATACGCAAGCAGTGTGGGCGGCTGCTGTGGCACACCACACCACACCGACCGATACACACAGACGGCATCCTGAAGGCCAGGGTCAGGACAGCAGCAGTGAGGAAGACCTCGACAAGGGTGGACGTGGCACGCAGCGAGCCGGAGCCTGTGTTCGTGGAGGCTTATGTCCTCGAGCCGCACAAACTGGCCTTCTTGTCCGAGGCCGGCAAGCCGCTGCCCGATCCTGAAAACGACAGTGATCTGGTGCAGACGCCCACCGTCGACAAGGGGCCTGTCACACGATTCCCAGCGGCAGAATGCAGTCTAGAGCTCCCATTTAAGAGGAAGGTGAGAAGGGACAGCGCATGAGCGAGAAAGAGCCTGAAAGGTATGTTTGTTGTGAATGCGCATACAGGAGGACATGATTCTGCTAAGAGTTGTCGACAGCAGCCTGACCGATTACCCTGCGCGTCTGGCTGAAGCGGTGCTGAGTCTGTCATCTCGTCGCCAGCCAACAAGTGAGCCACTACGCATTCCGTTGTCCCTTAATGCAGCCATCCTGCCAACCGCGACTATGCAATTGAATTACCATGTTGAGGATGATGAGAGCGGCGGGAGGACGGCCACAATCCAGATTCAGTCGGCTCAGAATATCCCAGTCACAGCCAATAAGGCAATGAATGTCTATGTTGAGGCCTACCTCACCGAGCAGCTCTCTGGCAGCCAAGCTCAGCCATTCCCTCAGGAGGAAGAAGCACAAGTGCAAAAAAGGGTTGTTGCCGACCTCTTTGGACGAGTCAAGAAGGCTTTCTTCGGCATGTTTTCTCGCGAGACGGGGCCACAGGCTCCACCAGGACCACCGCTCGACCGCCACGTCCCGTCCTACGCAATCACGGCAGCAGCGGATGTGGTCGAGGTGTCACCGGTGGATGAGCTGTCTTTCCAGTTCACCCAGACGGACATCGGCAAGAACGTCATCAAAGTCTCAGGTCCGAGGGATTTCGGTGCCCTTGTGTTGAGGGTCGGCTGGCTGCCCAAAGATGGGAGGAGAAGTGAAGGGTCGTTGCTGGGAGAGGTGGCACTGCCGATCAAGGACGCCCTCAGCAAACCTGAGTTCCGCAACGCGCAGGGCTACCGCTTGAAGAAATACGGCAGGGCTACGCAAAAACCAATGTTTGTCCAATTCTTCGGCGAAACAAGCTACGTCTACCCACCGGAAGTGCAGGAGGCCCTGGACGGAGCCGGCGACGATGCCAAAGAGATCTTGATAGTCCTCGCAGAGGAGGCGAGCAGACGCAGTGGGACGTATTTTGAAGAAACCAGGGCCGAGCCCAAACCGGCCGAGCGTGAGCAGGTCTTGGTTATGGAGAGACAGCAGGGGCGCTCTGTGCGGAAAGACGCGCTAGCACAGGCCATCCAGGGGGTCATGCTCTCTGAACATGCGGAGCCTGGCGAGGTGGAGCCGTTGCCGGAGGCGAGGGACCAGATGATGCAGGATATCATCAGACAAATCCGTGAGGAGGAGGAAGAGCTGTCCACAGAATCGATCAGCTTCACCCTGGACAAGGCTCTGGTCATGCTGCTCGACGAAGAAGAGTCAATGAAACAGTAAGACATCCCGGAAAAGTTGTTTGCTTACAATTGTATGTTTTTGCACATGCCTGTCTCAGGGACGCAGCCTTAGAGGCCTTGTTCTTGGATGCAAAAACGTCACGTGAGGGCGTGCGTGGAGTTTTTGTGGCGATTGATGTGACTGACTTTGGCTTAGTCTTGCGGAGAGGGTCGAATCAGGTCCAAATCGACTGCGTCCGCATTTGTGGAGTTGAATGGGCAGATGAGCCAATTGGCGAAGGTGAAGAGTCGGCTGAAAGCAGAAAATCTCAGAGATGGTATGGAAGACTCGCCAGGGGGTTCGAGACCGAGCATTTGTCTGGTGAGTCTGAAGCTGCCGTCAACTTGGTCGTTCGCGTCGACATCAGCCTGACGGTCCATTCGTCAACGAAGCTTCTCAAGGAAGCCATAGAGCAACGAGCGGCCCAGATGGAAGCCCCTGATCTTGAGGACCGGCTGAACGAGGTCCAAGTCCACCTTTTCTTGCCGAGAGAGGTCGCTGAGAGGTTCACTGAGACCATCAGGAGGGGCAGGCGTGCCTGGCAGATACGCCTATGGCACGTCGGTGAGGAGGAAAGCCGCCATGAGGAGGCAGAGGGTGACGAGACGCGACAAGCACAAGCAGCGGTGGACGAAGCAGCGGTCGAACTGGAAGAAATCGAGGAGGTGAGAACACCACACCAACAAGACATGTGTATATTACAAGCTCGTGCAGGAAGAGGAGCCGTCTCACATATCTGTCGCTGCGGAATCGGCCATTCACGGTCCTTCCGAAACCTCGAAGGCCGAGGCCGTTACATTTGAGAACGAAATCTATTCCTTCAGCAGCCTCGGAGCATCCTTTACGGCCTCAGTGATTGATGTGGACTCTTCGGGACTGACGGTGTTGAAGAGGGCTCAAGTCGACGAAGAAATGGGAACCACTGACGAAGGGGGGCCTGCAAGCATCGGCATTCTTTTCGATGGTCTGGTGCAAGCACAGCTGCTCTCCTTCACAAGCGATGAGCACTTTCAGGAGACACTTGTACAAGAGAAGGTCCCCATCTCAATTGCACGCACCTTGCAGCCCCCGTCTCCCTACCTGCTGACCCTGGCCCGCTGTGCGACAGCCACTGAGCCCTCAGTCTACATCATTGTCTCCACGTCGACTGCGGCAGTGGCGGAGGAGATTCTCCAAACAATAGAAGCATTCAGACGGTGATCAAGTATAGATGCACTTCGACGACCCTTTTCTCAGTGTCTTCCTGTCTGATATGCCCAGAAGTCACTTTCAAGCGCGACAAAAGCCGGAGAGTGCACCACCGGCCCCTTTGGAGCAGCCAGCGCCGGTCGCACCCGATTCGGCTGCAGAGAAGAAGTTCGAGAGACAGGACACAAGTGCACTCCCACAGGAGGAGCAGCAGATCCTCAGGCAAGTGGAGTTCCTTTCCTGGCCAAACACAAAGGTCGCGTCCAGTGTCTTCATGAGGAACCACCCGCTCGCAAAAGTGCTGCAGCCAAACGCAATGCTCACATCCATGCAGAGGTCAGCAGTGACAGCGGCCAGAACAGATGACGGCTTTGAGAACCTTTCTTTGCGTCGTGCCTCTCAGGTTTCTATTACTTGCATGTGCCACGTTGGGCACCGCATTTGTCGGCGCTCTGTTCTTCACGAGCACGGCCACCGCTCTGCAGTGCGTACCTGTCGCTGCAAGCAACGTGACGGACAGCATAGCCGCCAACGACACGGACGTGCCCTCTCCGGCACCCAGCCTTCCAAAGGCGTCGTTCAGCATCCCGACTGATTTGCTCTACACGACGGATGACCAGTGGATAAAGGTCTTTGGGGACCTTGAAAGTGACCCAGAGGTGCTGCCTTTTATGTTTTCACACGGATGTCTGATCCGCTTCACCTGAACGATTGCTCTAGGTTTCGGCTACGGTGGGGCTGACCGACTACAGGCAATCAGTACTGGGAGACGTCATCTTTGTCGGCCAGCCCGTCGTCGGCATCGAGTTCAAACCGGTCGGTACACTTGTGTCTCATTTGCCGAAGGAAAGTGCTTTTTGTTCTTGCAATCAGGGTGGTCTGGCCAGTGAGATCGAGACAATGACTCGGCTGATTCAGCTCAAGGCGCCCATTGGCGGAACAGTGTCTGAAACTAATAGGCGACTGGACGACGCCGCATATATGATCAATGACAGTAAGAGTCCCGATCCGATGCACCAGGGCAGAGACACAAATCTCCTCCTTTGACAAAAATGACAGGCCCTTACACTGAGGGATGGCTGTACAATGTCTCTGTCTGGTCGCTGAGCGAGCGGCAAAGGCTGCGATCGTCCTTCATGAGTACAGCCACTTAGCGGTCTCTCTCCCACCAGTTGCTCACCAGGTGTCTGTCTCCCCTTCAGATGCGATATCGTACAATGCCTCGCTGCAGCAAAAGATCCTGGAGCAGCCTGCTGAAGAGGAGGAGGAAGCAGCGGTGCCCTGCGTCTATGAGGACCCCAACGAGGCAACATTTCAGATAAACTGGCGGCAGGTCTCGCCTGAAAGAAGAAAGAAAGAGGAGAATTCCCACAAGGAATGTCATTTTGTGGCTGCCGTCAGGTTTGGGTGGCGATATTCTCAATCGTCTTCTCTGTCCCCGTCCCCATGCTGCTCAAACAGCTGTTTGCCATGCGTGTGGTGCATCAGCCGATGCATCTGCAAGACAAAAAGAAACTCATCCGCCAATGGCGCAGAAAAGAGAAAGTTGGCGTAGTTCTCGGCTTCTGCTACCTATTCTGGTGCCTTTTCTTCCTCTTGATGTTCTGCGTAAGCCACATAAGAACAAGCCATAGGCACACTGCATTCTGCGACTGATTGTGCTCTGCTCGATTGCAGGTCACGACATCGAAGCTGCAAGACGTCTATGACTACATTATTACGACGACGCTGAGCTTTGCGCAGAAGATGATAGTCCGCCCGTTCTTCTTCGTCCTTGGCTTCTTCGGCCTAATCAAGATATCGACAATCGTCGACCACTTCGATGGGCTGCTGTCTGCCTGCCCCTCTTTCCTGGACTGGACCTTCCTGTTTGCAAATTCTCCTGAGGAGCTGATTGAGTCGTCGAAGGCCCTAGGGAGGCGGCTGGACGTCGACGAATTATCGGAGATAGGCGGCATACAAGACTTAGACATGTTCACGTAGCCAAGGCGACAGTCACTTGGCTCGTTGTGACTTTCCCCTTCATATTGTACTTAGACTTGATCTGTGTCTCTTTGCATTTATGCGGCCCCGCATGAGGACACGCGAGTGCACAAAAAGAGTGTCTCCAGACAGACATGAATGTGGTCATTGCAGTCCTTACAGACTCACCGCCATGCCATCACGAATATCATCACACGCGTACACCACACGACCCACCCATCCTGCCTCACAATTAAAATATGTGGTGTGTAACCTCCAAGTCTCTTTCTCAGCAACATCTGCACGCCATCGCATCATTGACTCGACAACCACCGTACGCGCATGCGGCAGTCAATTGGCCAGCAAAACAAGCACATAGCTAATTAGCCTCACTGCTTGCTTCGTCGCTTGAGAGTGAGAGCATACCTGTTGACGCCTGACAGGACTATTCCCCCGTCATTCACACAGATACACACGCATCCGGCCCGCCATGTGGCTCTCGTCTCAGCCCCCCCAGCATGGACAAACGAACAACAGGCCAGTTGTGGACAGACTATGAAGGCAAGAAAGTTGTGTACGAACCGAAAAAATACAGCGAATGCGAGGGCGTCGGTCGCAGTCATGTGTCGAACCGCACGGTCATGTCCACCTGCCGCGTAGTGGCGCCAGTGCAGATGCGGCGTCTGCCGTTGCTCAGTTCACAGCCAGCGTCGCAGCCAGTGTCGATGCGGATATAGTTGCCGGACACCAGGGAGATTTCCGTCTTGGTCCTGATGCGCTCGCCAGGCTCGACGGGGACAGCCCCTTCGATACGCAGCTGGTAGTGATGTTTCTCAGGGCTGATCGTGATGACTGTCCCGGCCTCTGAAGGGAAAGCGCTGCTCGTGTTGGAGGTGAGACTGGTGAGAATCAGTCGGGCACGCGTCACGGTAGGTTGGGCGACGGTGTTGTCGATGGTCAGCCCGACGTGTGAGGTGGCAGTCATCTCGGAGCGGCCCTCGGGTGTCTTGACGGTGCGCCTCAGTATGGACACGGGCGACGTGTCGGCGTTGACTGTGCCATACCCTGCGGCCCAGCGGCAGTCCTCGAGAAACTGAATGGCCGCATCGGCTTCCCACACGCGGATGTAGCTGTTGGCGTTGCCGGTGTTGATGGCCAAGTGACACGATGTGCTGCTCGGCTGTCCCGGGCCGGGGCACCGTGGTCGAGCCTCAGGACAAGAGCTGTCAAGCTCATCGATGTCGGAGGCGGTTGTCTGGGCGCGGGACTCCATGAAGAAAGGTACCTTCGCGGTTTACTTTGCCGTGTAGACCCAGTAGCCGCGGAGCGTGAGAGTGTCCTCGCATGGTCCGGGATCACCCCTAACTTCGCACCGCCCCACATGATTCGCCGCTGCCACGAGTCCCCCGCCGGACGCCGGGTACTCCCTGCGATTCGTACCGGGGATGATCGCGTACAGCCGGAAACCGGCCAGCACATTCGTGGTGGTGCTCAACCGGGTGCGCAGCTGCGCCTCAATCAGAACCTGCCTTCCAGCCTCGAGGAAAAGTGTCGAAGAGAATGTCTCGAAGTACTTCGACCTCTGTGGTGCACAGAGCCGCCCGCAGCGAAGCTCTTCGCTTAGCGCAAATGACTCGGCGAGGACCTCCGCGCAGTTCCCGAGGGCGAGGAACGAGACAGAGAGGAACGAGATAGAGAGGAAAGACAGGGCCATTCACAAAGCGGGGGGACGAATGGCGCCTTCGGGTGGTTGCTATCGGTAGCGGGATCGGCGTAGCTTGGCGTCTAGCTGGTAGCTAGGCTAGCTGGTCGGCAGGAGGGGCCGCTTCAGCTGGGCCTGCGGGAGCGCCCGACGAGCTTCGGAGCTACGACGTCAGGCGCCTTTTTGGGAGGAGAGAGATGCTTGGCATTTTGTTTTCGTTTATTTTTATGATAATTGTTTTTTGTAATTGCTCCCGTGTGAATGATTGCCAACATGAACGACACACTCCCAGAGACAGACAGACAGACAGACAGACCGGCTAATCGGGTAGACTGACAGGGTTGGCGCCCCAAGGGAGAGACAGAGCGGAAGATGGGCTCTGCGGTAACCACTTGCCCGACACCTGTGTTTTTCGCATGAGCGTCGGATCATCTCCACGGCCACTGATATGGGTAGGCCTCGATGTGATCGGTCGACGCCCATTTGCGATCAAGCGATAGATTAATGTGCCATGTCGATGAGAGCCACACTGATTTAACCTAGAGTCGCGAAAAGCTACAAGTCGAAATGTCACGCGGACTCACAGCTGGACAGATCACTTTGAAAAGGGAAAAAGAAAACCACCTACTCCGGACACGTACACACCGACATGCACCTCTTTCGGCACACACGGGACAGTAAACAGCATCCCTGTGTGCGGATGTATGTCACGCACACGTACAGCAAGATAACAGATCTAAGCGAATGGACGAGAGCAGTCAGTACTCCCGTAAGCAACAACACGGAAGCGCACGGGTATCTCTCTATGTCCCCCCACACCTTCGAGACCGTCGCAGCGAAAGCCTCCGAAACCACCCCCAGCGCTTTCTTCGCCTGCCCGCGTCCTCAAGGAACTGGCATGCTGTGCGTTCGAACCGGGAAAGGTCCGTGCGACAGAATGGGCAGAGCGAGGACGTCTCGCGACATTTTGCCGAGCAGTCACCGCACACGTTGGTGAGGCAGCACGGGTACGGTGTGCGGACCAGCTGGGAGCGCGGCGACACGTCACTGAAAGCGTTCGAGCATATCGCACCTGTTATAAGAAACGATAAACATGCAGCTTGTGCAGTG
>CDMY01000221.1:0-38555 GCA_001179505.1 Vitrella brassicaformis
GTCTGGATGGATTCGCTCTCGCTTGTCTATCGCCCTCGCGCGTGCGACTAGCTTCTGTCTGCGTGGGGGAGGGAGGGGAGGGTTTGCGGGACTGGGGTGTGCTGATGGGGCGGGGATTGATCCCTCCTCCCCTTGAGCCTGTTTGAGTCTGCGTGCTGATGGGACTGTATTTGTATGAGTATCACGGACACACAGACGAGTGTTACGGTTAATGACAGTTTCCCCCCCCATGTATCACATGTATGCGATTGGATGCGTGGGCGCTGGGCGCGTCTAATCTACCTCAGGGCCCCTCTGCCGCACGCCAGCAAGTGAGGCAATGGCACGCAGCAATGACGTGTTGACAGACACACACACAGACACACACAGACACACACAGACACACACACACACACACGCAGAGAGAGAGAGAGAGAGTCAGACAGTCATGGGATGAATATCGACAGCAAAACGACAGCCAGCTCCCTCATACTACTTATCCAAAGCGCACCCACCCACCACACCCATCCCACCCACAAGCCATCAGTTATCTATCTTATCGTGCCTCTTCCTCCCGTCTGCCCCATCCAATCTAATCCTTCTTGTTGGCCTTCTTGGGTTTGGCCTTGGCCTTGCTGCGCCCCTTCCGTGTGCTGCCCTTGAGCTCTAGCTTCAGCACCAGTGTGTTCATGAACGAATCATCTACCCCGTCCCCATCCACCTCATGGTCACTCTCCAAAACCGTATAGGTGGCCCCCACCCGAGCCACACACTCGACACAAAACGCAGCGAGGGCGGGCTCAGGGTGCTCTGGCCCGTACCAACCGTAGTTGTGCGCACCCATTCCCTCTTCGTCCGAGTCGACATCCCCAACGAGGTCGTCTGTCGACATGTCGACCGTCAGCGACACTCGTGTGGGGCGAATCGACAGGATGAGAGAGAGCAGATTGCGCACGTGGTCTCTCTTGAGCCGTGCACACCCCCCATCGACAGTGAGGCTATTGACTTGAGGGTACGATAGACCAGCCTCGCACTCGTGTGCGGCGTCGGCTAGCATGTCTGCTGTCATGTCGTCTATCTTGACCTCTAGCTTGTCGAGGGGGTGGTGCAGACCAGAGAAGTACGATATGCACCGGCTCAGGTCGCTCAGAGCCGAGACGAAAAAGCTCGCCTCTCTCACACGCTTCAAACTACCCATCAGCCCCTCCAGCTTGCGGGCAGCTGCACCCGACGGCAGGCCCTCGTGTCGGTTGCTATTGCTACGCAACACTTGAGCGTGAAAATGCTCAATCGATGGCAGACAACGGCTGTTGCCTTCCTCGTGGGCCTCGGTCGTGTCGAGGAGGAACTCGGGGATGCTGTTGACCATCTTGCTCGCAGGTGGTGGCCGGTAGGCGTCCTCCGCCCCGACGGCGAGGTGGGTGGCTTCCGGGAACGACAGCAGCGCTCCCCACGTCCCGTGGAGAGGCGAGCCGCCACACGACAACGCTACCTGACAGTGGATGAAATGGACACACAGAGACACGCACAGACACATGTTCCATCCTGCCAGCCACCAGTTGCTCCAGCAGTCAGCCGCGCAGCGCAGCTCAGTGTTTACTGACTGACCTTCTTGCACGTGCTGGTGACCTTTTCCACCGTCTCAGCCGTGACGCCGTGGGGTGCAGGCGGGGCCTCCGGCACCTCTGTGCTGCAGTCGATGACAGTGTCCATGATCCACCCTTTGCCTTCGTCGCTGAATGCCTCCCTGTTGTCCGCGCGCGGCAACCACTCGATGCTGCACGCCACGCCGGGCGCCCACGTGAGCAGGTCGGGCAGGGTGAAATGGTTGGGGCCGCTGCGGTCCGTCAGCTGTCGGCTGAAGTCGGCGCCGAGGGTGAAGCGGTGGTTGAAGGTCAGGGTCTTGGGCACACCTGACGTGTCATGCATCGCAGACAGAACGGGAAGGAGCACCAGATGTGATTGGGAAGCATAGCTGGGCGGCGGCCGGCCATTTGTGTCTTCTCCCTCTCCCACACCCACCCAGCTCACCCACCTTTCATGTTATCTTTGTTCCAGTTGGTGTCGAGGGCGGCCTTGAGCAGCCCGAGGGAGTCGTACACGGGCGTCTTGAGCACACTGACAGACAAACAGACAGAGGGGGAAGTGGGCGTGGCGTCTGTGGATGTATACAATAGACACATACCTTAGGTCGGTACTGGTCTCGTCCTCGGACTCGTTGTAGCTGAGTCGGATGTCCTTTGCGCTCAGGATGGTCAGCCCCTCGATGCTTGTGAGCTTGGGGCACTTGGCTACCGCAGCGGTGAATGCTCGCCAGTCAGCCCCGTCCACCGTGTCGATGTTCCAGGCCTTGACGCTCGTCAGCTGCGGCGATGTGGACACGATGTGTGTGAGGGACGGGAGCAGGGAGCAGGCCCTGGAGTTGTGGCGTCGGAAGCAGACTCGGCCCTTGTCAGCCTCGGCGTACACGTGGCCGACACTCAGCTTCTCCAGCGCAGAAAACACCCAACCGCTACTCCTGCAGCTCAGCCAGCCACACCCACACAGGCACACAGACATGGCGGATGTGGGTGGCCTGTGTGGCGTGGTCTCTCACTTACATGAACTTATCGATCCACTCGTCGTTCGTGACCCGCAGCTCCTCGACGCTGTCGAAAACCACCACACTACTCGATGCCGCCGGGCCCTTGACCTTGTCCCGTCGACCGTATTGCCCTGTGGGGGGATTGTCGATGTGGATGTGCTTGAGTGTCCACTTGGACGCCTCGAGCAAGTCGACTGTGAAGGGGATGAGGCCTCGGGTGGCGTCGATGTTGACCGTCTGCAGCCTACCCTGCAGCACAAACGAACGATACACACGACCTTAATGGTACAGTTATGTCAGTGCGCTCTTCATCCGGCCCTCCCCTCTCTCACCATTCGCTTCTTGAGCTGCGGTGTGTATTTGCCCTTGTCTTTGTCTTTGCTCGGCTTGCTCTTCGGGGACGGGGGACGGGAAGGGTCTTCATCCGACTGCATGAGCAACCAACGCCATGCACGATGCAGCCATCCATGACGCACTCTCCCTCCCTCCCTCCCTCCATCCCTTTGTCTGTCCGTCTGTCCCTCCTCACCTCCTCATCGGTGTCGCGTGCCGCTGGTTGCTTGATGCTCTTCCAAACGCTATGCTCGCCCTTGGTAATGGTGAGGTCGCGGTACATCCCCGTAGTCGTGTCGGTGGCCTTGGTGTGCATGTCCTTGCATATCGCTGAGATGGGCAGCCGCTCGATGGTGGTGAAGAGTGGGCTCAGCTGCGATAGGTGGACGGCCTCCAAGTCACACAAACCAGCCACCTGACACAAACCGCACACACGCAGGGGATATTCACCCGTGTGCGACATGGTGTGCATCTCTTGGTGTGGCGGTGCACCGTACCCACCTTGCGGCCGGCGGTATCATCATTGCCCTCTTGCATGCTGCCACCGTCACCAGGCGAGCGAACGTCCTCTGAGCAAACAACACAACACCAGGCAAGGATGCATGTGTTTTGCAGGGGCGTGGTCTGGTCCCCACCTGCCCAGCCCAGCCCACCCGCTTCGTTGTCATGCGATGCGGTGTGGCCTTGTTTCTTGCGCTTCTCCGCAGGCGCCGACATCTGCGCACTTCCGCTACCAAAAGATCCTACGAATTCACCCAGCAGCAACGATTTGCCCTGAGAATGAGTCATCACAGGTGCAGGGCTCGAGATCAGACGCTCTGGTGGCTTTCCGTTACTTCAACGTCAAAGCCCAAGGTGCAGGGTTTGGAACCCTGCGTGAAACCGCTCTCCTGCGATACACACCGGTGTGCCATTCAGTTCCATGCAGTCAGCGCACATCTGGTGTCGAGGCTCCACCACCAGATACTCACTCTGGTGGTGTGGTTCTACCAGATGGTGCTCCAGAGTGACCATGTCGTTAGCTCAGAGGATCTGAAATTGGTTCACCCACATTGATCGTCATGACGGCGGTTGACGTCCCATGCAGCACACACACGCACATCCAATCCACGCACACGCCGTGCCGTAAGTCCCCACAAGTCTTCCTTCTGTCAGATAGATGTCGGAACCAGAGAGAGACAAATAGCATCATTCACCACCCATGTCAGTCATCGCACCGCAGCAGTCCCTTGTCGGTCGTCTCATATCTCATCACGCTCAAATGACAGACAGACTCACATGACTGACACCCATCCATCGGCCACGATTGCGCGCACACACCGATTCCATCCACCGACACAGCCCGGCAGCCAGCCACTTGGGGAGCCAGCAGAGAGCAGAGAGACAAGAGAGAGGTATGAAAAGTAAGAACCGATCCATCCATCCATCCATCCGTCAATCGGTCGGTCGGTCGGTCGGTCTGTCGGTCTGTCGGTTGGTATGCCTCTCTGCTTCGCAGACCGATAGATACCCGTCTGTGGTCAGGCCAGCCAGCCTGTGTGTGCCGGTCAAGCACGTACGTACGAATTGCAGCTTCGCTGAGGCGCAGCGAAATGCGTCCATCCAGTCAGTCAGTCATCTAGTCGTCACATACACGCACATTTACAGCCAGCCGGCCAGCCATACAAACAGGCGGACAGGCAGGCAGTTAGACATCTCATGTGGATCATCCCGGCACACGCACCTCTGCTGCCTTACTTACTTACTCGGTGGGTGTCGGTGGAGCGGGTGAGTGAGGCAAAACATGGTCGGTGGGAAAAAAGGAGGACAGGACAGCACACTATAGGCATGGTAGGCCTTCCTCCAGTCATTAGTTATGCATTCTGCCCGGGGGGTAGAGGGGGAGGGGAGGGAAAGAGCACAAGAAATGCAGTCAGTCAGTCAGTCAGTCGAGAAGCAGTAGTAGTAGTGTCGGCGAGCTCTATGCTTCATCGTCATCTGTACAGTTTCGCACACCACACCTGTCTGTGCTGTGGACAGACAGACCATCTGTCTGTCCTTGCTGTCCGTCTGGAGTTCTGTCTGTCTGCGTGGGCGGCTCGGCTCTGCAATGCATACGAAAAACACACACCACACGTCTCTTTCTCGTGCCTGTC
The DNA here is from genome assembly GCA_001179505.1 of Vitrella brassicaformis. Taxonomy (NCBI): domain Eukaryota; family Vitrellaceae; genus Vitrella; species Vitrella brassicaformis. The sequence continues at coordinate 5,032 of CDMY01000221.1, forward strand.
TGTCTGTTTGGAAGCTATACATTGAAACATACACGCACCCCCGCGCATTGAGGGACGGACGGACGACACACACTGGCTGGCTGGCATATCAGACAGGCAATCAGCCAGCCTCTCCTGTCCTCTTTTGCTACAATCACATACCACCATCCCTCCTCGCTGGCTCGCTGGATGGATGGATAATCTCTAAACGCGTCCCTCCTCGCTCCTCTCGCTGCCGCTCTCTCGTTCTCTCTCTCTGAGTTAAATCCACCCATCTTGTTGTTTTAAAGCCCATGACTGTCCGTCTGTCTGTCTGTCGATGACCGACCGGCTCATTCAAACCAACCATCGCGTGAGTGACGTCGCAAAAGAAATAAACCAGGCAAGGACGGCATGCCACCACCCTCCCTCGCTCCAGCGATTGAACCGGTCAAGGGAGGATTCTGCCACGCCATTTACGCAGGGCCGCCCTCTCACAAGAGACAGACAGGTTCAACAGAAGCCAAGCGACCATGCGGCCAAAAGTGGGATCAAGGGAGGCTCGTTGAGCCAATGGGCGGCCAACACCCAATCATGATGGTTTGGCGATGAAGGGATATGGTGATCTGGGGGGGAATGGTTGTCCATCGACGAGATAGATAGTGGTACGGTAGGTACGAGAGGAGTGAGTGAGTGAGTGAGTAGGGCCTACTTGCTTTCCTCCTTGGTTGGTTGGCTGCTCTGATTATCTGCCGGTTGGTTCTTCGTGTGCTGGTCGGAAAAACACACATACAGCTGCACTGCATGATGCCATCCATGCATCCATCCATCCAATCAGCTGACGTGTGCAGGCAGGCAGGCAGGCAGATAGGCAGAGAGATAGATGAGGAAGTATGTGCGCATCCAGCACCAAGAGCGATCCATCCTCAACCACACGAGGCAGGCCAGCCAGGTCGGGTGAAAGAAGAGAAAATCGGAAGGGACTTACATAAGACAGTCATTTTGAGTCCGCCCGTCCGTACTCTCATGCACTCACTGAGACAGACATTCACCCATGCGGGTCGGGTATGGTATGACACGAGCGACACGCCGGCAGGCAACGCACGTCCGTCATCACGTCAGGTGTTCGCACCTCCCTGACGCACGCACGCACGAACGAACAAACGACCCATTCCCTCAACCATAAGCACTAGGTAGGACACCATCAATCGCCGACCAACCGACCACAACGCATCCATCAAGACTCAAAACCAGCGTAGCGTCTTTCGCTCCCTCCCTCCCTCCGACCCTCCGTCCGCCCCTCTGTCTGTCTGCCAGTCTGTTCAATCTGTCTGTCTGTCTGTCTATCTGCGTGTCCATGGTGTGATCATCTTCCTGATGAAAAATTTGGAGAGTAGTCTGGCGAGGTCGATGCTGAAGGCGGCACGGTCGGAGCTCTGCGGCGGGACCACCTGGAAGGGCTCCACGGACGACAGCTGGCAACGCGCCACCAGAGTTATCTGCACACACACACACACACGCACGTGTGGATGGTTAGATGGCATTCATGATGGGTGGGTGGTTTGGCGGCGTGCCCTGCCGCACCCACCTTGTTCTTGGCGAGGACGAGCGTGTCGATTTCGACGTTGTCGCCCATGTCGAGCGTCCAGCTCTCCAGCCGGACGTTGACCGCCACCTCCCACGGCGTCCCGACACCCAGAGTCACCACAGTGTCCCTACACACCGATCAACACAGACAGCCACGTGTGTGCGTGTGCGCCTGACTGCCTTGGGCAGGTTAGGTATGCAGCCTACCTACCTGAGGTAGACGACGTGTCCGTTGCTGGTGACGCCGACGCCGGTTCTGATTCTGAAGGGGGTCATAGTGTTGAGGACGGTGTGCGCGATGCCCGTAATGCAGAGCCGCCCGTCCTTGACCGTCACGTGCTCGATCGTCACCAACATCTGAATGAATGAACGCACAGTGTGTAGAAACAGAACAGGGACGAGAGGACGGCTGTGGTGTGGTGTGCTGCGTGTGCAATGGAATGGCAGTATGGTATGTGTGTGTGTGTGTGTGTTGTGTGTGCTACGGTACATACCAGTTTGGGGATGTTTCTGCCGTCCCAGGTGCCCTCCATCTTTGAGAGCAGCTTGTTGGCAAGCTGGCGCAGCAGCCGATTGATAACTGACACACACACACGACGTATAACAGACACACGACCTATGCCCACTGGTCTGTCTGCTCTCGTATGCTATGCGTGCGTGCTGCACTCAACGCTCGGATGCACACCACACATGGCTTTAATCTTACAGGGTGAGTCCTCCAGGTCTTCGCTCGTGAGAGTGTACGTCCCAAAGGTCTGTCACGCGATACAGACAATAATCCCATGTCGATGTCCGTCTGCTGTGTGTGCGTCCCTCCCTTTGCATCCCTTCTCCCTCTCTCACCTCGAAAGGCCCCCTCAAGAATGTCTGTCGCCGCAAAAGCAATGAACCCCACCGAATCGCCAATCTGATCCAGACACACCAGACAGACAGGCAGGCAGGCACGCATGAGGGGGGAGGGGAGTGGGTAGTCTGCTTGAGCTCTCACTCTCTGATCTCGACTTCTGCGCCTCCCGAGATACTGAGGGCCTGAAAGGCCAGCTTGCGGAACCTTATACGAACCAAGGGAAAGATGCCCCTGACAATGAATGTCACACAACACACACACGCACCGAGAGAAGAAGTGTGGCCACACCCCGCCCTGTGTAGTGCAGTGCACTCGTCCGTGTTTGGCTTGCTCACCTGAGGAGGTTCCGTCTTCTGAGCAGGTCGATCTGTATGGTCAGCCCCTTAGCAGACCGACAGCACCGCTGCATTATATTCACAGCTATCCACTGAACCAACCGTGACCCAACACTCCCAGAACCAGCAGCAGAAACAGGAGAGGCCGCAGCCGCAGCCGCAGCGGCATCCACCACCCCATAATCGGCCGATGAAGACCGCGCCACAGCATTGGTCACACCGACTGCCGCCTGTGCGTCAGCCGGGACCGCGCGAATGATCCTGCTGCGGCGGCTGCCCGGCAGCCTCAGCAGCCGCCTCACGGCGCTCCACGCACGCCATCGAGCCGCTGCTGCCGGCTGCATGTTGGCGCCACTGACTGCGTCAGCTGTGGTGGCCTTGGCAGTGTGTGTGAGGGGTGAGGGGCTGGAGTAGGGGGCGCCCGTGGCGAAGGTGAGACGCTGACTCTGGGGGGGCGAGGAGGGCGAAGGGACGGCAGCAGGGGTGTGGGTGTGGGAGGGGTCGGGGCGCTGGGGTGGGTTGCTCGCCGGGGATGAGGGCACCACAAAGGGCACAAAGGCCGACTGCACAGACCGGCGGTCGCGGGTGGGGAACCGCCGAGAGGCAGCAGTAGGCGGCCGGTGGTGGCGCGCGAGACGTGCGAGAGCCGCTCCAGTCGCACTGGCCCTCGGCTGTGCCATCTTGAGGGCCATTGCCACGTAGGACGAGTCGCATAGCCAGAGAGCCCACAGAGTGGTGGCCAGAGCGGTCACCAGATGACAGACGGAGGTGGCGACGCCTCCGATCGCCACCAGCAGATGGTGGCCACGCCCTCCTCCGCAGGGGAGGGGGAGCAGGACGGCAGCGAGAGCCATGCGCCTCAGGCAACGACTGCACACAGGATGAGGGCGAGATGGACAGAAGATAGAAGTGGATCTAGCTCAGGGCGTCGGCTGCTGCAGGGGGGATGATCGCCTGGTCATGTCCAGCCTTCAGTTGCTTTCCGACCGCCAGTGCGAGCTAGGGTATACTCTGAAACCTTTTACCGCTCTCTGGAGGCCCTCTTTATGGCTGAAACCGCTGCTCTTTGATGACGAGATCCTTGCTCGGGCTCGCTGATCACGAGATCTTGCTTGTCTGTCCTCCATAGATAAAGGACGCTTGATCTGTCTCACCATGTCAGAAGCAACCGACTTGCTGTTCTACCTCAACTTCAAAGACACCCGAGCCTTCCTCTTGCTGCTGGAGAACGAGCTCGAGCACTTCATTCTGAATGAGCAGGCACGTAACGGCGCCAAGGGCGGTGATTCGGCAACCACACCAGCACTCCGCTTCCCTGCCCTCAAGCGGCGATATGGCGAGCTGCTGAAGCTGATGGCCGACAGGTTTCAGCTGACCGTCGAAACGCATGGCTACGGCGACGAGCGCAACTACGTGGTAATCTACAACAGTGCCAAGTCCAGCATCCCCTCACTCTCGCTGGCGGACTTCATCCCGCATACACGTGATCTCACCGAGCGGATTGGTATGACCACCTCGAGGCCGCCAAACACAGCTGCTGCAGAGGGTGCTGAGGGGCCAGATGAGGGACGAAACGAGGCGCAGAGTGATGTTGGAGGCGACGAGGAGGCAGCCAGCAGGAATGTGAAGGAGATAGAGGTGCCTGCCAGGGACGGGCTGGTGAGGAAGGGTCGAGGTTTCCACAGCTCCCGTGACGACACTCCTCAAGAGATGGGCCTGGAGGAGCTGCCTCTGAGAAACGACTACGAACCTTATGCGTTCAAGCCCGATGAGCCCCTTCCTCCCTACAGACGGTGAGTGCTCACGTGAGCACAGACACATCATGGGATGGGGATGGTTCGTCGTGAATGAATGTTGGATGTGTGTGTGGATGCAGGACGTATGCTGAGTTGTCATCCGCTCGCCCATCCTCTGGCTCGTCGGCGCGGTCCGCCGCCACCACCAGGCAGTGGGACGTGAGCGAGCACTCCACACTGGGCAGCGCACTTGTGTCCTTCAAGTAAACCACCAACCAACACAGGCAGGCCCACCATGCTGCATACAAAGATTGACTGATTGACCGACTGGCTGGGCTGCTGTGTGTGTGTGTATGTTGATCGATCCCGATCAGGGTCGACAGTGTGGTCGGCAGCTGCTTCCGAGTGGCCCTCATTCCCCACCTGGCTACCTTCAAGAAGCTGATCAGCAGCGGCCCATCCCTCGCCGGCCCCACGAGCACGGCAGCTGACGAAACTGATCCACTCGTCTTCACCTTTCGCTGCGGCACATCTGAGACCGAGAGCCTCCTATGTTGGGAAGTTACATGGCGGCGCCTGCTGGGCGACAACGAGCCTCAAGAGGAGCTGCGGACTATCCATGCGAAAGAACCACCCTCTCGGGCCTTGTTGTGGATTGCTCACTTCAGCACTCAACGACAGCAGACAGAGAAGCAGAGGCACGTCATGCTCGGCTCTGGGGGCTTCCCTGAGGGTGTCATCTTGTCAATGGCTCTCCCAGACGAGAAACGGAATGCCTTCACTCATTACGCGATGGGCGCGGGTGACGGTGTGGGTGCTGGGGAGGTCGTGGTGAGGGATGTGCGCCGCCATGGCGGTCTGGTGGGTGACCTGCCCCTCGCATCGCGCCATCACATCGTGGAGCTGCAGTGGTCTCCGTCGGCCCTTCCGTCGTCGCCATCGGACAAACCTATCGCTGCCGTGGACTTCATGCTGACAGATGTGGGTGGTGGTTCTGGACTAACAACACGGAGTTCATGGCCATCAGTGACAGCCGGAGCCCCCTCGTCTCTCCCGGAGGCCCTCATCGGTCGGCTACAGCCTCACGTCAGGTGGACGGTTTGCACTGTGGAGGAAAACACTGCCCTCCTCGTGTGTGTCGATACGGAGGCGGCCAAAAACGTGCTGGCTACATTCCGCGAGACGGCTGATGGCTCCGCTGAAGCGCCGATGTGTTACTGCCGCGCCACATCGACGTGCCTCGTCTCTGGCAGTGATGGAGGAAAGGACCAGCCGCACACGAGTGGCGTGTGGACGGTGGCCACCACTGGCACCGCTCGGCTTATGGAGGTGCTGCGGGGGATGCGTGAGGAGACGGTGAGATGTATCGGCCTGCATGACGTCATCGCGACAGAGACAAGGCGGGCGACGATACGTGTTGCGTCGAGAAACGCTCATCGCCTGACCATTGCCTCGCTGGGAGGGCGGGGGAAGTGAGTGAGAAGAGGGCGGCAAATATGTGTGTGTGTCCTGTCGGCGGTGTACCTTTAGGCAGCTGCTGCATTGACTCTGCCGGTCTGTGCGGTGCATGAGTGCGTTGCGTGGTCGCGGGATGGTCCTGTTGTATCACCATGAAACACCATGGACTGTCGGTAAATCATGTTGAGGGAAAGGCCGAAAGAGCAATACATGTCTTACATACGTACGTATGTATGATCCAGCGGACACATCATCTAATGAACGCGGAAATGACACACTTGGCCTCCCTCCATCACACACATACACACACACATATCACACGCACTCATCCCCTTCGCGGCAGGGCATCTTCAGACTCCCCCTCCGTCTCACTCTCCGTGTCTCCCTCTGTTTCTGTCTCTGTCTCTGTCTCTGTTTCAATCTCGGTCTCTGTCCCTGTTTCACTCTCTGTCTCTGTCCCTGTTTCACTCTCTGTCTCGCTCTCGGTCTCACTCTCTGTCGCACTCTCCTCCTCCGAAGCCTTTGCGGTCACAATGGGTATGGGGGGAGCCTCATCCGTGTCGATCTCGATCGTCTCGGTGTCCCCTGTGGCTGTGGCCGCCCCTCCTTCCTTTGTTTCGGCCGTCTCTGTCTTCTCAACTCTCACTTGGGGGGTCTTGCTGTCTTTTCTTGCCAAATCATACACCTCACGTGTCTCGTTCTCGGCGCCTACTGGCACTGCCGCTGGCAGGGGTGGGTGGTTGATAAAGGCCTCCTCGTCTGCTGTCAGCCGCTCCTGCTGTGGTGACTCTCTTATTGCTGCTGCTGCTGCTGCTGCTGGTGGCGGTTCCCGTGGCTCTACAAGCTCGTCGGCGCCATCTGGGAGATGGTCGTACGCTGAGGCGTTGGCTAAGCCGAGTGAGAAGGGGGAGTGGGGGTGGGTGAGCCAAACGGGGTGACACAGCAGGAAGCTGACAGATTCTTCATGGTCATTGTGAGTCAGGTAGGCCGACTGGGGGCGCTGAATCACCAAGAGATACAGAGATACAGAGAGAGAGGGGGGGGAGGGGGGGAAGGGGGGAGAGGAAATATGGGTGTGCGGCGGACGAAGCACGTACGTACGTCTTGGAGCAGGTGAACGCCATTCCTGAAGTTGGGTTGGATGAAGGCCTCGTGACAGTAGCACACGCCGCTAGACAAACTGCACAAAAGCCATACACATACTACCATGCACCCATCCGCTCAAAAGATGGATGTGAGCAACCCACCATTTGTCGGTGAGGCAGTCTCTGTCCTTTTGGCATCCCATGCCGCCGATGCGCTTCACCACTTGAATGCCGTCATACAGCTGCACGCAGCCATCCAGGTAGGTACAAGCAGATTATCTGTCTGTGTATCCTTCCTGACTTTGCGTGTCTCCTGCTGTGTTTACCTTCAAGAATTCGATCAGCTTAGCGTGGACACGGCCGGCATTCCGCATGATGCTCCTCTCACCCAGACGCTGAGAGAGACAGAGGGAGACGTGTGGACATTGACGGCCTGACTGCACTGCAGCTCATACTTTGGCTTTCTCTTCGTTGCCGTCGATGGCCTCCTCGCTGAGCCGGCGAGCCACCATGTGCAGAGGCGTGAAGCCGTGCTGTGGATGTGGGAGACACAAACACCCACCGACACATGAATGAATGGATAGTCTCTAGATAGATTCAGCACAGCACGTCACAGCACACACTTTGTTGAGTATGTCCATCTTGGGGTGGTATTTGTCGGCGAGGTGGTAGATGGCGTCGTAGTCTAAGAAGACCGACATCATCAGGGGACTGTGCCCCCGCTGGCCGGCAGACACGCACAAAGAAACAAACCCCCACCGATGAAGCGATACGTGTGATGTATGCCCTTTGCCCCACCTCGTCTGTGGCCGACAGCACTTGTCTCCTTTGGAAGTCGCTATCGGCGGCCGCCAGCAGCACCTCCAAGGCATTCGCACTCACCACAGGCGTCTGTGTGGTGGACCAACAAGGACACCACAGGACAGGAGAGACACGCCATTCCCTCCTCTCTCGCGCATCAACAGACAGACCAGCACAAACACACCACACTGTGCCCCCTTGCGCACCAGGCCGTGTGTCTGGTCAGATCTGAGGGGATGGCCGACCGAGTTGGCATCAGGGCATAGAAATAGGCCGTGGCGCCCGTCTGTGGCGGGGCAATCAACACGCAGACACACACGGCGAGTGCACAGTGTGTCTGTGTATCCGTGTGTGTGACCACTTGCCGACCGTGTCTCGTTTATTGGCGAGGTCGAGTCCAAGTGTGGTGCAGTCGAGCCGCAAGAGCGTCTTGAGTGCCGTGAGCTTCTTGGCAAAGGCAGCCATCATCACCACGGTCATGCCAACCTGTATATATATTTGTGTGAGTACACACATGATCGCCAGCTGTCTGGCCGTGCGTGTTTCTGTCTCTGCTGTATGTATGGCGCTCTGACCCTCTCCCAGACGCATGCAGCTGCGTCAGGGCTGCCCCTGATGATGCCCTCAATGGCCACACCGTCGTCAGCCGCTATCGCCTCCAGCAAATCGTAACCTGCACAAATCGCATGGAAACAAAAGGCACATTCTCTCTCTGATGGTGTCCGCAGAGGAGAGAGAGAGATAGAGAGAGAGTAATCTGTGGGTACAGTACACTTCTTCTGGTTTGGCATGTTGCAGAGTATCGGTGAGATGACCCCCTCGCCCATGATGCCGTGCGGCCCCGCATGGTGCACCATGCTCCAGTCAGACCACTCCAGGTCACACAAACACTCACCCGCAGAACTGACCGACCGACAGAGACATCGACCGACACACCACACACAAGACATCGATGTTCACCTCTCTGTCTCCTTCCTTCGCCCATCTCATCTCAGCGCACCAGACGGTGAGGCACTGGGAGTGGTTGAATGGGTGGCACTGCATGCCGCCGATCTTCTTGGCATGGGGGTCGACGCGCAGCCTGTAATCCTCCAATGTCTCCTGCAAATAACACCTACGCACACACACAAAAGGGAAGGAGCCAAAGAGACCAAGAGTGAGTAAGAAGGATTAATCCCCGCAGCGGCCCACGATGTGGATTGGCTGACCGACCGGTTAAGGTAGAATTCGACTGCGTCTCGTCTCTCCATGTCGAGGGCGAGTGCGAGGTTCCGTCTGATTTGTCTCCTGAGGTTGTAGGGGCTGACCAGCTCCTTGAGCATCTGCAGCGACGACCTGTAGCACTCGAAATCGGACAGCTGACCCTCGCCGATCTTCGCTGCACACACACACACACACACACACACATGCGCAGATAGAAATGCATTAGCCTTGTGGACATAGATCATCGATACCGTAGTCGAAAGGCGAAGTGTCTCCCGTCGCTGCAGTGGCATTATTCACGTGCTGAAGGAATGCGAAGGGCAACCACTCCGCGCCTTTCTCGAGCAGCCCCGCCACACCCAGCCGGGCGGTCTGCTGCAGATCGTGCCGTATCTTGCTGCTGAAGGTGGCATGCACTTGCTGCTTCCTGGCGTCGTCGGCGCGACCTTCCTCCGTGTCCGGGTCGGATCTGTATGGCTCGTCGGGCGGCACTTGCAGTTTGGGTCCCATCTCGTATTCGTATGTGCGGTGCTGGAGCATCTTCCGTTGCAGCCCGTACAGCAGGGCATACAAGTAGGGCGAGCTACCCTGACAGACAGTGATGTATGCATGTGCAGACAGACAGACAGGCGTGTGTGCATGTGCATGTGTGTGTCTCTCTCTCGTCTGTCGGTGGGTCAGCTTACGCTGCCGGCGAAGGGCGGGGAGTTCTCACATGGCCAGGCGCCTGTAGAAAGATGGAGATGACGTGTGTGGGTGTGGTGTTTGTCGGTGACCCACTCGTGCACACGCTAAGCTCACCCGGCACAGCCACACAGTATTTTCTGAAAGCATCCGACAGCTCAGCCGCGCCCAACTGAATAGATAGACACATCGCACACACACACACACACCAATCTCTATCACGTCTCGGTCAGTCCCGTGCCTGGCTCACTGGGTGCGTTGCCGGCCATGATAGGGGCGACTCGTTCATCACGGGCTGCAGCACACACACAATACCCATTCATTGCCCACCATGCGCACCGCACACACAGTCGTTCATCGACAGACAGATCAAGCTCACCTCTGGCGTCCAGTAGTGGTCAGTGGCGGCGAGTTTGTGAGGGAGCGGCTTGAGCAGGTCATAGCGCTGCACGTCGGTGCGGGCGTAGCTGAGGATGGCGTCCAGCTGCCTCAGATCGCCCATCTGCACCACCACCTGAAGCACATTCCGACCGTCCTGCACCGCACCATACATACAGCCACACACACACAAGACACACACACGCGGAGAAATTAGGCCATTGCAGTTGTGTCTGTGTGTATACTCTCGACTCACTCACCGAGTCAACGGCATGTCTGAGTGTGCTGAGTCTGCTGGCGTCGTCCTCCAGTCCTTCGAGGAGTGATGGGACCATCGAGGGGTCGCGCCGGATGGCACCCAGGTAGGCGGCCATGTGCAGGGGCGTGTCGCCCTGAAACAACGGAAACACGCTCCCGGGGTGCTCACTGGCACCGAGTACGGTCACAGTGAGACAGACAGACAGGTCAGCACAGCAGATGGATGAGTCAGTGTGGCTGGCTGGCTGCTTATGTGTGGCTGACCGCATGACTTGTGGAGGGATGTACTCGATCTGGAACACCTGGATGCCACCGAACAAACAAACGATGCCGAAGTGTGCCCTTGGAGCTGGGCACATGCTCGCACCTTGGAGTGGGCCCTGGCCATTGTGTGGTGCGGCCACTTGTGCACCAGGTAGAATTGAACGCTCCGGCCGGCGCCACTCAGAATGGCCCAGTGCAGCGGCGTCGCGCCGTGCTGACAGCAGCAGCGAGACACGTGCAAACATGGGACCGCGGTGCGGTGTGTGTTCTTTGTCTCTTACGTACCGCCACATCGGCACAGTCGGTGATCTCAGCGAAATTTTCAGCGTCTGCGAGGATGGCCTTGACGGCAGCCAGGTTCTTCTTCATTATGGCCTCGTATAGCTGGATGCCTTCGTCGCACACAGATGCCGAGACACAGAGAGGGAGAGACAGACAGAGAGAGAGAGAGAGAGAGACGATGAACAACACACACAGGGACCGATGCCTGCTTACAGGGGTGGCACAGGACAGACGTGTGCCGTCTGGTGGTGGGAGTGTCACAGACGAAGCACTGGCAGTGGCCCCTCTCATAGCGATCAAAGGCACTGTGGATGCTGACCAAAACGCGCACACACGTGGGCTGGCGACGCGCCACAGGACTGCACTGCCTACCAGTCTCCTGAAGCACATGCGTTCTTTGCGTCCTGCGAGCCTGGTTTGCAGGGCATACCCATGGGCAAAGGAAACACTGGGAAGACAGGCACCACACACACCACACGAAGAGCATCCCTGCCCTGCTGTTCTGTCCCTTAAGGCAATAAATGAAGTACCTACCTCTTATCCCATGGCTCTTGTCATCTTCCGTCTCCATCTCAGCTGCGTCTCCCTCTCCCTCTCGGCCGCCTCCTTCAGCTGCCCCGCCTGTCTGCACGAAGGCCCCCGGTCGCCTCAATGCCGCATCGCCGTAGCGGGCTTTATACCCGGAGCCCCCGCCCTCCACCCCTCTGCCGGAACCAGTCAGCACATCCCTCAGGTGCCTCGCCATGTCAGCGACATTATAGCTGTGGGTGAGCGGGCGGGCGAATAGTACGGTGTCTGGCGTCTGGCCGGTATTGTCTGCCAGGCCCGAGACACGGGCATGCTGGAGTGCCTCGGCGAGCGGGGGGCTGTAAGGTGGGGGTGGAGGGGTCCGGTGTGTGTGGCACTTGGCCTCGAAGGCGTGGAAGGCTTTTTCAAAGGGAGACTCCGAGAACATCATGGCTGCAAGACAGCCGAGTGCATGGTGGTGTCTTCATGTGTGTATCTGTCTGTGTTGTACCATTGTCGCCGTCTCTGATGGCGGCGTTGGCCTCCAGCTCGGTGAGGAGCGCGGCCATTTCGACCTGCAGCTCGATGATCTCCGTCTTGAGCTCAACAAAGCACCGCGGACGGGCCAGACCACGCAGCTCTCGCTGAGCAGTGACCGCCATAAGACATCCGGCAACACACACATCACACGTCCTTGCCTCTGTCTGTCTTTTCATCGTATCACGTGGCCCACCTCGAGCAGACGAATGAGCGTATCGAGGGGCGTCAAGCCATGCTGCACACCACAAACACACATGACATGCAGATGAATGACCTCGGGTTTCTGTCCATCATGTTTTTTCACCGAGTCGGGCTGATAGAGCACCACCTCCCCCTTGACGCTCGTGATGAAGCGGCCCAGCTGGACGGCCGTGATCTGCGCCAAAGAATGGACAAAGGGGACAGAAAGAACACATCAACTCAGACATGTGCATGTGTGTGCGTGTGTGTGTGTGTTTGGTCACTCTGCAGCCGAGGGGAATGATAACGGGCTCTTCAACACTCGGCCGCCGTGCTGTCGGAGGCGGCAGCCCGTTGTCGCAATGAAGCGGATTGCGCATCAGCTGCGAACAGCGAAGACAGGCCGGACAAAGAGAAACACAAGCGTGCGTGCGTGTGTGTGTGTGTGTGTGTGTGTGGCTCTATCATTGCGTGCATGCCTTATCTCTGGCCCCGAGTATGTCAATACCGCCCCCAAGTATAAGAATCTGTGCCAAGTCGAAGGCCCCAAGCGACACTGCCCAGTGCAATGGCGTCTTGCCCGCCTGTAATGACAAGAGACAAAAGAACCGACGGTGTCCATCCATCTGTCTATGTGCAGATGTATGTGTGTGTGTGTGTGTGTGTGTGTATGTGTACGGTGTCCTGCTCGTGGATGGCTTGTCTGAGGAGGTCTGTGTCTCGGTAGGCGTCCACCACGCGCCGCCAGCAGGAAGGATAGTAGGCGGCCACGTGCAGCGGCGTGGCGCCCGTCTGTGGTATCAGATCAAGGCATGGATACGTCTGGCCGCTCCTCATATTCAATGCTTACCCATCTTTGCGTCTTTGCACTTGAGGTGTTTGGCGTCGTGGACGAACTCGCGAGTACATCCGCCGGGCAGCAAATCGAGGAACATACGAGAGCCTACATACACACAGAGCCAAAAGGGCAGACACAGCAATCCCTTTCTCCAGCCATCGGGCCGCGTGATGATGCAATGCGGCCTGTGCACACACATGGAATACTGCCGTCATCGATTTTCTCGAGGATGGCCGGCTGCTCAGGTCCCTCCCCCTCGACGTAATTTGCGAATGTGAGCGCCCCGCTCATGGCCCGCACTGCTGACGCCTGCCGCTGCGCCTCCGCCACGCGTGCAAGCATCATGGCGGCCGCCCGCTTCCTCATGACGTACCGGGACAGTTTCTGCCTCTTGGCGAGACCCTGACGCCTCCCCTTTGCAACGAGAGAGATGACGCCATTCAGGTGCTCGCCGGGCTGGCGGAGGGATAGAGTGCGGTTGGTGCCGTGGTGGTGACGCATGGACACGCAGCAGCAAAGAGGGATAATGGCGAAGAGCAGAAGGTAAAGGGCAGGCCTCAGGAAGGGTCGCATCGTCATAGCCATGCAAAATGGAAGATAGTTGCAATGAAAGGGTCAGTGCACGACGTCTTCGTCGCCGATCCGAGCAGTAGAGCTGCGGAGAAATATCAGATGCCGTGAGACTGCGAGCTTTGCATGCATCTGGGGGCGGCCCCCATGCACGTCTGACGACTATCCATCGGTGTCGTCGTTGGCCAGGCGCCTGATCATCAGCCGTTTCTGGAGGACAGGGGTTCCGACGAGCGCTGGGGGGGCAATCGGTAGACCAGATCATGCCATCTTGATGTCGACTCTTTCGTTCCCCGTCAACGTTACATCTCCTGTCTCGGGACCTGTCTCAAGGGATCCCGGCCGGCTGGAGGCAACCTTAACCGTCAGCTTATCAGCTCACTGGGCTGTTCATCGGCCATCATGCGTCGGTTGGTGCGTTTGGCTATTCCCTCGTGTGCTGGCCGCTTCGCCCTGAGTGCCTTTCTGATCGTGTTCCTCCCCATAAAGCCGATGCCGCCCCTGCCCTTCAGAAGACCCCATTGGCGGCTCTCCTGCTTGTTTGTTGCCCTCTTCCTCATTATCCCCTTGTCGCACTCAAGACAGTCCAGGGAACACAGCCAGAGTACAGCTGCAGATGACCAAACCAAGCCAGACCGGCGGAGTATTCTCGGCCGCATCATTGCCTTCTTCTGGCCTGCTTCTGCTCAAAAGGAAGCCGCTGCAACGAAGGTTGACAAGCAGACGGTCCGTCATTCCGTGGATCAGCCGGCAGGCAGTGCGGCAGCTGATGAGGCCGGTGATGCTTCTGTGATGTACGAGTCCCCTAGAATGGCCGCTGCACTCCTCGACGACATCCGACGGGGGCAAATGAATACTTCATCTCACGGCAGCGTGGGAGTGGCGGAGGGGAGTGTGTTGAGGGAGGACGGCCCGCCCCAGCTGTCCGTCATGCAAGTGCTGGAGGGCGGACACGTCACATGTAAGTGAGGTCATGCACACAATAAATAGCTCTTGTATGTATCGTCTTGTTGCCCTTTGGTGTCAGGTCAGCGTATGTTTGTCGAGATCCTGCCTGGCGGGTGCTGGGGGGACTTTGCACACGACATTCAACACCTACTCTGCAAAGACGACACGGTGGGCTGGTCACAAGCTGACATATATGACAGAGCAGTGTGTGTGTACGTCTGCATTTGATGCTTCTTGTGGCTGCCTTCTAGACCGGCGCGACTCCGCTGCATGTGGCTGCGTACCACCCGTCATGTTGGCGGCGCCTCTTCTATGCCTACCGCAACAGCAATCTGCTCGGCGACGCCCTGCTTGAAAAAGAAAAGGTGGGCGGGCAGGGAAGGGAAGGCCATTCATATCATATCGATCCAATCGAGGCTGCTGTTCGTGTGGCATTTTGTCACATTACCAAGAATGGGATGACGCCCCTGCATTGGGCTGTGTCTGTCGGGGCGGTGGAGTTGAGTGCCCTGCTGGTCCGTGAGGGAACCGCTGCTCTGGGATCCAGTGCAGCGGGGGACATCCGGACGGCCAAAGACAAGGTAAACAAGCTCTCATATCGTCGGCCGCCTGCTTGACGGTTGTGTGGCGTGTGTGTGTGTGTGTGTCCTAGTATGGTCGCACCCCCCTTCACTGTCACAACGGTATCTTCCCCTCCCGCACGCAACAGCGACCAACCGTCAAACGGCCAGTCATTGCCCCAGACGGATGCGCAGTATGCACAAGAACATGTATCCTACATTTGTGCACTTATTTATTTGGTACTGCACACAGCTGAGTGTCCGAGTGTTTGTCGACCTTGTTGCCACGCTCCGTGCCGTCAAGCTGATCAAACAGCCAGATAATGTCAGCAACCGACACATACACACGGACGGGGCTACGATTGTGTGTGCTGCATGCATCAGGCGGGGCTTACTTCAACAGACACAATGATGCGTCTCATCCAGGTACAGACAAAGGAAAGATCAATTAACCATCCTTGGGCCATGCATATCTCTCCCTTCTATCTCTGCATGTCAGCGAGAGGTCCGCGTCAGCCGCGCTATCCAGTCGTACGCTGATTTGCTGGCCACCATAGCCACCATGAAGGTAGGCAGGCGCCCTTTTCTCGACTGACCGGTGAGTGGCTGGGCTGCCTCACACGCCTACTTGCTTTCATGCAGCACGAGTGGCGTTTGATGGGCCGCGCCCTATTCCGTGCCGCCCGGTGGCGCGAAAACCCGTATTCTATCCTCATGACACACGACCCGCTGACCGACGCTGACACCGAGTACATGAAAGTCTGCAAAGGCCCGCCTCCAGTGCGCCTGCCGCCGCCCAGAGACACAAGCGCGGCGACACCGCCACGCCGTGGAGCGCAAGTGGAGGTGAATACCACAGCCGGCCGCCAACAGGGGCCAGATGGGCGGGAGGGGAAAGGCGGCGCCGCAGGTGAGGACGAGACAGAGGACCACAACACGACTGTGTCTGAGTACGGCAACTCGAGTGAGGAGAGTGAAGTCGAGGAGGAGAGAGATGAAGGCGATTACTTGAAGGAAGAGAGTAAAAGTGAGGAAGAACCACCACAACCGAAGGGGGATGTGGCCGAGTCGGAGAGCGAGAGTGAGACGCCCTCTGATGAGGAATCAGGCGAAGAGAGCAGTCAGCATGAAAATATTCGCCACTGGCCCGACGCTGACTCACCAGACAGCGGTGAGTCGGAGACGGAGACCTCTGGATCAGAAGAAGAGTACAGCTTCTCACAGCTGGGTGCTTCGGCTATCGTCAATGGCAGCCCCAAGGTCGTTTCTGAGGCAAACACACACCGCTGTCAGCGCCTCATTTTCTGTGTGTGTCTCTCTCGTTCAGACAAACACGACCAGAGGCGACGCTGTCAACTCGACGCACATCGACTACGTGTCGGGAGGCTTCGGCAAGGAGGACCTGGAGGCAGACGCCACACTCAAGCAAACGTCATCGGGCCAAGACACGGGAATGCCCATCGATGACACCGGTACATAGGACACACGACCCAGACCTTGTGATTGATGATGTGCCTTTTGTAGATGTGCTGACTCCCCGTGGCGGCGGCTGCTCACTCGAGCACGCCAGTGGACCCCTCCCATGTGCTGGAAAATGGTAAGCAGCATTCACGTGTGCTTCCTTGGTGTATGGCTTGTCGGTCTATGAGCCGTGTATGCAAATACAGTGTGCTGGACGCCTTTGAGGCGGACAACGGTCACTGCGAGTGCATTCAGCAGGGAGAGCAGCCTGTCTGGAGGGAGACCACCAGCCTGCTCTGCCATCCATGTAAACAATGGACATATCCCCTCTCTCTGCTTTCTTGGCCAGACGCGTGTGTGTCTGTTGCTCGTGGCTGCAGGTGTGCAGCTCTACGAGTCCATCACCACCAACAACAGAGCAAATGTCGAGGCCCTTTTGAAGAACAGCAGCATCTTCGCCAATGCGCACGACTGTGCTGACCCACTGGTCAGCCGCACATACAAAACGCGACGGAGACATTCACGACCAGCATCCATGGATCATCGGTCGACGTTTTGCAGCGCGGCGAATCTCCACTTCGTTGGGCTGTGGTCACGGGGGCGTCATCGGATATCATGCGTGCGCTGGCAGCAAAGTGGCCATCGCACCTCAAGATGCAGCTCAGAACACACACACCGAGACATGACGCCTCAGCATCAGCGGGAAGGTCAGGGAAGCTGGATAGGTGCAGGCAGCGACGACATCAGCACATGGCGCTTGATGTATGCCTGTAGCTGGACCAGAGGGCGTCTGCACTCGCACTTCTACGGAGACACGCCCCTTCACATCGTAAGTGCCGAGACGACGCCAGATGGCTCACCTTTCGGCCTTCATCTTCTCATTCATTCATTCATTCATTCATTTTGTTCACAGGCCGTGTACATGAGGAAGGCTCTGTAAGCTCACGACCATAGTGGATGCGTGTGGGAGTCTGCCTTGCTCCCTTCATCTTGTCTGCACTCGTGCAGTGGGGGCGAGGCGTCGGTCGTGGCAATGCTGCAGGGACTGCGGGAAGACGACCAGCGCGGCGCGACACTCAGATACGCAGCTGACCAGGTACACACATGGGCAGCACTCACACGCACAGCAGCTTTCTTCCTCCCTCCTTTCCTGTATGTGTCTCCATGTGTGGATGGTCGAATCGCTCAGGAGGGCCGCAACCCTCTGCAGCTGGCCGTGCATCTGGGGGACGGAGCGCAATTCAGCGAAATGATGGCCATCGCGGCGACGCCCTTGGCCCGCTATGATCTGCTCGAGCCTCTTGTTGCATCCTATGACATGAGCCTCGGCAGCTGGAAACCGCCTGTAAGCCATGACGCCCCACATAATGGCAAACACGACGGAAAGGGCGCTATCTGTGTGCTCCTTTTGGTGCTGGACAGCCTCTATGGGTGAGTCTCCCTTGGCGTGGCCTTCCAGCCATATGGTGAACCATTCAGGACACACACATGACTGCCCTCAACACCTACATACACGCATGATACGCATGCACCGATAGATGACGTCCAAGGGTCTAGCCGACAGCTTCCACGCCCACTGTCTGGCCCTTCCGGGCGTCTACCCGTGTGAAGGCAAACCAGCCCACACCGCCAAGGCAAGCAGGGTCTCTCTGTCTGTCGACCGACGGGCCCCGATGTCCACTCCTGCGACTCTGTGTGTACGTGTGTGTGTGTGTGTGTGTGTGCAGGAGACGTCCCCTTTTCTGTACGGCCTGCTGCATATCCTGCAGCGGGAACTGCTGCTGGACAGCAAAAAGGTGCCGTCCACCCGCCCTGCCGACGGGACTAGCAAGACGAAGCCCATCAAGCGATCCCCGGGGAAGGCCGAGCCATGGAAGCTCACGCCATTGCCGGCCAATCAGACAAGAGCTGCCGCCAACGAGACTAACAACACCACCAGACACGTCGACGGCAACGAAACGGAGACAGATTTTGAAAAGTCTGATGTGTCTGAGGACGCCAACACAACCGCCACTGAAAAGAACACTGAGATGTCCGAGGGACAGCGGGGGGTCAATACTACAGAGGAGGAGACAGAAGGCTCTGAAGGAGAGTCTGAAGCGTACGAGGATTCCAACACTACGATAGCTGAGGGAAACTCTACCGAGGAGACGCCAGCCAGAAGACACACTGCACAGGAGGAGGACGCCAACAGCAGCGGGAGCGCATCCGAGAGCAACGTAACAGAGAGTCAGAGCACGGAGAGCAACGCGAGCTATGTGCAAACAACCAGCATACGCAATGGCACCAAGGCGTCAAAGAGCACACGCACCTCCCGTCCATCGCCGCTGCCCGCGTCCTCCTTCGTCGAAACGGTGTGGACATCGACACCAGGGCAAGGACACAGCAACGACAGCAGCTACAGCGAGCATGATTACAGTGTGACGGAGGACAGTGGCGACAATGACAACTACATGGACATCCAGGGGTGGTCGGACAGCGACAGGAACTTGACCGACACAGGTGATCGCTCTCAGATTAAGACCGAGCCAAATACGGACTACTTGGACGTTGAAGGCTGGTCGGACACCGAGAGCGAGAGCGACAGAGAAGGGGAGCAGGGAGGGGAGGGGGGGAAAGGGACGACAGAGCCTGGTGCCTCTGCATGCAGCGAAGCGGCAGTCCGTCGGCTGAAAGAAATGGGCGATCCCTTTGTGTTGCGGCGGAGGATCACTCAAACACACAAGGCGGCCGCAGACCTGCTAGAAAAAGACAAAGATGCCTTCATTGAGCTCAGGTCAGTGTGTCTGGCGCATCGTGTGCTTGCATGCCGTGTCGCATCAATGCAGGCGGCGGCTACAGCAAGAGCTGGAGACTTACCGTAGCTCGGTCGACGGCTCTGCCAAGCGGATCGGGGGGATGCTGTGCACGCCATTCCAGCACCAAGAATGCCTCACCGCTTGGTGCGAGACTGCAATACAAAGGACTACAAAGGCCATCTTTTGCTATGTGTCTTCTTTCTCCATTTGCAGCTCTGCCGGAGAGTGTTTGTGCGACCGCGAGTACCTGGACTGGACGCTGCTGGGTGGCAGCGTGTTCCGACCGCTCCGGGGCGAGGCCGAGATATCCCCTGTGCTGTGCGGCCACAGCCGATCGGCTATCTGTAAGAACGAGGCGAGACGGGTCAGGGAGGGCAAGATGGTCGGTGTGTCTCAGGCTCTGTGTTCCTGAACGCGACCATACATGATGATGTCGATGCGATGGGAAAGACATTGAAAGATGTACCGCAGGCAATCGAGTGCGTCTACGGCAAGGTAAGAAGAGAGACACGATGAACGTCACGTTCATTCAGCCGCGACCACTCTCGTGTTTGTGTTTACGTGGGTGTGTATTGTAGCTGGGCATGACGACCCTGATGGTTGCGTCGTACGTCAAGAAGCTTAAGGCCATCCGATTTCTGCTCGAGCAGGACTGCAACCAATACCACCACGACCTCATCCACGTACAAGACAATGTAAGGAAGCAAAAACGGATCGATCACCTGCCACGCCACACCAGTGCATGCTTCTCGCTTTGTCTCCCTTCTGCTGCAGTCTGGTCACACAGCAGTGTGGTATGCTCTGATGCCGTCGAAGCGCCAGTGGATCGAGGCGGAGAAAGTGGGCATTGTGAGCCCCATCACATCGCCACAGGCGATCGAACAACTGCTGCTCGGCGTTCAAACCGACTACGAGCGCCGACAGCTGCTTGATGCACCCGACAATGTACACACACACGTGCACACGCGCACACATTCATGCACATGTTTGTTTGTTGGTTTGTTTGTTTGTTTGTTTGCCTGTCATTTCTCCATCAGCGTTGCAACACTCCGATGGTGATGCTTGTGTTTCTTCACTTCAACGACATCAAAATGCTTCTCAACAAATAGCACCCCAATCTGCAGATCACGGGCATCGTAAGCGGCCAACAGATGAATGAGCTCCCAACGTGAGTTCATGGCATTTGTGTGTGTGTCTCGGGTTGCTTTCATCGCAGCACGGCTACAGTCCCCTGCACATGATTGGTCGGCGCATCAGCGAGGACATGGCACACGGCGGGAGACACAAGCTCGCCGTAAGACAGCCAGCGATTGTGAGAGACCAGAGGAATAGCGGAACCACTTCTGCGCTTGGGTGTGCAGGACATGTCACGGACGACTATTATTCGGCTTGCTCTGGGCGTCCACGAGAAGCTACGGGAGGTCATCGACGTGAGGATTGGATGGATGCATCCAGAATCAAACACGTCCCTGCTACATTCTCCATCCCTGTCTGCTTTCATGTTTGGTTGGTGTAAAATCTGTCCATGCATGCAGGTCTTTTCCGATATGCAGCGCTTCAAGCTGATCGGCGGCATGCAGTGCCAATATGACACTGACTGCGTGACGAACAAATGGTGAGAGAGAGCACTTGATACTCAAAATCCCGACCCGCACTAAATTTCTCCCTCCATGTGTGTGCATCAGCGTGCCCAGCAAGGGAGCCTGCGAGTGTTTCGGGACTGACCCGAGCAGCGCATTTCGCGAAGGCATCCACCTCTATAGCAAGGTAGGCGATCCGGCCCAAGAACGCAATGCTCAATCGTGTCTCTCTCTCTCTCTGTGCGTGTGTGTGTGTCAGTACATGGATCCTTCCATCACGAGTTCGCGCGACAATGAGGAGGAGCTCAACTTCTTCCTCTGTCACCCATACTGGCTAGAGCTGACCCGCGAGCAGCGAGAGTACAACTTCACCGCACATCCACGTGTCGCCGACGAGGAATACTCGTATGAAGAGGAAGGGGAGGAGACACCACCGCCCGAGGAGTATTCGACATCAGAGGAGGAGCAGCTAGAGGAGCAGCCCGTCGTCCGGAGGAGGGTCATCATTGCCAAGAGGAGGGTGGGGTCGGGCAGAGCTCCGGGCAGGCGGCCTACTCCTGCAGAGCCGACCCTTGCAGAAAAAGTGACGGAGAGGAAGGTCCCCGGCAAGAAGACTCCATCAATTGGTGAGGAAGGACCAACGGAGACTACCACTGAGACGACCACTGAAGAAGAGGAGGAAAAGGAGACATATCCCCCGGTCAGCGACATATCCGGGGGCGAGGCATCATCGTTGTCAGAGGAGGAGTGGCCGTCAGAAGCCGAATGGTCGGAGGAAGAGCGGCCGCCAGGACGAAACGAGACGGACGCCATGATGAGGCAAGAACTCCCTGACAAGAGACGCGGCGAGAGAGAGAGGGGCGGCAAGAGAGAGACAGCCCCAACCGCAGCTCTCGGCACTCCAAAAAGGCGAGTGAAATTTGAGGAGGAACAACCAGAGACAATAGAGGAAGAAGGAGAAAGCGGCACAGAGACGGAAGAAGAAGTGGGGCACTTGGCGAATATCACATCGCCCGTTTCTGCAGAAGAAGAGCCATCACGCGAGGAGGAGGAGGAGGAGGAGGTTGTGGATAGTGAAGACGAAGAAGTGCCGCTTGATACTGTCGATGGAGCTAGCAAAATGAGGGCGCCTGCAGCCCTAGCACCCAAGGCACCGGCGCCATACGCGAGACCGAAGGCTGAGGAATCTGTGACGTCGTCCGAGACAGAGACAGAGACAGGGGATGAGTATGAGCGTCTGGGCCATTGGGCTGATAGCGAATCGCCGTATAGCGAGGAGGAACTGGAAGAGACGGCAGAGGAGGAAAGGCCAGGGCGTCCGCCCATCAGTGCCCAAGTCGGCGTCTTCCGCAAACCCGCCATCGTGGGCGGCTATGGCTTCAAGGCGCCGAGCCGACTGCGAGAAGAGGAAGAACTACACCCGGTGCGTGGACGGCGCAAGAAACAAGAGGCCGGTCACATCCCGCCCGTCTCAAGGGTTTTACCCCCACCAGCACCAGAGTTGGGTGAAAAGCCACGAGAGCCACAAGCAAGAAGAGAAAGGAGGAAGACAGAAGCATATGAGTCCGAGATGGAGACGGAAACGGAGAAAACACCGGCCACTGAAGAAGAGACAAAAGTCCCTCGACCGCAGCGGCAGAGGAGGCCTCAAGCGAGGGAACCTGAACGGGAGACGACGGTGACGGAAACGGAGACTGAGGGCAACTGGACGTCGATCGAGGGGGAGGAAGTGAACGCGGAAAGAGTCGTGAGCCCTCCACAGAGACAAGTCGCGAAAGAGAGGGCGCGTCGACGTCACGGCCCTCCGAAGCCTCCCACAGTGCCAATAAAAGCACGGCCACCAGAAGCCATCAGTGAGGAAGAAAGCCTCATCGAGCCATCAAAGACTGAAGGAAGCCTCACTGAGCCATTCGAGACGGAGCTACCGAGAAAGCGCCAGCGCGGCCGCGCCTCTCCTGTGTCGCGAGTCCAGCCACAGAAAAGAAGGGCACCGTATGAGACAGTGACCGAGGAATCTGAGTATGAGCGCATAGGTCACCTCGCGAACATCACCTCGCCACCTTCTGAAGAGACGGAAGAGACGGAAGAGACAGAGTTAGAGGAGGATGTGTTGGACACCGATGAGGACGACGAGCTGCCGCCCGAGCCATCGTCCAGACGCCCCATCCCACAAGTAAGGGTACCCCCCATCCCACAAGTAAGGGTACCCCCCGCACCATCACCAGCACCGGCACCGAAAGCAGCAGAGCCCCGCACCCCGCCAAGACCGAGTTTTAGAGAGCCCATGGCACCTCACGGGCCTCAGACAAAGGAAGAAGAGTATGAGCGGATGGCTCATTGGGCCGACATCGCCTCTCCATACACCGAGGAGGAGGAGTCCGAGACAGAGGTTGAAACGAAGCCCCAAGAGAAACCAAGGCCTGCCGAACGGCGGGTCGAGGAGGTCCCTGTACCTAAAGAAGAAGAGAAGCCGCTTGTCCCAGGTGAGGAAGCTAACAAAGTAAGGGAGCACGTGTGTCACTGTGTCGCGTGCGCAAGGTGAGTGGGAGGAGAGAGGATATGCGGCGACCTCCAGCTCGCCAACCCTGCCCACAGGTAAAGGCACCCACGCACCAAAGCACTCACCGATTCTGTGCATGTGTGACGTGTCTCACTCCCTCCCGGCCTGCTTCTTTCCGTGTGCAATCAATCAATGGATACAGAGAAGGAGAAGCCAGAGAGCCTCGAGGATATAATGGACAGCGGTACGACCAGCCCAAGCCATAGCTCCAGTCATCTATTTCCTAGTGCTTGAACGCCAGTTTTTTTGCCTTTCTTTGTTCAGAGCTGGAAAAAGTGTCTCCCCACCGACACTGGCGGCCACGGCCTCGCGTCGAAGCCCCAGAAGAGCCTCAAAAGGAGCCTGGCATCGAGAGGCCGCCGGCCAGAACCGATGCCTACCGGTCATCTGAGACATTCGACCAGTCAGAAGACAGTGACAGCACGGACGCATTCGAAGGTCATCGAGACATGCCGCTCCATACATGAGACAGGTATCCATTCATGGTGTGTGCAGGGGGATATGTGGGGCAGCCAAGAGGAGGCGGGCATATCACCGAGATCCATTTTGAGATACAGGTACACTTCCCTAAGCCAACGAACAATCGTAATAACGCGTGCATGCGTATGCAGCATCATCCGAACGGCACCGCGACCATGACGCACACCGAGCCGGTGACACGTCCTCTAGACAACACGACATCGACGTTGGTGATGATGCAGCACAACGACACTCGGAGAACTAATGACACGCAGAGCGCACAGCGAGACAGCAGCCCAGCTGTAGAAGCCCAAGCTGCAAACGATACGAGAAACAGCACGGCTGCTGCAACTGCTGGTGCTGCGGCTGGTTTGGTGGGCGGGGATCTTGCTAAAGAGGTGTCTCATCACCAGAACAATGGCAGCCAAGCTGCGCCACCACCAAGATGACCATGCAGCGAGTGGGGCATTGAATCATTTGTCGGTAGCAGCAACGGAGCTAAGAAGTGATTGGAGTGTCTGCGTTGATCTGATGGGACATTCCAGTTCTACCATTTGCGACCTCTCTGTACTTGTGAGTGTAGCCGTGCTCTTGTACAATAGAGAGACAAGAGAGTGAGCTAGTCCGAGTGGAGTAGGTGAGCGTTTGGGACCTCTTCGATTCGCACCAATTGATTGTCCAATATAGCTATAGCACACATGTGCACATACACTTTCAGAGAGATGTGCAGACACCCGCTTCGTGTGGCGGTCTCTTCCCTCGGTACCTCATAGGTACAGATTAAGACCGGAATCGAGCGACGAAATCACTGACTGACAGACTCACGCCGGAGCCCGTTTGCCTGCCTGTCTGTCTGTCTGTCTGTCCAGCTGTCTCCTGCCTTTGGCTTGGCCGCGACGTACGGCCATGGCTATAGACGGACAGACAGATGCAATTGATTGACCTTTGCCAACTAAGAGCATCATTCCGTGCTGTCGATCGACTTGGAAGGTCGAACAACTTGGAAAAGAGAGGAGGCAGTCGGTGCGATGATGACGTCTATGGCTCTCGAGAGGGGCGGGGGGAGGCTCTCGAGAGTAGCAATCCTCACTCTGTTGGTGAGGAGGGCCGTAGGTGGCCACCTGCTCATCTGACGATGGTTCTTGACTCGCTTTTTCACTGCAAATGCTACTGTGGGCTCAAAGGCAAGCCATTCATGCTGCTCTGCAGCTAGTCTTATCTTCCACGAGCTGAACAATTTTCCGGGAAGGGTGGACCGACATCACCAGACACTTAGTGACTCATCATTGCCGTGAATCAGCGGGAGAGGTGCTGTGAACACGAAACCAAAAACACGATGTGTTGTCGGGGGCGATCCGCATCACTTTCTGCACTTGGGCTCTAACTCGAAAAGCTTTAAGAACGAACGCCCGATGATGGAGGGTGACGGGCTATCGACGGCAGCGGTGGACACGGAGGTCGCGACAGAGTACGAAGAGTTCGACTCGCACAGCAAGTGGGGATCGGAGGCCATCCGCGCTGAACATCAAGTGAGCAAGTGGGTGGAGGGAGAGAGGAACAACGCATACATCTGCACGGACACACACACACACACTCACACACACGCAGACACGTACGCTGTACGTGCTTGACACACCCAAGATGCAGACACAGACAGGCAGGCAGCAGCACCGGCGCGCATGTGGTTTGTGTGGTGCCCGTAGGTGTGTGTTAGTGACCCCGAGACGCGACAGCATGGTCTGACCAAGCACACGACATATCTGGTCAGCGGCACGACCCTCCAGGGCAGCAGCTTCTCCACACGAAAGAGGTACAACGACTTCGAATGGCTCAAACAAGCCCTCGTCTACGCTTACCCTGGTACGCACGTACAGACAGGAGTTACATTACTAGGCGGGAAGGCGAGCAACACACGGTCATGCATGCGCGGATGTGTCTGTCTGCCTGTCTGTGTCTGTCTGCAGGCGTGTTCGTGCCCCCGATCCCTCGGAAGCAGAAAATGGTACGAACACGTCAGATCCACCATGTACGTGCGTGTCTGCCTGCCTGCCTGCCTGCCTGCGTGTGGATGTGTTTGTCGGTTTGCTGTTCGTGTGCCAAAAAGGGTCGTTTCGAGGAGCATTTTGTCGAGAACCGGCGGCGAGCTCTGGAGGAGTTCCTGCAGCGGATCTTCAACAGGCCATACCTCGCCAACTCATGTATGCAATGAACATGAACACACGCGTACAGGCCATGTTATGTGTGTGTCTGCATGCAGCGACGTTCAAGGCGTGGCTGCAGCGGGGCGAGAGTGGCATGGAGGGCCTCAAGAGAGTGAGCCAGCCAAGCCCTTCGCCAATGTCAGTTCATTGATGCGTCGATGGATGGATGGTGTGTGTCCCCGCAGGAGTACATCCGCAAGCCCCTGAGCGAGCTGTTCCACGAGTACAGAAACGGATTCCAGCCGTACCTCAGGGTGCGAGTCAAAATCCTGATGACACACAAAAACACAAACAGAACACTTCACGCCCATCGCCCATCGACGTGTGTGTATCCGGGTGTGTGTGTGCAGTCGATGCAGGCGCCCGGCGACAAGGACCGGCTGTCGGCCTTCAAACAATACCTCACCAAACACGCCAACTCCCTCAAGGTAGGACTCGGGCACACACACACACAATCGCAGATACACACGTGTGTATGAGATCCATTGGCTTACTGGCCGGTCGGTCGGTCGGTCGGTCGTTCAGGCCATCTACAGGGTCGCGTGCCGTGTGGTCAAGGCGCACACAGACGCCCATGTTGCCATTAGTCAGTACTTACCCACAGTCGCACACACACTTAACCAGGCCTATGAAACGATTTCTCTCCCTCCATGCTCTCTCTATCTCTGTGTGTGCATGTGTATACACAGGTGAGCTTCACACCAAGATGGCCGATCTGCGTAACGGAGAGGTCGTTTTCGTCAATGATGGTAATTGAGATAGCTGGATCCGTCCGTTCGTGTGCAACAGCAGCTGCCATCGACCTTTCTCCCTCGCGTGTGTCCCTCCAGCGTATGGCGGCAGTCAGCAGTCGGTGCGGGTGGACCTCTCAGAGGTCTTCTACGCCGAAAAACAATCACTCGCCGTAAGCAAACCCAACACACCACACCACACCACACCACACAGCCCTCCCAACCCCCACATCTCCCTCTCCCTCTCTCTGTTCTCTCCGTAGGAGTCGCCATCTCAGTCTTACGACCTGCTGCAGTCGGTGGTCGGGCGGGAGCTGCGTGACGTGGAGTCGATGCTCGAGGGCATCCAGTCGCTCGACAAGCTGACCCACATGCAGATGCAGACGCGCGGCAAGCTCGAGAAGGAGGAGAATATCCAGCACAACATCGCCCGCCACCAGCAGGGGGACTTTCTCTCGGTGCTGAGGGGCAAGGACAAGGAAGCACAGCTCCATGACGTGGCCATCAGCATCAGTCGACTCAGGCAGGAGCTTCAGCTGTGTAAGCTGACCAGACACATAACTATAGGGACGGATGGATGGATGGATGGATGTGCGTGTGTGTGTGTGTCACATATGTACAGTGGAGGAGTGGATTGGGTTGGCCAAGGTCGTGCTGACGTGCAAAGAGATGCCCAGCTTCACCAGCGACAAGGTAGGCACGCCAGACACCCCGCCAGCCCACCAGCCGGCCAGCGAAACACACACGCGAGTGGCAGACGGTGCCTGTGCATCAATCATCGCATCATCCCCCTGTCATCGCATCATCCCCCTGTCTGCATGTGGTTGGCTCCGTCCCTTCATGCTTGCATGGCATGTAGGTGGACAAGTACCGCGATGTGGTCGAGGAGTTTGCCAAGAGACAGGCGGCTACCTCACTCCAGGTGTGCCTGCCTGCCTGTTCATTCGCTGACTTGCACGTTTGTGTGTGTCTGTGTGTCCCTGCCTGTCTGTCTGTCTGTCTGCCTGTGTGTCAGCGCGCTGAGCTGTGGTCTCAGTTCCTCCGCCGCATCGGCCGCGAACAGGCGCCATACGGCATGCCACCCACAAACGGACTCGGTAGGTCCCCTGTGCTCCACCTCACCACAGCCCACAGCTGTCAGGATGTCTCTGTCTCTGTCTGTCTGTCTGTCTGGTGGTATGGCTTCCTTCCTTCCCTGGTTCATTCAGGCACGCTGCGCGCAACAGGTGCGTCGATGTCGGTCCCGCCCGCCCCCGTGCCGCCCTCGGCCAGCCCTTCATCATCCACCACACTCAGCAGTGCTCCCCACACACAGCACACCGGCACGCCACAGACACACGATGGCAGGGACGGTGGCGGGGCTGCTTCTGGTGGTGATGGTGGTGTGGTGGTGGTGGGTGGGGCCAGTGGTGGCGCGGCCAACGGGTGTCGGGGATTTCCCCTCCTACATAGCGAGGAGGACGACTGATGGATGGACGGACGGGGGAGAGGAGGGAGGGAGGGAGGGAGGGAGGAGAGGGATGGGTGTGTGTGGGTGGAGGTGTGTGTACGTTTTCTTCTCTTTGTATCTCTGTATGCGTACATTTGTCTGTCTGATGAGTGCCTGTGCGTCTGTCTGTCTGTCTGTCTGTGTGTCCGGCGTGCATGTCTGTTATTTGTGTGCGTATCGATGGTTGGTGGTGTGAGGACGGCTCGGCTGGCTTGGTAGTGAGGGAGGGAGGGAGGGGAGGGGAGGGGGACCCGATGCGATGCAATGTACAGACAGACAGACAGGCCGGCCGGCAGGCAGGCAGGCAGATACATGTGTATGTGTGCGTGTGCATTGTCTGCGTGGCATCCATGATCGTACACACATACAGCCACCACTCGACGGCTGTGGTCGGCGAACAGACGCGGATGTGCGAACGAGCC
Organism: Vitrella brassicaformis; assembly: GCA_001179505.1. Taxonomy (NCBI): domain Eukaryota; family Vitrellaceae; genus Vitrella; species Vitrella brassicaformis. The sequence continues at coordinate 33,752 of CDMY01000221.1, forward strand.
TTCGTCTGTCCGTCTGTCTTGTGCGTTGCGTTGCCTGGCTGAAGTTTCATGCCATCACGAGAACGGGCTGCCCCGCCCCGCCCCACACACAGCAAAAGGCATGCGCCCGTAGGAAGGAAAGGCGCACGTATGCCAATGGGCATGTTAATTGCCGAAGATCGATGCCTCGATGCATCAATGCATCAATGCAATGCGTGTATACTTGCTTGCATGACATGAGCGGACGGACGAGTATGCACTTTTTTCGGCTACATATGTGGCCTCATGTCATGTCATGTGCCTTGGGTCCTCTCTCGCCTATGCGCCGTGATTACAATCATTGCATCTCGCGATCTATGCTGGCTTCATTCACACAGTCGGTTTTGGCCCTTTTGCTCTGGTCCTCTCTGCACAATCAGCCAATTCCTGGCTACTCCTTCCCCAGTCAGCTGTCTGGTGCTCATGGCGTGCTCATGGTGGTGGTGTGACGTACACGTGTGTGAGCGTGTGGAGGACAATTATTGATGTGCATGTGCGGTCCTATCTTTGCTGATGAGAACGACGGACGGACGGACGGACGGATGAATGAGTGCATACTTACATCTCTTGATCTTTATCTGTTACGTTGAAAACACGCCGGTCTTTGCCTCCACCCAGGCAGGCAGCTACCGTTGGGCTCGTTCGTTTCTCGTCAAGAAACAAACTCTATAGACACACACACACACACACACCCACACACACACACCCGTACTACGACACGCAATCAATCGCGTCCATGCACCAGCGACCGACCCACCCACCCACCCATCAAAACGGAAACAAACGCGCCGCCATGCAGCCCGACAAAAGCATCCATCCATATATCGGTGCGTCCCGTCACTCAGTCTGTGTGTGTCGTGTCACTTGTTGCTCTGCACGAGCTCTCTGAGTTTCTCGGGCTGCGCGCCGGTGAGTGTGTCCTTCTCCTGACCGTTCTTGGTGAGCTTGAAGGTGGGCACGCTGTGAATGTCGAACTCCTCGGACAGCAGGTTGTTCTCGTCGATGTCAACATACAGAAACTGCACGTCCGAATGCTCCTCGCTCATCTTCTCAACTACTGCCACCCGGGGCATGGCACCCAGCCCAGCCAACCACAGCACAACCACAGCAGAACAGAAGCATGCTTGTCGTACGTGTGTGGGTGTGTGTGTGTGTGTGTGTGTGTGTGCTTGTGCTGTTACTTGACTATCTGCCTCACCGGGTTTCATCTGTTTGCAAGGCCCGCACCATGCGGCCGAGAACTGCGTGACGGTGAGCTTCTCCTGGTTGGCGTCCATCAGCTCCTTGTAGTGCTTTTGGGTCTCGACTCGCGTCACCACATGGCGCCGAAAGACCCGACTCACAGACAGCCTGAGCCCCGCGAACGAAGATGACGCTCGCCGACTCAACATGACTCGCTGCCTGACCACACTGAGCAGCGGAAAGCAGCAGACAATGCTCCACACCCTCTCTTTGCCTCTTTGGCTCGCAAATCGCACGCTTGGATCGCATGAGGGGAGGAATCTGTCGTCGTCGTTCCCTCTGTCGTATCTGTCGACTTTCGTATCTGTCGACTTTCCCTCTGTTCGTCGTCGTTCTGGTGGTATCTGCCTGCTGCTTCCTCACGCACATCTCCAGCCTGAGGTGATCAATGGATGCAACGCAGATCTGATCTGACACACGCGCACGCGCACACGCCCGTCCGTCCATGCATGTTGGGATTTGCATGATTGTTTGTCTGTCTTGTCTGTCTGGCAGTTTCAGGCGGGCGTCTGATTCGTCTGTTGGCGGCTTCACATCGGGATCTCCATCGTCACTGGCGTCGGCACCACTTGTCAAGCCACTCGGGTCGATGGCTGCAGTGGCCAAGGCGCGGGGCTGATTGGGGCTTTCGTGTCTGACGCAGCCACAATGCCCTCTGCGCTGGATATGTAAGTCGTAAGGCCACAGACCCCAAGTGCACCGCGCCGACCATCATTGCGATGGATCGCTCTCAATGCGTTCTTGCGTGGGTGCCAATGCATCGAGTGCAGATGACCAGAGTGATGTGGCCAAGAAGGTTGAGAGCAAAGGCGGTGAGGCGGCCTTCTACTCGTCGCCTTCATGCCCCTTCTACAAATATCCCAAGGGAAGCTTGTCGTGCTACGGCGACGAGGCAACACCCCTCCTGCACAGCATCGCCCGGCAAGGAAAGGATTTTCATCTCGACACATTCGCCGAGGATTTTTTCACTTGGGCGAAGGGTTACCATGGGCGGCTCAATCACATGAGCAAGGTCAGCCAGCCAATCGGCCAGCTGTCCAGCTGGGTGCACGTGTGTGTGTGTGTGTGTGTGCAGGAGTTCGTCAGCAATCGCGATGCGGGCAAGAGTTGGGACAAGTGTGCGTCGGGCAGCAAGGATGCTCACAACCTCATCAAGGTGCGAAAGAACGAACGGCACGGGGCCGCCCGCACACACACACGTGTGTGTCCCTGGTGTCTGTCAGATACCCATCATAGCCGCTCGGTGGGCCGGCACCCCCGACTATATGACCAAGGTGGAGCAGATCACACAGCTGCACCAGGTCAGACAGACAGACCACAACTCCCATGCTGTCGAGCACAACACGGCCGCAAAGCACGGCCGCATCTGCCCTGTTGTCTGTGTCTGGTTCATCAGTACGAGCCGATAGCGACGGTAGTCGCGCGTGTGTGTGCGCGCATCTATGAGAAGGTTTTGTTAGGGGCGACGCCAAAGGGTGCGTTCGAGGCGGTGCTCAGTGACGGTGTGAACGGGAGGAAGGGAGGCATCAGATAAAGCACAAACAGACGGCCTGGCCGGACCGTGTGCGCTGCAATGTATGTGGGTTTCTGCTAGGCTCCTCGCCGCCGGATGAGAGGGCGGTTCTCGAGAAGGCCAAGTCCAAGCAGGGCGAGCCGTACCCCAAGGCCGTCAAGGAACTCGGACTCTCATGCGCACTTCCGGGTGAGTGTAGTAAGTCCATGCAAGGAGCAGTACATCGATCAATCGATCGGTTGTTCTCATGTGTGCCTGCAGGGTCTGGCGAGGCCGCGCTGCTGTCTCTGCTGGTCTTCGACGGCTACCACGCCGCTGTCGAGGTGTGTATGTGCATTTAAGAGACAATGCCAGGCAGGCACGTCACACGTATGGGTGTCCCTCGCTGGCGGTGTTTCACCGATCTATCAGGGCAACATCCTGGCGGCAGGCGACAACTGCTCGCGGAGCCTTCTGCTCGCTGGCGTCTTTGCCGCTGCGTCTGGGGCAGATTTTGTTCCATCCTCGTGGCAGCACAAGACGACGGCCCTGCCTGAGCTGACCAAGAGCATCGACGCGGTCGTCGATCTCAACCCGGCACTCTCGGAATAGCTGCGGTGTGCACCGACGATCATCCCCTATATGAATTTTCAAACCGGGGTTCTTTCCCTGTGGAATTCACGCAGCGTATGCGAGAGCTGTTTTGGTTAAGCAAAACTAGACAGCAGAGACACGCTTCTGTGCCATTCGCATGGCGTTCGGCAGCCGAACAAAGGAGGGAGAAAAGAACACAATCCCTTCCGGTTTCACGCATTTCCTAAACATTCGTCTTTACTGTTTTACGGACACGCCTGCCCGAAGGGCAGGCACTCCACTTGTCGATGTAATCTGCCTGAAAGCCCGACGAATCATCGATTGTCTTGCCGTTTAGCGTAGTCTTTAGTTAGTGTATGTGTGTGACAGCACAGATTAACAGTGTGTGGAGCACATGAATGACAGCCTGGCGTATCTCTGAGACATCCCAAGTGCATGAAGGACTGCATTCATTGCATGAATAACACCATGATGAAACATGACATCTTATCACATGCAAGACATTAATTCCACCTGCGATGCCACACGCGTTCGGTTGTGAGTAAGCCAAGGTGCGGTATGTGCCGCAAGAGTGTCAGGAGGTGTGTGTCGCCGCCCCTTGCTTATGAAGAGACAGACAGACAGACAGCCGCTGTTCGCTGGCATCATTGACCAGGCTCTTCCTCCCTCGCTGGCTGTGTGCCCGCATCTAAAAGCAGCAGGTGCACAGGCAATCCACAGCACAGTAGAGAGAGTTTTGACACACATATTTGTATACATGTAACCATATGTATGTATGCATATGTATGTGTGTATACATACGTATGTATATGTGTACGTACGTATATGTGTTTGGTATTTTTATTTATTTGTTTGAGTTGTCAATGCGTGACTCTCATGTTTATATTATTTGTTGTGTCTTTATTTGTTTGAGTAATGTCAATGCGTGACTTTTTTTACAGGGGTAGATGGATGCGTCAGTGAGTGTGAGACATGGACCGAATGAGACATATGTGAATGAATCAATATCACCCGAGACACGGGGAATTTGTCCATCCACGCAGGAACCAAACAATCATCGTCATCTTTGATCGATGTGTCGGTGCTTGTCCGTTCGTCGGTGACCTATGAGAGCGTACATACGCTGCCGTCATAGAAATATCCATGGTCACTCATTCCATACGCAAGGAGAGGGCTGAGTCTCAGCTAGAAAGTGAGACACCAGAGAGAGCCGCGCCAATGCGTGGGCATAAAGCCGACGAAACGAGTTGGGCTGAGAGGAGGCGCGTCTCATTCTCATCAGGCCACCCGAGAGCGTTGCAGGAACGTTGCGAATTGGGGAAAAGATGCAGGCGGCATCAGTCCCAGCGCGACGACATGGCGGGCCAGCCAAGATCCTCAAGGCTGCCGACCAAGCGCCCTTCTGCGCATCACTTCATTACAACAGCAGACCAGACCACGGCTCAGAGGCGCTCCCTC
>CDMY01000221.1:44798-90944 GCA_001179505.1 Vitrella brassicaformis
CACCCCGACAGAGAACGGTGTACGGTATGTCATGTTGTGTGTGCCTGGGGTCCGTACGGTACGCACCTCTTCCCTTCGTTCATCGATGAGCCTCTCGATGTCCCTCTGGAGCATCTCTTGCTCTTCCTTCAACACATCACACCAATACTGAATGAACAACACACACACACGCGCCTTCGCTAACGCGTCAACACAGGACAGCACAGGACAGCACAGCACAGCACAGCCAGCCTCTCTGTGAGTCGCTGGCTCAGTCACTCACTGACCGGCTGCAGTCGTCTTGGTGTGGCGGTTAGGATGCGTCGTCTGAGGTCCCGCGTGGCCTCCTGCATTCTCTTGCGAGCCTCGCCCTCGAACTCGGGTGACGCGCCCAACACGACGGCAAAGGCCTCTTGGAACTCGTCGCTGCTCCGCTCGCGCAACGCCTCAGCATACAGCCGGAAGTAGTGCTCGAGCTCCGACGACAGCCGCGCCAAAATGGCATCCTCATCCAGCCGCATGTGGTGCCTCTGTCTGCCTCTTTGGCTGTGACGCAGCTGCGATTGCGATGACAGTAGTGCGGCTGCTCGCGAGCGGACTTTGTCGATGAGGTCTTGGAGCGTCGAGCACAGCTGCACTGCCAGCTGCTCGGGCGTGACGGCCTGGGCGAACTCCACTATTGCCCGCCGGGTGTCGTCCATGGCCTCGATGATATCCCTGTCGTCAAATACCCCACCAAGGACCGCCGTGTGGTCTGATTCAGCAGGAGGCGAATGCAGATCCGCACATAGTAATGCAGGTGAAGCAGAGGGTGGGAGATGACGTAAGCCGACACTGCAAGCGGGGCTGTTGATGGGTGCTCGTGGCCGCGCCAGGGAACAATGCAGGCCGGGGAGCTTCGCAGCTTCAGCGAGTGTGTCCATCCGAAGGGTCAACACGACGAATGAGACCTGCAGCAGTCTCGGTCCCAGATCAAGGCAAGAGCGGTTCACAAGCCTCATAGCTTGTGGAAAGGGCGTTTTTCCCCACGACGGTTCACAAGCCTCATAGCTTGTGGAAAGGGCGTTTTTCCCCACGAGCGTGACGATCGGCTGAAACGCGAGCTCGCAACCACACACCCCTGAAACCGCTCTGCGAATCCGAAGATCTTTGCCACAAGAAAAGCGGCATCTAAACAGCTGGAACACGAAACAGTAGGAAGCTGTACGTCTTCGTTGGACACATGATGCTCATCGTGATTCAGCTTGCCGTGGTCAGCCTGGGCCTCGTTGTCTGTGCAGCAGCCTTCCACCCAGTCACCCGGTCATCTGCCCTCAGCTTTCCACGCGCAGCCTTCTCTCACAGACAGCCTTATGTTTCATCAACGGCATCACCACTACCACCACTGCCGGGCGAGACCGTGCTGCTGAGCACCGTGGCTGAGGCGCCAGCACCGGCACCGCCAGCAGCAGAGGCAGAGGAGGCCGATGCTGCATTGGCTGCCGGTGTGGCTCGCGAGGAGGATGTGTCTCGTGACGGCGGCGTCGTGAAGCGAGTGGTTCGTGAGGGCTACGGGAAGCTGGCGCAGGGCGGGGGCTTCGTCAAGCTGCGCTACACGGGGAAGCTGGCGGAGACCGGTCGGGTGTTTGCCAGAGGGGATGACTTTCGGTGCATGGTGGCTGACGGCTCGATGATCAAGGGTTGGGATCTGGCTCTGCGGACGATGAAGGAGGGCGAGGTGGCCGAGGTGGTGATAGCGCCCAAGTATGCCTACGGGGTCAAGGGGGTGCCGCCGGTCATCCCGCCCAACGCGCCGCTGCTGTTCGAGATCGAGCTGACCGAGTACGAGGGGACGCCTTATGACCTCAAGTTGGGGCTCAACATCGACAAGATCGAGACCGACACAGAGAAAAAGAGGAAGGACAAGGAGAAGGCAGAGGCTGCACTCACCGATATGGAAAAGTTCAAAAACTGGCTCAACAGCCTGCAGTTCTTCGGGTCAGTCAGTGCGGGACAGAGGGAGTCAGGCGGCCGCACACCACTCTGTATATCCGTTGATTTGCTGATTGCATTGGTTGGTTGGCTGCATGTGTGTGTCCACCAGAGTCGTGACGGCGGGGTACCGTCGTGGCGTTCCCTGGTACGTGAACCCTTTGGTCCTGTACCCCACGTGGTTCTTCATTGTGGGAGTGCTCTTCTACGTCACATTCAGCCTGGGGGGCCTCAACATCGGCGGGCCGCAGCAGGAGCAGTCCCCCGACAGCTTCAGCATCATCAAGACCATCATCGACGGATTCAAAGGAGGACCCCAACCTGACACATGACACACACACACACACACAGTGCAGTGGGGGCGGGGTGGGGTGACAGTGGCAGCGCTCGATGTTTGTTCGCTGGCTTGGAGCTGGTGTGTGCGCGGGAGCGCACTGGTTTTTGTGTGTTTCGCTCGTGTGGTGTGTGAATGAGGGCCGTGCGTGTGTGCAGAGATCTTTGACAACCAGACGAGAGAGAGGCATGAGTTTTTGTCCAGGGGGCAGTCAGAGAGGGTGTTGGTGTCGTGACTATCGTGACTGACATCGCAAATACAACTGTCACGCTAAGCTAATGCATCCGTATGTCCGTTCATTGAGGCATTCCCTGCACTGAGGGGCCTGCACCGCACCTGACCTGCACCGTTCCCATTTCATCCACCATGGACCCTATCCTATAGCTCATAATACAGCAGAAGATATGCACATCAGGCAAGTCAGGGCGGCAGAGCAGAACAAACATGCCGGCAATCTCTTGCATGCATCAGTCGGTCATTCCCTTTGATCAAACGCCGCAGCGAGCCTTGCCCCGCTCCCCGACTGCAGCCGATATCCATTCAGCCGAAGAAGAGCCGCCAGTGCGTCTTGCCTCGATGAGAACCACACCCGCACAAACGCCTCGCGACTCCCAGTTCTGAAAGGCTGCACTAGCGTCGCTCTCAGCCCGTCAGCCAGCCGCTGAAACTCTGGATCTGTCCCAAACGCATTATCCGACTCGGCTGCACTGGTTGGCTGCTCGATCTGGACTCTGAGCGTGTGTGTGGTGGGCTCTTGTGCTGGTGCGGGTGCCGACGTGCTGCTGCTGCTGCTAGGATGGGTGGGCTGTCTGCTGTCGTCTTGTTGCAGTGAATCCAGCAAGGCCTGGAGAACTCGGCTTTTGGCCAGCCAGTGGGGAACGAGGGCCTCCACCTCCTCCATTGACGCCTCGGCGCGACAGATGGCGCATCGAAATGCCTTCCTCTCGAGCTGTGAAGGATCGAGCAGGCCGGCCTCCACGGCAGCCAGATGCTCGAGATACTCTGAGGTCTCCTTCTCCCACGCACGCCTGCCGGCCTCAGTGCCAAACCACCAGGACACAAGGCACTCTCTGTGGTGGAGGTGCAGACAGGAGCCGATGCGGACAATCGCTGAAAGGAGGTCCTCCTCCTGGGCGTCGTCTTGGTGCTGTTGTTGTTGGTCGTCGTCACGCAGGGGCGTCATGCAGATCGGACAGTCGCCTTTAAGCGCAGTGGCCTGCATTGCAGTCACCCTCTCGTTGAGAGCTGCCACCAGGCCGAACAAAGAGGCGTCATCGTCGCCTGAGAGGAAGGCCTCACAGATCCCCATCAACTCGTCCTCCTGGACCTCGTCAATGCCGCGTGAGTTGATTAGCTTGACGGACAGTACGTGGCTGGACGGGCTCCACCGGCACTCAAGCACCACTCGAACCAGTTGCTATGACAAGCAAACGAGGAGAGAGAAGCCATGGATCGATCAGCAAGCCAGTGTGTGTCCGCCATAATTCCTGAGGGTGCAGCAGGCAGCTGCATATGTGCGTGCGTACCTTCTTGTGATCCCCGGCCGTGTAGGGGTAGACGTCCACTTTGAAGTGCCGCACGGGCGGCCCGTCGACAGCCGCGTAGACGTCTTCGTAAGTGCTCTCAATGAACTCTCGCTGCGTGTCATACACGTCCTGCTCCACCACTATCGACACCTCCTTCATTTCACACCGAACGGTGGGGCGTGTCGGAGAGCCACGCAATGACTCGTCGAGGATTTTTGAGCGATGAGTCTTCTTGGCAGATCTGTGCCCAGCAATGACCTTCCAGAACAAAGGAAAAGGGAGGCCAAACGCTGCGGTTTGTTCTGCGCGCTTAGCTCGCAGAGAGAGCGGTTTCACGGAATGTTGAGGGGTGCTTCAATCGTGTGTTCTTTCCTTGCGCCGTTCAGCTCGTCTCTGCGAGGCTGGTTGGGCATCATGCTTGTGTTCATTGATGAGTCATAAAGATGGTGCGTCAAGGAGCACGTGCTGTGCTGCTGGTGGGTTGTGTGGCGCTGCTCCTGTCCTGCGCAGGGACCAAGAGACCGGCCAAGCTCCGCCACAACTCGGGACGAGGTGCGCACACTCAGATCTGTCAATGGATGTATCACACAAACTCTGCGGATGGATGGATGTGACTCTCTCTCTCTGTTTGCTTGCGTTGATTGATTGACTGGCTGCACTAACTGCAGGGGCCGTCTCGTCCACTCACGGCCGGTCGCTGCAGGAGGAACAAGCGCATGATGCACCCGGTAAGTCTGTCATTCATGACAGACAGAGACTCATACACACACTTCCCTCGCTGTTTCTGTCGACGTGCGTGTGTGGTGTGGTGCAGACCCCGTTTCTCCCTCGCTGTCGTCCCTCTCCCTCCCCCCATCCCCCGCCAACACGTCGACGCTCGCATTTCTCCTCAACTTCACCCAGCCCGTCGCTATCACGGCCGACGCTATAATGCTCGACGGCTCCATCTGCCGCCCCGATGCGGTCTGCAGCGTCGACAGTGTCAGGCCGACAGAGGGCAGCGATGTGGGGGACTTCGCGACGGTGTGGGAGGTGGAGGTCAGTGTGGGGGATGGAGAGGGGGTTTTGGAGGTTGACTTGGGGGCTGACATGGTGCTCGGCGAGGGAGGCAATGCGCTCAACAAGACAGCGTCGGAGCAGACGCTGCCAGTGGAGATTGAGATAGGTAAACAAACGTATTGGGTGACCACAATGTGTGTGTGTGTGTGTGTGTGTGTGAATTTTTGGTGTGTGACCTTTGTTTGTCCTATCTGGATGCAGACACCGTCGCTCCATCATTGGTGTCGATGAGCAGCCCTCCCGGCCCCATCCCGTCTGCCACCTTCCCCATCACCCTGCACTTCAGCGAGCCCGTGGCCCTCAACGCCTCTGCATTCATCACGCTCACCGGCCCCTTGTGCGACACACGGTGCAGGTATGCGCGCGCCCAGCGTGTAAAGACAGACACGCATCGCATGTGTGTGTCGGTGTGTGTGCACAGTGTGTTGGGTAGCTCTGGTCTGCCTGCGGCTGATGAGGACGACCCCGAGTTTGAGGGATTTGCCCGCGAGTGGGAGGTGACCATCGAGGCCGACGAGGGCGACGGCAACCTGACGGTGGCCGTGGCGGCTGGCGATGCAGCAGTGGTGGATAGGGCGGGCAACGCTATCAGGGATGGACGCATCGACAATGGCACGCTCACTGTCGCCATTGGTGAGTCTGCTCAGCAGGGTAGAAAAAAATCACACAACATGTTGTGTGATGTGTTGTGGTGGTGTGTGCAGACACCGTGGTGCCCACATTGGTGTCTGCGGACGCCCCTCAGGGCCCGCTGAGCACGCCCTCCTTCACCGTCAACTTGACCTTCTCCGAACCGGTGGCCAACATACAGCCAGAGGTGACCACAGACCGACCCACAAACACACGACCAACCAACAGGCGCTCATTCTCCCCTCTCTGTGCTGTGTACCGTCAGCTGACAGGCGACCTCTGCAACGCCACGGCCGGCCTAATGTGCAACATCACCTCCATAGATGCCTTCAGCCCCGACGGCGAGGGCTATGCGTCACGATGGTCATTTGTTGTGTCGACGGCTGGAGGTGAGGGCCGCGTGGTCGTCAGCCTGGTCAGCGACGCTTCCACCGACAGGGCCGGCCTGGCCCCCGCAGACGACGAAGACCCGACTGTCGTCACACGGATAATCGGTCAGTCAGTAAGGGGAGAAGGAAAGGGCAATGGTTGATTGCATTGCACCGACATGCTGCTGCTGATCTGGTCTGGTCTGGTCTGATGTGGTGCGGTGCAGATACGGTGGCTCCCTCTCTGCTAAACATGAGCACTTCTTCCCCTCTGGTCGCATCGACGTCCTTCGACGTGTCGCTGACATTCTCTGAGCCCGTCGCTGTCGACATAGACCGAGTTGTGACACTGCGAGGGCCGCTGTGTGAGGAAACAGAGTGCCGCATTGCCGAGGTCGAGCCGGCCGGCGACGCCGATGACGACGATCTGTCTGACCAGTGGGTTGTGACGGTGGAGGCCGGCGACGAAGACGGCCGCATGGAGGGCTCTGTCGTCATCGATGTCAACGAGAATGCGCTTAGGGACAGGGCTGGCAATGCTCTCAACGCCACTGCTTCGCCCGTCAACACAACAGGCTTCGAGCAATCCATCGGTAGGTACCCTCCCTCCAAACATGCACACACAGACAGAGACACCTTCTGGTGTCTGTCTGCAGATTCGGTGCCCCCCCGGCTGATGGCCCTCCGCGGGCAGCGCGCCAATGCCACCAGCCAGACGATCGCCGTCAACGCGACGTTCTCCGAACCAGTGTCGTTCGACTCCACGCGGATCGAGCTGTCCGGGTCGGCGTGCGACCCCACCAACTGCACCATCGGCGCTGTGCGCCCATTGGAGGCGGAGGGGGAGGAGGCTGAGGGCGATCTGTCGTCCGTGTGGCAGGTGGATATTGTGGCGGGTGAGGAGGAGGGGACGGTCTTCGCCCAGTTCCTGCCGAGCGTGTCGTCGGACGCCGCGGGCAACGAGCTCACCACCGACGGCGAGGAAGCACTGCTCGCCACCTTCTCTGTCGGTAAAAAAGGAAGAAACCACGCGCCTGTGGATGGATGTCCCATTTCCAATTTCCCATTTCCCATTTCTACTCGGTTCTGTCAGATGGCGTCAGGCCGCGGCTGTCCTTCCTGTCATTGCCCTTCCGTGTGCTCAACCTGACCAGCCTCACCGTCACGGCCGTATTCTCTGAACCTGTCGCCCTCAACGCCTCAGGCATACAGCTCTCCGGGTCGGCATGCGCACAAGACAACGACACGTGCCGCGTGGGGCCCGTTCGGCCCGCCGACGACACAATCCAGGCGTTCGCGTCGCGATGGGCGATCGAGGTAGTGGTGGGCGAGACGGAGGGGAGGCTGCGGATCGCCGTGCTGACCAGTGCTGGGGCGGACAACGCCGGGAATGAGCTGGAGGTTCAGACATTTGGCGGCGTGGATGGGGACATTGCCATGGCCATCTCCAGGACCATCGGTGCGTGGTCAATGCAGACAGACAGACAGACAGACAGACAGGTCGATAGGTCGATAGGTCGACGCTTTCTCAGACATTATGTCTGTCTGTCCGTCTGAATATGGCTCGCGCAGACACTCGTCCGCCACGGCTGGTCTCCCTGACGGCGCCCGAAGGCCCGAGCCTGGACTCGGCCACGATGCGCATTATAGTCACCTTCAGCGAGCCAGTATCCCTGCCGCTCGACTACTCTGCCAACGACACTGTGTCGGCAGCACTGCCGCCCCTGGCTGTGGTGGCGAGCGGGAGTGCCTGTGGGGAGGGTGGGGTCGGGTGCTATGTGTCGGCGGTGGATGCGGCGGATGAGGGCGGGGAGCGGCAGGAGTGGCTGCTCAACGTGACGGCCGTCACGGAGGGCAATGTGACGGTGCGGCTGGTGCCGACGCAGATACGCGACAGGGCCGAGAACGGGCTGCGGGTCAACGACACGGAGGGAGGGGGAGACGACATGATGGTCTTCTCCAGACAGATCGGTGAGACTTGATACGAGCGACAGGAGAAAGATTTATCCATCCACCGACCATGGAAATGCTACGCTTCGATTTGATGCAGATCTGACGGGTCCGTCGATCACCCTCAGCAGCACAGTACCGGCCGTCACTTACGCCCCCAACTTCACCGTCACAGCCGAACTCACCGAGCCATGCGACACCCTCACAGCCGACTCCCTCACTCTGAGAAACGCCCGGCTACTCAGCTTCGACGTCGACGAGTCGGGTGTGAGCATTGAGATGCTGGTGGAGCCCATCGCTGGAGGGGCTGTGAGAGTGGGCTTCCCTGCCGGCGCGTGTCAGGACAGTGCCGGAAATGACAACTTCCCGAGCACGGTGGTTTCCACCACATATGGTCGGCGGGTGGGACGTAATGAATGTCATCCGTCATCCGTGCATGCCACTGTCACTGTGTGTGTGCTTCGTTCGGTCCGTGCAGACGATTCGATGCCGCAAGTGGAGGTCGCTCTCGCTATCGACACCGACGCCCTACCCACCGACGCGTCAGATCGGCCGCTGACCCGCAACGCCACTCTCCCACTCAGTCTGACCTTCTCTAGACCGCTCTATGCCACGGAGGCGCCGCTGCTCAACGTCAGCAATGCCAGAGTGGTGGAGGGCTTTGAGTTTGAGGACGGGTCGACCGATGTGGATGGCGTGCTGCAAGCCGACGGCCAGGGGAATGTGAGCATCGGTGTGGCTGCGGGGGTGCTCCAGGACGAGTACGGCCGCCCCAATGACGGGTCCAACACTGTCGTGCTGATCTATGGTATGTATGTCTTAAACACCCTGACTGATGCGCTGATCTGAGTGCCCCCTGTCTGTCTGTGTCCTCCCTCCGTCCCTTGTGTGTGTGCAGACTCTGTCCGTCCGGTGCCGTCCCTTTCCACCACAAGCACGTCGCCGTCCACCACCCCAACGCCCTTCGTGGTGACCATCAGCCTGACCGAGCCCATGGCGGACTTGAACGAGACCGACGTCATCATCACCAACGGCACCCTCCAATCGTTCACACCCAACACAGAGAGGGGCGAGAACGTCTCCTTTTCGGCAGCAGTGGTCCCCAACGTGACTGACGGCGAGTGGGGCGCGGTGGAGGTCAGGGTGCGGGAGGGCGCTGGGAATGACGTGGCAGGGAACCCCTCACAGGCCAGCGGCAGTCTCGTTATGCAATATGGTGGGCGACACACGCACAGCAGAGCACAGCACAGCACAGCGCAACACACCGCAACACAACAGAAGGGAATCGTGTGTGTATGTGTTTGTTGTACGTACCCGTGTAGTGCCGAAGGTGAGGTTCACGACTGCCTGGCTCACCCCGACGGCGTCAGTGCGGCCCGTCACCACCCCCAATGTGTTCCATCGGCTGGCGATAGCCGCCAGGCCCTTCTCCATGACCGTCAACGGGACCTCCCTGACATCGAGCGTCCCACAGCTCCGCACCACCAACCAGCACCGCACATACGCCGCCCTCTTCCGACGCAGCGGAGACATCTCTTGCGCCGACGGTCTTGCAAACGCATCCCGCCTCCTCTCTCCCCCCGTCCAGTGCGTCCCATCTGACGACATCATCCCCTCCACTGTCACATGTGGGCCCTTTGAAATGGACTCGGCGGCTTCCTATGAGCTCTGTGTGTGCGATGCCGTCGAGGACTCGGCATATCGGTGCAACGGCAGCGACTGGTCGGCCTTCAGCCACGGAGCGCGTAGCCTCCAAAGCGGCGAGGCCGGCACCCTCAGCGTGCCCCGAGGCAGCGTCGAGCTGGAGGTGGGCGACTCGGGCGTCCCCAATGCCAAACTGACCATCACCGCACCGGCGTCGAAGTCTCCCAGCCTCTTGTTCGTCGGCACGTCGGTGTTCCTCACTTCAAGCCCCAGATGCGACGACATGGGCGGCAACGGCACGGTGGCGCGGCGGGCCAGCGCCCTCTGCTCGCGGATCCGGCGGCACTCTGACGACCTCCTGCACGACGTGTCTTGCAGCTACGAGCTGGACGAGTACCCGCCCCCGGGGAAGTACACCATCTGCTGGGGCAACCCCCACACACAGCACTTCATCACCCTCGGGCCAATCGACACTTTCAAGATCCTCCCCAGTGCTGCCTCGTTTGCCTGCCGTCAGGCGCTGCAGCGGGCTGACGTCGTCAGCGTGTGCAGTGCACGGGTGCCTTCCCGTCTGCTGCCGGAGCCATCGGCTCTCGTCCTGTGCTATTCCCAGTGCAACCTCCCCGCCGGGTCGAGGTCTCAGCGCATCGGCTGCCCCCTGCCTGAGTCGACGTCAGGTGCGCGGCCGCCCCTGCTGTCGGACCCAATGGCGTGCATCAATGTGGAGCCGCCGCGGGTCGTCGGCTCGTCACTGTGGAGCGATCTGGGTGGAATACACATTGACTTCGACGTGGCTGTGGGGCCACTTGCAGCAAGCGCCGTCCCAACAGGCAGCCAAACCAACGGCAGCAGCCCTGCGGTCGATTGTGGTGCACTCCTCCCTCCTGAGCTGCTGAGTGAGCTGGGTAGCGATCCCAGATGTTACTGGGCTGCCGGAACGCGTCTTGAGGTCGCCTTAGGGTGGAATGCGACGTTCGGTGCTGGTGGTGGTGGTGAGAGAAATGCGACCATCTTGCCAGGCCGTGTTCAGAGGCTCGATGCGGCCAGGGACGTGCCGACGGTCGAGTGGGTGCAGAACGACGAGCAGAGGCTTACAGCCCGGGTGGAGCTGCCTGCTGCCCGGCCGCACGTGTGGCTCTCTGCCCCAGCGGTCATCCCCGCGTGTACGGGTGTGGATGTCTTCGGTGAAGCCTCGCTTGTCGGCCCTGGGAGGCGGTTTGCCCGAGTGGAGTGGTCATGCCACGTCAGGACTGGCGGCAGTGAGGGCGATGGTAGCTACCACGGCACACACGAGTGTCCCGAAGAGCTGAAAGAGGTCTTCCACAACGCATCGGCTGCCCAGCGAATGATCCTCAGTGTTCCCCCTGCCATGACCGACCCTGCCCTTTTGCGAAAGGGCTTTTCCTCCACTGCAGGGGATGGTGCTGATGGCGATGGCGTGGCTCTGGAGGTCTCGCTGGTCGTCGAGAACTTCCTGGGATGGCAGACAAACGCCACGGCTGTCATCAACGTGTCATCAACGGATGATCCTGTGGCCGTCGTGCGCCCCATGACGCCTCAGAGCATCGTCAGTGCTGCTGGGGACAAGGTATCCTTTGAGGTGGCGGCGTTCGCTGCGACCAAGGGCAACTGCTCGGAGGCCTCCACCGGGCGGTGCCTCACCGACATTCTTGCTGCCCGGCTGCCCGTCGACGTCGAGTGGGTGTTTGCCGATGGATCCCAGATGGGCGGCATGACGCGCCGACCGAGGGTCTCCTTCTCGCCGCAGGAGTCAGTCAACATCTCGGCTCGCATCACAGTCAGGAGCGACCCGACAGCTGTGGCGGAGGTGCCCTTCACGGTGACCATCAACCACACGCAACCGCATCTTGTCATCGAGGGCCCGGCGCGTGTGGCGGTTTCCTGCCCGTTCACACTCACTGCTGTATCATTCCCAGAGGACCGCCGGCAGTCGCCTGCCTACGCGTGGAGCTGCAGATACAACAACACAGCAGGGGAGAGCTGCTTCGCTGACCCAGAGAGAAATCCGCTCGGCAATGCGACTGCAGCGTCTGTGGCCATTGATGCGGTGTTGTTGAGACGGGAGGGCCTGTATGTCTTTGGGGTGCGGAGGGGTGGGGGAGAGGAGGGTGAGGGTGATGGTGATGGTGGTGCAGGGGGGTTTGTGGAGCATCGTGTGGCTGTAGTTCGGTCACGGTATGCGATGGGCGTGGCGAGGATGGGGGACATGCAGAGACTGCAGATGAGTGTCCAAGGGCGAATCAACATGAGGGCCGAACTCGACGTGACCGAACAATGCCAGCTCCCGGTAACCCCACCACGCCACACACACACACACACAGAGAAACAGAGAGAGAGAGAGAGATACTCGTGGGGCATATCCTAGATGCATCCATCCCTTCCCTCAGGCTGACGTGCTATGGTCCTGGGAGGTATCCCGGCTCCCCGCCCCATCCCTCACCTCCCTCCCCCCTCGCAGACTCCCACACACACTCGTGACCTCCTTCCCACCCTCATGGGCCTCCACCGCACCCGCTCCCACCATGAAGGTCTACGGCCGGCTGGCATCCAACACGCTGGCGGCTCCGGCGTGGTACAGCTACGCGCTGGTGGTGTCGGGAGCCGACGGGGTGGCGCTGTGGCATCACGAGTCGGCGCCCTTCGTGGTGCACGCTGCGCCTGTGCACGGGGAGGTCCGGGTGCACCCTCACCAAGGGGAGGAACTGTGCGCGGCGTTCCGGATGCAGCAGGGAGGTAGGCATGCCATGGCATGCATATGCATGTGTGTGTATGTCATGTCATGTCACTATCCATCCATCCATCCGGTTGTGGTGTGTGTGTGTGTCTCTATGTGTGTGCAGGTTGGGGCACGAGCGCAGGGCCTCTTGAGTACTCGTACGCGCGGCGGCTGGTGGTGGATGGTGAGGTGGACGTCAAGTCAGAGGTCCCGTTGAGCAGCTGGTCGCCAGAGGCTGCCTTGGTGGTGCCGCTCACAGTGCCCCCAGGCATGCCCAACGCCACCTTTGTCATCGTGGGGCGGGCCAGGGACCGATTTGGCGGCATTTCGTAACCTCACACCACTCACCTGGATGGCTGGATGCATGAGGCACGTGATTCATTGGTGTGAGTGTGTCTGTGTGTGTGTGTGAGTCAGTGAGGCGGCTGTGTTGCCCCGTGTGGTGGTCACCCGTCGTGTGCTGAGCCAGGAGGACGTCTCGTCCGCCCTCGACCTCGCCAGCGCCGAATCTACACCGCCATCAGGTGAATGAACCAGCCCCCCGCCCGCCATCCAGATCGATCGACCACGTGTGCTGTGCTTGATTCATCCATGCAGTCGCCCTAGGACTGCTCATCAGCGCCGCCGGCTCGCTGCAGGACACCGAGGAGGCGGAGGCGGCCAACAAGACAGCCGACGCTGAGAAGGAGGTCGGTCCCAGGGTGCCGTCTGAGGCCGACCGTGCTGTGAGTGTGAAGCTGCTGTCGAGCCTTGGGAGTGTGGTTCAGCGGCAGACGGAGGGCGAGGAGCTCACCGACGGGTCAGTGGCGCTGCAGAGCGACGCCATTGGCAACGCAGTCGTGGCCGTCGACAGGAGGGGCACTCTCGACAAACCCAACTCCAAGAACGTACGTACGTCAGACAGCCACCCCACCCCACCGACAGACAACGGGAATGTCTGTGTGCAGGTACTGAACACGATGGACACCTCTCTCAGCGGCGCCAAGCGTGTCGGCGGTATGGAGCAGAGGGCGGCCGGCAACCTGGTGGACGCCAGTGTGCGCATCCTCCAGCGGCAGGCCCCCAGCAGACAGCCGGTGTCGCCGTCGAGCAATAGCACCGCGACCAAGGCCGTGGAGGCGGCCCGGCGACTGCAGCAGGAGGTGGAAGACCAGCGAGCCATGGCCAAACAGCTCGTCGGGGCCGCAGGGAACGTCGGTATGTTATGTGAGGGAAGGGAAGCACGCCGAACGTGTATGTTATGTGGGTGGTGTTGTGTATGTTATGCGTGTGTGCAGCTGAGCTTATGGGTAAGCGTCTCAAGAAGGGCAACAAGGTCGTCGTCGAAAAGCAGGGCCTCTCCGTTGCTGTCCTCGCAGACGTAAGTGACGAACGAACAAAACCCTTGCCACGACTAACTCAACACAACGCAATGCACACACAGCAACAATCTCTCAATCTCTCTCTCCTTCATGTCATGTGTGTCATGTGTGTGGTAGGACCCGAGTCGCCTGCTAGCGCGTGGCGGCACCACCCTGCCCACTCGCAGTGGCAAGGTGTCGCTACCGTCGCTGGCCTCCCTGGACACCCCCGCAGCCCGGCGGGCGGCAGAGGAGGGACCCAACGGCTGTCGTGCCTCGGCTAAGGTGGCCGCCAAGACAGTGGCGTGGCCTGCCAATCCATTTGGATTGGGGGAAGCAGCCGGGCAGTGGGGCGACACGGCCGTCGGGGCTGATATGCTCTCCATTTCTCTGAGCCAATGCGACGTACGCGACCAATGAGCGCCACGCATGTGTGTGTGTGTGTGTTGTGATGCTGTCTTTCTTTCTATGTAGGAGGACCTGCGCGTGCACAACCTCTCAGAGCCCATCAGGATAGTGCTGCCCATCCCCCGCCCCCAGCCGTCCGACGCCGCCCTCGCCTTCGCAATCGACCTCAAACGTAACCTCACCATACAGACGTGGCGGCAGAACCTGACCCTGACCGAGGAGGACCTCCCCCTGCCCCTCCCCAACATCACCACCATGTCCGTCGACCAGAAGCTCGCATGGGCCAGCGACCTCTCGGCCATCAACCGGTCCATCGCCGACCCCACGGCCATCAGGGCACTGAGGTCCCTCAGCCTGTCCGTGGACCCTCGTGTGTGTGCCTTCTGGGACGAGGAGGGTGGGAGGTGGTCGAGTGAGGGGTGCGTTACGAGAGGCGACCTGAGCAACGCCACACATCTGGTGTGCGACTGCACACACCTGACGGACTTCTCGGCGCTGCTGGAAGTGGTGAGCTGGGTGGGGGGGCTGGGGGTGGAGAAGGATCTGCCAGCCATCCCGGTGTTGTGTTGTGTTGTGTTGGGTTGTTTGCTGCACGTTGCTTGCTAATTGCAGACGTGGGATGTGTTCAAAAATTTCGGCCAGGCTTTTGTGGTGTTGGCAGAGCGGGGGATCGAGGCCCTGATGGAGCTCAACCCCAACAACCTCGGCGTCTGGACGGTCTTCGCCATCACACTCATTCTCCTCGCTCTCATCATCTTGTGAGCAGCTCATATGCTATGCCCCCACGCGCAGCACCAACACGCACTCACTCACACACAGTTGCTGCGGGCGTGGCGTCTTGTGTGTGCAGTGCGTGGCGGTGGGACAGGAAGCACCCCCTGACGGACGAGCTGCTCAAGCGGCTGCTGCTGAGCGACGCCGCCATCCGGACCAAGTACCTCGACTACTTGGAGGCCAAAGAAAGACCCAACTGCTGTGTGCGAATATACAGGTGTCTAATGCATTTACCAACTTCCACTACACGAGCACCGCTTATTTTTTGTTCTCTGCATGCTGCTTACCTGTGTGTGTGCCTGTGTGTGTGTGTGTGTGTGTGTGTAGGTCTCTGCGTGCCCGGATGCGTGGTGACAAGGAGGTGCAGCTGCCGGCCTTCTACCGCGACTGGGCCATGGCACGCGACCTCAGAAGAGAAGTCGAGGAGCTGGCCAGGACAGGAGACCCCAAAGCCCGACAGGTCAGTCAGCAAGCAGCAAACCACACACACGCTCACACACTCACACACACAGACACAGACACGCCAGCACGCGCAGTCAGTCACTGATTGGGTGCACCTGTCTTCCCTCTCTCTTCCCCTCTCTCTCCCTCTCTCTGTGCAGCTGCGGAACTTGATGCGTCGCCACGAGACATATCAGGTGGCCCGTCGGGTGCACGAGCTCCCGACGCTATCCGAGATCCTCGCGGCCAAGATGCTTCCGCGCATTCAGCAGAGGAAGGCCACTAAGGGCCAGGCGGCGAGACACAGCTGGCCTGTGCTAAACAAAAGGGGAATCGGCACCATGCCCATGCAGCCACAGGGGACCGTCGACAGCCTCTCCCCGTCTGCGACCATGGCCCCGACCGAGCCTCCCTCATCGAAGCTTGACAAGAAGAAGCTCTGGACGATGCGGTCGCTGGGCGGCGCACTGCAGCAGCAAAATTCACTGCGACTCGTCGAGAGCGGCCAACTGGAGGAGGTAACCCACCCCACCCACACACACAATACCCAAACATAGAACGCCGCGCCATGCAATGCCATCGATGGTGTACTGTGTTGTGTTGTGTTGTGTTGTGTGTCAAGGCGGTGAGGTATCTGCACCGGCTGGCCGTCAAGAAGCAGATCGTCGCCGCAACCACTATCGGTGGGTCGGTACCCACAAGAAGGAAGGAACTCAGTCACATCGATCATGGCTGACTGCCTGCGTGTCGTCTGTATGTGTATGTGTGTGTGTGTGTGTATGTGTGTAGGTAAGCACTGGCGAGGCATTGCTGTCCGCCGTTCGCTGGGTGAGCTGGGTCGCGACGGCAAGCCCTCTCTGAGCGAGCCCGAGAGCGAGCATGATGGTGCCGACGCCGACATTGACGGCGTGCAGATCCCCCTCTCCCCCTCCTTCGCCGAGGCCGTCGCGCGGGACCTCTCGACCCTCATGGGAGGCTCCCCCTCCTCCCGATCCCTCCCACCCTCACTCTTTTCGCAATACATGGACGACGAACAGGGCGAAGCCGAAGACGCTGATGGCTGGGTAGATCTCAGACCTGACGTCGGCAGCAAGGCGGTCAGCATGACCAAGACGCGATCTGAGCCGACCGTCCGTTTGTCGGCGGCCAGGCGGGGCGTGCTGGGCAAGAGTGGGTCGTCAGGTCTGCAGCAGCCGGCCGCCGGGGACGACGAGGCCGACGTGGACGACGGCAGTGGGCTGTTTGGCAAGGAGTTCGCCGGTGTGGAGGGCACGGCTGTGAGGGTGAGGGTGGTGCAGCTCGATGACTATGATCTCGATCATCCAACTGACGACGACGACGAGGGCGGGGTGGACACCTCCCTTCTCATGCGCAGCGGCACCTTCGGGGGCCCTCGCGTCAACGCCATGAGGCCACTCGCACACCATCGCGTCACCCGGGACCCCTCGTGTGTCGTCTGGGAGTCCGCACATATGCCTGCACGCATCGACGTCACCGGCAGGAAACTCTCAGTATGCGAGCAGCACACACACACACACACACAAGACCATACCCCTCCCGAACAACACAACACAAACACGCACACACATTTGCTGTCTCTCTATCGCTTTTACTTTCTCGCCAGCTGTCGGTCCGCGAGCCAGAGCTTGGTCCGTCGCTGCAGAGCACCTGGTTTGACAAGCTGTTCGCCGTGGGGTGGGTGTCCCAGGGGTTGCAGATGGAGCGACAAGGAGGGCGAGATGCAGAGGGGGTTGGCGGTGGTGGCCAGCTGGGCCGGTACGTCATCCCCATGGGGGCGGTGGAGGCATGCGACAAAGGGCAGGACGGAGAGGAAGAGCAGGTGGACGAGTTTGGTGGTGGTGATGGGGATCATGATGATGCGACTGCTGTGGTGAGCGGGCAGAATGACAATTGCAGCGAGGGCACTTGGTGCGATGGATGAATGTCTGATTGTGTGTCTATCTATTGCTTCCCCCTCTCTCCCTCTCTCTCTCACGTCAGGTGCACGTATCGCTGGACTTCTTGTCTCGTCAGTTTGTGTTGCGCTGTGAGTTCGACCATCCCGACGACGCCACAGCATTCACCACGAGCGTCGACCGCGCCCTCCACCCCCACCAACACAACCATTGCCTCCCCCACCAGCCCCTCACCGACTCGCCCAACGGCGGCGACAGGACCTCACGCACACACACCACGGCAGCCTCGCTCGCCCTCGACAAGGACGAGGGCGATGGCTATGGCGACGAGGCCAGCAGACACAGGGAGGCGCGCGCGGACGACAAAGACACAGAGGTGGCGAAGGAGAAGGACAAAGAGAAGGAGGTGGAGCTGCTTCCCATGGTGGCCGACGAAACGGAGGTGCGCCACGCCGTCAAGAGGCTCGAAATCGCCGACTGGTCGCCTTTCAGGATCGCACGGTGAGAGAAGAAGGAGGCAGCAAGGCCCGTGTGACGACGACTTCCTTGCTGTGTGTGCTTGATTCAATTCATGCGTTGTGATGCGATGCATGCGATCTGCCAGGGCCGTGTTGAGCCGTGAGCACCCGGTCCCCAACGCCTTCGGGGTCGACGTGAGCCTCAGCCGCGTGCAGCGCACCCTGTTATTCGCCGCGGACGTCATGGGCGGCTTCATGTTCGACGCTCTGTTCTTCACGGCGGCCCCTTCGCCCCTGGGAGTCAAGAGGGGGCAGATCAGTGGGGTGGGGGAGAAGTGGGGGGCCGGTGAGGAGGAGGGCGAGTTCGACATTGTGCTGCTGGACTTCAACTTTGGCGACGAGAGCTCGCGGCTCAGGCTGACCTGGAAGGTGGTCGTGGCCACCGTCATGAGCCTCATACTTATGTGGTCAGTATGCAGCCCCTGAATGAGTCCATTGGTTGTCAATCACCTCTCTCTCTCTCTCTCTCTCTGTGTGTGTGTGTGTGTGTGTCCGTGTCGGTGTGTGTGTGTGTCTGTAGGCCGATAGAGCGCTTCTTCGACTGGCTGTTTGTGAAGGAGGTGCCGTTAGTCAAGCCCTCCAAGTACGGCGTCGCGAGCAAGGGCAAGGGCAAGGGCAAGAGCCGCAGCACCAAGCTCGACGCGGAGGAGGCCGAAGTTGAGGAGACCATCCTGTGGGGCATCGACCAGCAGCAGAAGACCCGTGGCTACAAGTTCTACCTCACCGAGGACGAGAAGGCCGCGTGGGTCCGCCGCACAAGGCGCAAGGAGTGGGTGGGTGTGTCGGTGGTGTCGCTCTTCATTGTGATAGCGCTGTTCTACCAGCTCATGTTTGCGGCCCTGCTGGGTGAGAATCTGCAGAACGTGTACGACTTTGTGGCGTCCAACGGGCTGGCTGTCCTGGAGGAGCTCATCCTCTGGCCCCTGCTCGTCTCCCTCGTCACCATACTCATCGTCACGTACGCAACGAAGCACCTTCACTCCGCGGGCCTTCGCCGCACTCTCTTTCTGTGTCCGCACTCTCTTTCTGTGTGTGTGTTTGTGTGGCTGTGTGTGTGCAGCATTGCTCGCCACACGAGAGCATTTGACTGCTGCCTGCGTCTGTGCCCCCGGATGACCGACTTCAGCAGAGCGATCGCCAGCGATGAGGTGGGTGGGTGGGGGGACATACACATGTATTGGGGCACACACACACCGACACACAGCACAGGTAGATGAATGGCGCCAAGATCGATCTCTCTCTCTCTCTCCCTGTGTGTGTGTGTGTGTGTGTGTGTTGTGATGTGTGCATGCAGGCCGAGTTGTTTTACCTGCAGGAGGCCGACGCCGAGCGGATCGTCAAGAACCCCGGCGAGCTGCGCAGCTACACCACCATGAAGGACAAACACAGCAGCAACACCAAGGCCAAGACCAAGACCAAGACCGCCAAACACAGCAGCACCAGCAGCACCACCAGCACCAGCAAAAGCAGCGGGAAGGGTGAAGGCATCGGCAGGCGGATCCACAGCAGGCAGACGACAGTCGGGTCCATCCACTCATCGACCACACACTCGCACACCCACACACATACACATACACTGACGCTGTCTGGGGGCTCCTCGGCCGATGGGGGCCAGACGGCAGCTCACCAGACGGCTCCGAAGGCGGAGCTGACGGTGTTCGATCCCAAGCCCAAAGACGTGCCCTCGCCATGACGGAGGGAGGAATGGCTGACATACGTGTGGGTGTGCGGGCGGGTGCACTGCATCGATGTGTGTTGGTTGGTGGTAGTGGTGTGTTGTGGTGTGTTGTGTTGTGTTGTACTGTGTGCGTGAGGGGCATCTATCTGGGTGCATTGCATATGGGTGGGTCGGTTCCCTGCCAGCGTGTATGCGATAGATGCATGAGTGCGTCAATCGCAGCTCGCTGCTCTGCTAAGCTCTCTCCGCTTACCTACTCTCTCTCTCCCGCCCTCCCTAACTGCTGTGCATCTCTGTCTTTCTCTCTCATCTGTATGCTTGTGGGTGTTTGTGTGCATGAGAGCTCCGTATTGCATGAGAGCACCCAGTGAGCTGAAGGCCCAGGAATGGGATGGATGGAAGAAGAGAGAGGTGCGAAACCTCCCAAACCTCCCAAACCTGCCTGCCCCCCTCGGCCACCGTACGTCTTCCATGATTATTGAGCGATGCATGTCCGTGCGTATGTATTCCCCTGCCTAGCTCACCTCAGCCCAGCTTGTCCACCAACGAGCGTAATTTGGCTCGTGGCGGCGCTGCCCCCGCAAAAGAGAACGAGAGATGCTGGCAGGGCTCGTGTGTGTGTGTGTGTGTGCTGCTGCTGCTGCTGCCATTGTTGATTTGCGGTTGTAATGTGGCGTAGCGAAGAGGGAATTGTCATTATCGAGTGATTTCGATGGACGCGTGGCGGGGGCATGCAGCTTGACATGACTGACACGGTGACAAATGAATGCAATCAGTGGACAGCTGCATACCTAACATACACACGTTTGTGTGCGTATGTCGTGGGTGGGTGTGGTGATGTACCTACTACCCACCCCACCTATCTCTCTCTCTCTCTCTCTGTGTGTGTGTGTGTGTGTAACATAGAGACCTATGGTAGGTCGCTGTGTCCTCGCCTCCCTGTGTGTGTCTATCGCGCCGCTAGTCTAGTTTGGGGTGCGTGGGGGTGGGGTAGGTGGGTGTCGTTGGCTGCCTATCTATCTATCTATCGCACTCGACTGACTGACTGACTGACTGCCGGCTGGCACACAGGCAGGCAATCCAATGACACCCACCCCCCCACCATGCATTTGGGGCAGCTAGCTAGTATGATGGATGGATGATGCGGTCCGGTCATTGTTACTGACTGCATCCTGCCTACCCTCATATCTGCGTATATATATACGCTATGCTTGTGAAGATATGGTATGTGCTCTTTATCCATCCATCCATCCAACCACGCCCCATGCCATAGAGCAATGGACGGCCCTTGCGCTGCGCGTCGATTGCATACTGATTGATACATATGCTGCCTAAGGCTGGCTCTGCCGGCCCGCCCTGGCTTTATCTATCTATCTCTGTGTGATGATGATGATGAACGACCGCCCTTTTTTCGCAATACAGACACACACACACATACAATCTGTCTGCCCACATTTTTCGCTCTCTCGAGGGTCTGTCTGTCATGGCCATCGCATATATCGCACCTGTGAGTGAGTCGTGACCTGTGTGCCTGTCTGTATGCTGAGCGGGTCCGTGCGCTCTCTGCATGACGTGTTCTCTGCTGGGTGGCCCGGCCCATGATTGGGTTTGAGATACCATCGTACTGTAGTAGTGATGGTTCGCGTTCGTTGGCGGTGCTGACTCGTCGTGGGACGACGGGTTTATCCGGCTCCATCTGGGTAGTCTACGCACTGGCTGGGCCGGGTGGGTGGGTGGCTGCCTGTCGCTCCCTCTCCCTCTCCCTCTCCCTCTCTTTCTCTCTTTGTGTGTGTGTCTGCTGCATACCAGAAGCGGCATGGCATCGACAAAGACCCCCTTCAATCCTGGGCAGCCACTCGTAAACACGGCTGTCATTTCCGTGGATAAGCCCAAAAGAAATGGGACCTCTCTCAACAAGTAACCGCTAGATCCGATCCCTTTCTCTCGAGTAGTTCAATTGCAAGACTTTGTCTGTGCCACTGACACCAGCTCTCACTGAGTGAACAAGACAAGACAAGACAGACCAATGACGGACATCGAGTCAGGCGGCAAGGTGCGCGAGCGCACGGCGTCCGAGTCCACCGACAAAGGCCTCGCACACGGCCACCAGAAGCTCTCCGTCACGGCCGTTGTGGCGCTCGTCGCCATTGCCGCTGTGGCCGTTGCTGCACTGATCGTGGGCAGCGTTGCCCTTCATAATGATCTCGTGCAGAGGGCCAAGGAGACCGCTACCGATGGCGTGGTGAGCTGAGACCGCTACCGAATGGCAGATCCAATGAGTCCGGGAGCGGTCGTGTGTGTCGATGACTGTCTGTCTGTGTCGGTGTCTGTGGTGCAGATGGTGCACATGACGGTCGGAGCGGACGAGCAGCATCGGGTCCTGATGGCTTTGAGCATGGCCAATCGCATGGTACGCCATCAGCGGCCGCCTGGGTGCCTGCGTGTCTGCGTGTGGGCGGCACAGTCTGTGTGTGTGTGTGTGTGTTTTAACATCTCTGCAGGTCGACATGGGCAAGGACGTCATTGTGTTCTGCGATGTCGACTGCCCGCCGCTTATGGCCAAGGACAGCGAGAACTTCATGCTGGAGGCGTTCAAGGCCAACACGACCAAGGATGGTCTCATTGACACGCTGGTGGCCAGGGGGGTGCCCATCCACGTGTGCCCCGGCTGCCTCGCCAAACACGGCCTCTCAATGGAGGACGTCAGGGACGGTGTCGACGAGGTGACCAGCCACACACACACGCACACACACACGAGAGGGAGGGAGGGAGGGAGGGACACAGGAGTGCATCCATCACACATCTGTGTGTGTGTGTGTGTGTGTCCAGGTCGACGCCAATGAGTTCTTCGCCTTCACACAGGGGCGAATGCTTCACTTCGACTACTAATTGCACAGCCTTTTTGGTGCAGCACCCTCTCTCTCCACCGTTTCTAGTGGGCTCTTTTTGGTACATCAAGGTCTGTGTGTGTGTGTGTGTGTGAGTATGGGGGCGTTTGGGGATGCGTCTTCACGCAGCTAGGGGTGCAGTGTAGGGGCGTGTGAGACTGACTGACTGACTGACTGACAGAATGACAGACAGCGCCTCAGATCTGATCTATCAGATCAGGTCTACCAGACCATTTCAGTCTTTGTCCGTCGCCCAGGCGATCGGGGGTTGCTCTACGAGAGTGTGTGTGTGCGCTCCTTTATTCATCGGCTGTGTGTGCTTGCTCCTTTCGTACGTGGATCGATCACGCTTCATGGGTCTCTGTGGCTGGCGTGTGGTGCGTTGTGCGGTGGCTTGATCCATTGCGGATGGGCTAATTTGCGCGGTGTGGCTGTGGGTGTGGGTGTCCATGTGTCGTTGGGTCGTGAGTAATGATACAGGCATCTGTGGACACGCACCGGCGGGCACGATCGATGGACAACGGATGCTCATCAGTTTAGAGAGAATCCGATATGCCAAGACTATCTATCCCCGCTGTGCGTGACAGAATGAAAACAAGTCGTCGCAATGTGCTCAATGTGCTCAGACACGCAGCACCACGCCCCACCAAATAGATAGATGGATGGCAGACACACAAGACAACATACATACGCCCTGTTCGTTTCGGGACTGCTCCATCCATTGGAAAGTGTGTTGACTCAGCCAGCCAGCCCTTAGTGTCTCTCCATCCATCCATCCAGGCTCCACCCACCCTCCGTCCGTCCGTCACGCACACCGTCCGTCGTCCCGTCCCACATACAGTACCTGCCTACGTGTCAACGCACCGGTGTGACTGGCTCATTCACTTACTGCGCCCCCGACCCCAGTGAGCCGAACCCCGGGGTCGGGTACTCCGTCGTGTGCAGCTCCGTCACAGCCGCCGTCGGGCTCGCACCCGGCCGTCGGGCCTCCAGCCCGCCCCCTCTCACCACCCGCCCCTCGTGGACCACATCCATGTCAGGCGAGTCGCCGCCCTCCTGCTTGGCACCATCGGTGAAGGGAGACGGTGACGGCGGGCCCCGGTGGATGGTGCTCGACTTGGTGGGCGACGCGAAACGGGTGAATGTCGTGGTGGTGGTGGTGGCGGCGTTGTGTCGGGGAGGGGAGGAGGAGAGCACGGTGGGGTGGCGCTGCTGGGGAGACGCTGATGACGCCAGCAGGGGCAGCCGGAGGTTCTGCGCCTGACACACACATGACATGCGAACAGAGGAATAGAGACAGAGACAAACAAACAGACAGACAGACAGACTCTCTTTCTGCTTACGTCGTGCTGCAGGTAGATGCCTCCAGTGGCCGTAGTCTTCCCAGCGGTGGCCACGTGTGGGAACTGGAAGCTGGATGTGGTGGTGGTCATGCCAGGAGCAGCACCAGCCGGCTCAGATTGCTGTGTGTACGAGTAGGCCGCCGGGTGCTCGGCGAGGTGGCGCTGCCTCCGCCGCTTGTTGACGATGGTGCGGGCGTTGATGTTGCCCTTGGCCGCTGCCTCCTCGTATAGCAGCAGCGCACGAGACACATCACGACCTGTGCCGATGCCCTGCAAGCAATGTGTGTGCACATGACATGATGTGGGGAGAGTGGGTGGTGGAGTGTGTGCCGACCTGACCTACCTGTTCTAGGAGGCGTCCGAGGTTGACGGATGCATCGGTGGAGCCGCCGGCCTGGGCCTTCTCGAAACACTCAACGGCACGCACATAGTCGGGCCGACCTGACGGACGGATGGGATACACACACACAGAGAGAGAGGGACCAATCAGTCCATTGGGTCGATTGTGAACTCACCGGCTTCATCAGCGGCACCCTGCTCATGACACAGCCCCAGGTTGTTCCACGCCTCAGGGTCGTTACTCTGGCCACACCACACACACCCACACACATCGACGTCACTCACTGTCTATCTTGTTGGTTCGGCCCCTCCCTTCCTTCCTTTGCCCACCCACCCACTTACCTGTTGTGCGGCCTTGTTGAAGTGTTCGGTGGCTTTTTTGGGGTTGGCCACGCCCAGCCCAGCGCCGCCGCAGAACAGCAGGTTGCCGATGCGAGTGTGGGCACGGACGATGTCCTTCTCCGCCGCACGACTGTACAACGCATACGCCTGCAACAGGTCTCTCGACACGCCTGCACAGCAGAGAGAGAGAGAGGGGGACGATGGAAGGGCTCTGTCTTGCTCTCTTGTGGCTGTGGTCTCTCTCTCTCTCTCTGTGTGTGTGTGTGTGTGAGGGGGGGGGGGGGTGTGCCTACCGATGCCGCACTCGTGCATCTGAGCCAGGTAGAAGAGCGCCTCCCCGTGTCCCTCATCTGCCGCCCGCCGCAGCCACTTGGCCGCCTCCACAAAGCGCTGACAGTGAGTGTGAGTGTGGCACACACACAGATGATATGATGACCTCTCTGTCCTCGTGTGCGTGAAATATAACATTGTGTCATTACGTCTTTGGAGGCCTGTGCGTTGGTGGCGAGCTTATAGAGGAGGATGCCGAGGGCCGCGGAGGCTTTGACGTGACCCCTGCGGGCAGCAGCCTCATACAGCCTGACCGATTCATCCATCCATCCATCGTGTGTGTGCTGTCACGTGCCCCTCCCTCCCTCCCTGCCGGCTCTTTCGCTCGGCTCTTTCGCTCGGTCAGTCGGTCGCTCACTTGGCCGCTGCATCTGTGTCCTCGGCGTGCACACCCACACCGGTCTCGTAACACACGCCCAGATTGTGGTGGGCGTTGGCGTGGCCCTGACATCCATCCGTCCCACACAGCCATCCACACATCCACATGCAGCCATCCATGCATGCGTGTGTCGTCAACGGGCGAGCTCTTCTTCACCTGTTCAGCGGCGATTTTGAAAAGCTCTGCTGCCCTTTCCGTGTCGCGGTTGCAGCCCTTGCCCGAGTAGAGCAGCGATCCCAGGTTGTTGAGGGCACGGGCGTTGCGCTAAATGAGACACACACACACACACACACACCATGCATCTCACGAATGGATGGATGGACAATGACTACCTGTTCGGCGGCCTTGTTGTACCACTCATAGGCCTGGTTGATGGATTTGATAACAAAGAAGGAGAGTGAATGGATGGATGGACGGACGGATGGACGGACGAATGGACTCGTTGCGTGGTCTTATGTGCGTGCCTGTGTACCCACCTTCCTGAGGCCCTGTGGGTAGTGGGGGGGCAGACCCATCTCATACGTGTAACCCAAATCCTGTACACACACACACACACACACATGGAGATAGATACGTATATTGTGTCGGTTCCCTCCCTCCCTCCCTCCCTCCCTCAGTCAGCACAGCACCACTTGCGCCTCGGCGTGGCCCATCCTAGCAGCCTGCACCACACAACGGACGCACATTGGAATACCCATCCCCTCCACCCCTCCGTCCATCCAGTGCGTGTGTGTGGTGGTCAGGTCACCTCACCCGCTCGTACAGCTTGGCGGCATTCAGGGGGTCCTTCGGGAAATCGGCAAACCCACGCTGACCCAACCAACCAGCCAACCAGCCAACCAACACCATGCGCACGTGTCCATTCATCGTGTGTGACGTGTGTGTGCTGTGTGGTCTGGTCTGGTCTGGTCCGCTTTGGCGTCCGTCCGGCGCACCTCACCAACCTCTATGAGTCGTGCAACGCGGTATATGGCGTCAGGGCAGTCCAGGTCAGCGGCCTTTTCGTACCAACACCGAGCCTCAAACATCCCTGTGTGTGGAGATATGTAGATGTGCGTGTATTGTGTGTGGTGGACAGACATATCATATTCGTTCCTTTGTGTGCGGTGCGTTAGTTACGCCTCTTCTTGGTGAGCGGGTCGATTTTGTCCCTGACGGCCTCCTCGACGCGCTTGTCCATCCTGGCCCTCGGGTCGCCACCCGACCGGGTCATCCCTTCTCCGGGGAACTGACACACGACACACACACATGCATCTCATGCATCTCATTCACCGCACACAGATCGATCACCCACCATGCCCCCCCAATCCTATCCTCCATCGGCCATCGGTCGCTTGCCTGCCCGCCTGCCTGCCTGCCCGTGTACCTCTCTCTTGGGCGAAGGGCTGAGCATCATGTGCACGTCGTTGGTCTGTCCGTCAGGGTCGAGTGACGGCCGCATGGCGTCGACGAGTCCCTCCTCGAGCAGAGCCCCCGCACAGGTCATGCCCTCGGGTGACCCACGGCGGGCCGCCAGCACGTACAAATCGAAGGCCTTCATGGGGCTGCACGACACACTGTGCCCGTACCTATGTGGTCGAGCAAAGGAGACAGGCAGCAAGGATGTTGTGGTGATATCTGTGTGTGTGTGTGTGTGTCCTGTGTGCTGTGTGTGCTGTCTGTTTTGTGTGCACCTGAATTTGTGTCCTTCGATGCAGAGCAGGGCGACATCGTCGAGAGGCTCCTGGGGCTCAGACACCACCACCGGCGCCAACACACCTCTGTCACACGAAGAACATAGACACACATAGAGAGGCCCCCGACACAAGAGAACACACAATGAGTAACAAGAGGCAGGCCCCCTCTCCCTCTCCCTCCTGTCTGACCGTCTGCCCAGTTCGGACTCGAGCCGTTTGATTTTGCGGAGTGCGTCGACGAGGGCCTTGCAGATGGCATTGGCGAAGGTCGACATGAACTTGAGCAGCTCCACCTCAAACCCACAACAGTCACGCAGGTAACGCTGCAACCTGTGCATGCCATGCCATGCCCCAACACAAGAAAGAGGCCAGGCCGTCTCTGTCTGTAGGTGTGGATGGGGGCATAGCATGCCATGCCATGCCATGCGTACCTTGTTTTGCGATTGCCGGAGCAGACGCCCGCGCAGCAGCCGGCCTGTTCCGCCCGCTTGAGGGCGTCCCTGAGCTGCTTGATGAGCACGCCCAGGGCCGCCTGCAGCATGCCCGTCGACTTGGCAAGCTTCTCGGGCAGATAATTCACAAACAGGCCGTGGTCTACGCCATCCATCGTCTCCTGAAGGAAAGAAATGACAAAACGGTTGTTATCAGAGGTGGCATTCATTGAATGCATGGTGCTGTGTGTTGTGTTGTGTTGTGTTGTGTTGTGTTGTGTTGTGTTGTGTTGTGTTGTGTTGTGTTGTGTTGTGTTGTGGTGCATAGGGTGGGTAACGACGTACGTTGATGCAGTTGGTTTCGCATTGGATTTGGAACTTGGCGGGGAAGGGGACGTCCGCCTTTGCAAGAAGGGCCGTCAGCTCAGCTGCAGCCGATGTCAACTGAGCCAACTCCGACATGATGAGCCACCTTTTCTCCCCTCCCTTGTGCGAGCTTCAAAAATTGGCGAGCTTGAACCCTTTCCTCCCATTGGGATGGAAGCAGGCGTTCCTTCAACCACGTTGGTTGAATGCCTTGCGTGCCGAGAGAGATGCAGTTGATGTGGCAGTGCCGAAGGAAGCTGCTGCGGTGGAGCTGGGGGTGGCGGTGGATGGTGCTCAAGATCTTGTGGCTCAACGGCGTGCACCCAGCGTCGCTCTTCGCTGAGGCCTCACACGAACGTAATTAAGATCCGGGGGAACACAAAAAGGGGCCTTTTTGATTTACTGACAGATGGATGGATGGATTCCGTCCCTCCCTGTGTGGTGTGGTTGTTTCTGGATGCGATGCCTGCAGCACTCCATGTCTACTTCATCAGACATGGGTCGGCTAGCTCAACCCACGACATCCCACATCTCTGTCTGTCTGTCTGTGATGTGTGTGGTGGTCTGGTCGATGTGGTCAGTGAGAAGCCCGCCGACCCCATCGCCAACCTGCACCTCAGCGTCAAGGGGCAGGAGAGAGCGGTCAGCCAGTCAGTCAGTCAGTCAGTCAGACCACCACTCACACATAGGCCAGTCAGTGGCATGTGATGTGTGTTGTGGCTGCAGATGGCGTTGGTGCCCTTCTTCCTCCCCGGCTTTCGAGAGAAGGGCAAGCTCAAGATACAGAGACCATCAATGGTACGGGGTGTACGGGGTGCATGCCAAACCTGCCAAGCCGGCTACTGGTGCGCGTGTGTGTGTGTGTGTGTGTGCAGGTTGTGGCTCAGGTTGCGTCAACGCTCTTTCCCTCTGAGAGGTCCCACGACACGGCAATCCCAATCGCCGCCGCTCTGGGCATACCCGTCAGGCCATTTCATCGACTCGAAGAGCCAAAGGTCACTCACACATACACAGACAGACAGATAGACAGAAAGGCATACACACACTCGTCTGTCTGTATGTGTGTGTGTATCTGTGTATCTGTGTGTGTGTGTGTGTTTGCCCCACCACAGGTGGCGCGTTATCTGTATGAGCAGGTGGTGGCCGCCGACAGGAACGACACGAACCTGAGCGTGCTGGTCATATGGGAGCACCAGGCCCTGCCCGTCCTTGTGCAGCATCTCATCAACCACCTCATGGCACACGCATTCTGCGAGGACGCCAAGAAGACCGCCAAGGAGGCCGCCAAGGGCCGCGCCGCCCTCTGCAGCCCAAACGCCACTCGCTTCAAAGACGTCCCTCCCCCTCTTCAATCTCACCCACCGCCCCCCGCCACGTTCTTCGACTCGTTCGCCCCCGCCTGGGCCGCAGGGAGTAATGTGACGGCAGTGAGTGTGCGGTCGCTGCGAGGCGATGGCGATGGCGGCGGCGGTGGCGGTGGTGGTGGGCGGCACTACTGCATCCCCGACTGGCACGACGATCGGTTCGATTTGCTGTGGGACTTGAGGCTCTCGAAGGTCAAGCTGAAGGATGGCAGGCCGCCGCCACACCCTCAGGGGGGAGGGGGAGAGGCCGATGACGACGACAGTCGGTGGAAGGACCTTGGTGATGGTGGTGATGGAGAGGCCGACACAGAGACGGACAGTGAGGCCGGGGAAGGTGCTGGTGCTAGTGGTGGTGATGGAGGGAGTGAGGAGAGTGATGAGAGTGGGTTGTGGCTGCGTGTGTCGCTGGGTGCCTACTGTCAGCACCTGCTTGCAGACGACGCCAAGTGCAAACCCAAGCTGCACTGGCAACACATCTGCCCACTCACAACAACCGAGGGTGGCTGGGGATAGATAGCCTGCCTGCCTGCCTGCCTGAGTGTCTGAACCCATGTAGACTAACTATAGTGGTACAAGGTAGGCAGGAAACTGGATTCTCCCTCCCCATTGGCTTGGTGCGTGTGGTGCCCCGCCCCGCCCCGCACACATCAAGGGAAGGAAGGAATGTGCCTAATGAATGAATGTGCTTACGTTGCGTACGTAGAATATGTAACCAAGTAGGAGGTAGGTGTATGCTATGCCATGCGGCCAGGTGGACAGTCTGTCTGTGTGCATGTATAGCCTTAGCAGGGATGGTGAGGGTCTCGGTGTCCGTCAAACATGAATGGCTGGCTGCATGGCCTGGTCGATGGACAGACACGTGGCGTGGTTGAAAGCGGATGGATGGATTGATGGATGACACTCTGGATTGCAAATCCAACGCGCGTTGAACTTCCGCCAATAAATGCGCAGAGCGATTCAAGTACACCGTCGAACGTCGACACATTCAGCAACCGCGCCCACACACACACACACACATGGCATCTACGTGTCAGATGCGCTTCCATGACCACACTGAATGCATTGCTATACACAAGATGCGTCCATCCATCCATCCATCCATGTATCCTACCTGCTCTGCATAACGCCCTCCGTTCCCCCCTCCGCCTCCCTCTTCCTCTCCGGTCCATCCTCGACCGGGGGTGCTGCCTCAGCGGGCCCTGCTGCTTGGCCCATCGTCTCGCGCTCAGCCTTCTTGCCCTGCTTGGCTGCCGGCACGCCTGTCGGCTGCTGGGGGCTGTCGGCCTTCTCTCCCTCTCCCTCTCCCTCTCTGTCTTGCCCTTCTTGCAGCAGCAGCTCATCGAACACCTCGCGCATCCTCTGATGAATCGAATCCATGAGTGAGTGGTGGGTGAATGGATATATGAACCATGCATGCCATGGACAGACAGAGAAGGAAGGCTGTGTGAAGGGACGGACGTTTGTGGGTGTCTGCGCTGTCTGCGTGTCTGTGTTGTGTTGTGTGTGCATCTCTCTCTCTCTGTATGATGTGACAGGCTGGCTGGCTGGCTGACCTTGACGCCTCTGAACTGCCCCCTGGCCTGGTCGTGTCGCTGTGTGGTGGACGTGATGAGCTCCTTCACCCACACATTGGGACTCTGGCCGGCATCGACGTGCCTGCAAAGCAATTCATTCAAACACGCCGGCCAAGCCACCAACGACACACACAGAGATGACTCACACCGCACCCTCTGTAAGGTATAAAGCATGCGTTGCGTGACTCACTCACTGCAGGAAGCTTTGCGGCAGGAACATTGGCCTCGAGAGGTCCTCCCTCTCCGCCCACTCGTACATCGACCGCAGCCGGCTCGTGTACCGCTTCCTGACGCGGTGGGTGGCAGCCGCAGGGGCAGACACAACACACACACACAAGATGGCCCGTACCTGTGATGTTTTCTTATGGTTGGGTGTGCGTCAATGAGGGAGGGAGCCTACAGCATCTTATCGAGCCTCTTAGCGTTCCTCTCACGGTCTGTGCTCCAGTCCTCCAGCACGATGCTCATCTCAGACAACACACGGACAGCTGCACGCACACACATCACATCCCACTCCCCCGACACAGATGCACATCCATCCAGGATAGGATGCGAACCTGAACCTGCAGATCTCTATCTGCTATCTGGGGTCTGGTCTTTCTTATTACCGTCTTGCAGATCTGGCACAAGCACCTTGATGGGAGTGGCTGGAGGGGATGGGACAGCTGCTGCAGCTGCTCCTGCTCCTGCTGCCGTCGATGCCGATGCGGCAGCTGCAAAGGCGGCGGCCTCGCCGCTTGCCCGCATCTCGGCTGCCATATGAGCAACGAAAGAACGCGCCTCCCCTTCTCTCCACCCTCTGCCAACCAAGCAACCAACCAACCAACCAAGGAACGAACCCTCTCACCCACGAGCTCGCACTGGACGCTGAACTCGGATCTTTCCTCCTCCTCTCCTCCTCTTCCGTCCACCGTCCTCCATGCAGCTCATGTGCACGATCTTCGCCCTCGGCGCCGGGCTTCTCATCCATCCGGGTCCGTGCACTGCAGCAAGTCACACGCGCCACCGATGCGATGTACCAAAGGAAGGAGACTGACACCCCTGGCAGCCCTGCATCGGTTTGTCTGTCTATGTCGACACACGTGTGTGTGAATGCAATGCAGCCTGGGCCGGCCTGAGGAGGTCTTTGCAGGTGGGTGTTGGGGGTGAGGAAATGCCGCAGCACGAGGGCTATTCGTTCAAGGGAGCCGGCAACTGCATGACGCCCAATAAGACCATCGTCCATGGCACGTGGTACCCGATTGTGGGCCAAGAGGGCGAGCTGGTGCGTCGGTGGGGTGGGAGGGACGGAGGCAGGCAGATGCTGACTGGCTGGCATGGGATGAATGGATGGATGGATGTACGTTGGACACATGTGCTGTAGGTCCGCCTCGCAGAGAACTACGAGGAGCAGGAGGCCGGTATCATCAATGCGGAGATATGTGCGGGCATCTGCACCGACCTGGGCGAGCAGTGTGCCGCGTTCACCACGGGCATGAGAAGGTACCCACACACAGACGTGCGAATGCCATCCATGGGTCCACATACATACATGTGTTTGCGCTGCGCTGCGTTGATTTGGGTTGGGTGCAGTGGTCGGTGTGGTCTGTTGGCGCCCAACAGCACGATGAATGAGACGCTATCGGGCAGCCTCACCGACAGAGAGGAGTGCTTTGCGCGACGCGCCGAGGGAGGTGAGATGAGACACGAGGGCGGTGGGTGGTGCGGGGGAGATGGGATGGATGTGGTCGTCTGGTGGCCGAATGTGTCTTCCTTCCTTTAGATTTTGAGAGTGTGGGGAAGGTAGAAAAACTGCACACACACTGAAAGGACACACACACACACAGAGGGGATGTC
This sequence comes from Vitrella brassicaformis, assembly GCA_001179505.1. Taxonomy (NCBI): domain Eukaryota; family Vitrellaceae; genus Vitrella; species Vitrella brassicaformis. Next base: position 76,940 of record CDMY01000221.1, read on the forward strand.
TTTATGTGCGTCATCTGGGCAAGGGCTACTGCCGCACTGAACTCGAGGATGGCACATTGGAAGCCGGGTGGGCACATGCAGTACAGATGGATGGCGTCCACACACGCACATGTACCTGGATGTCCGTGTGGATGGCATGTCATGGCATGCAGGCCTTACATCACTCTCTTTGCCGAGGAGCTCGGCGCAGACACACTGGAGGACTGCATCGAGTAACCAGCAGCACCATCGACATGCTGACTGACACACATGCCATGCTCACGCACCGCTTTCTCTCCTTGAATTCGGTGCATGTGTGGTTGCCCAGGGAGTGCGAGAGCCTCAATGGTCGCGTGAGCGACCCGTCCCCCCTGTGCACGGGCATCGAGCTGCGCGAGGCGTGTGAGCTGCAGCTGGCACCCATGACCCCCACCACCACCGAGGCCAACCTCTGCTACCAGAAGAATAGCTAACCGAGTGGTGGTCGGATGGATGGCGCCGATCCCGTGTGCGTGCATTGGTGTGTGTGCGGATTTTGGCAGGCAGCCATGACCCCAGCTGTTTGTCTCCTTACGTATTGCTGGAGTGATGGATGCGTGTGTGTGTGTCATCGCAAAGAAGGAGGCTGGCTGCGTGTCGTTTATGTAGATGTTAACTAGTTAAGTGTTATGTGTTGCCTTGCTCGCGTGTGATCGCCTTTTTGAGCAGACCAGGTCGAGAAGGAGAAGAATCAGTCCAAGCATATCTAGCCATAGGTCAGGCCAGAAAAATGGTGTGCACGGCGTCGTAAGTACGGCTGACAGACCTCCTTTCAACACGGCCCTACTGCGACGGATGCCGCATGAAAGTGGGTGTGGGCGTGGGCCGTGTTTGGTGTTTTTGTGCGTCCATGGGCGAGTTTCTTGTCCTCCATCTGCGGGGCTGCGAGCATGTGTGTGTGCATACGTATGCATGAGTCCTGCATACGTTCATATATAACCTTCTGTCTGTCTGTCTGTGTCGGTGTGTGTCTGAGTGTTCATAAGTTGGTACGTGGCTTGTCGCACGTCCATCCATCCGTCCGTGGCCGTGGACGGACGGAAGGGACAGGACAGCCAGGGAGGGGACGGACGGGGAATGCGGACTAAGCATGTTTGAACGAATATGACCACACGACATTTGTGCCTATCCTGGCCGTGAGTGGGTGGCCTCGGTGGGACCATGAACTTGCGTCATAGCATGCCCCCGACAAGAGAGCGGCTGGCATCTGATGTCTTGGCTCAAGGGATGCTTTCCAAACGAAAGAACGTCCCCCGTCGTTCCGATCCTCCCCTGGGGGCGTCTCCGCTGTCTCGTGCTTGAGCGTAGGACCGGTCAATCATGATGCTGGTTGCCGTCCTGATCATCACCGCTGTCCTTCCACATGGTACTGCTCGGGAGCGCTCTTCTCGGGTCGACTGCACTGTCTTAATTTCGTGGGTGGGTGTGCATGTGTCATGGATCTTTTCAGCTGCAGGCCATTCGCTGTCCACGACCGACGTTACCGAGGCGGGCACCCTCGATAGTAGCCTCGGCAACCAGACATGTAGGCGTGCAGCCCGAGACAGCCGCCAGAGAATGCCAAGAGAATGGCATCCGTATGGCATCGATTGCAGGTCCCCTCCAACCCACGTCAACTTCGCACACTGCCGAAAGATACGCCTGTCCTCCTAAGCCAAAAGGTAGGGAGACAGAGGCAAGAAGAGATGCCACGACATGACAATTGCGACATGATGCATTCATTGTTTGTCCGTCTGTGCGTCTACAGGCTGTGAGATGAACGCCGGACGGAACGGTTGTGCGCATTCCTCCCCCGCTTACCAAGATTGCATCACGTCCGTCACTCTGGCAGAGGCCGTCCGCGGTGCTGACGACAGCTTGCGCCTCCTCCGCGACGTCTGGGCAGCGAAAAAGGAACGGTTCCCGTGCAAGGACAGCAGCCTTAAGAAGCTCGCTTCCGAAGCGGCAGCACTGATGACGGGACAAGGATGCCCTACGATCCTCCATGGCTCTCCTCCTCCGAAGAAGTTTGCCATGGATGCCATCCGGGGCACTGGCCTTTTCGAGAGTACGCGTTGAATGCAGAGACATGCATTGATACACTGTGTCCCTTCGTCCCCCTCTTTCTCTCTCAGAGTGCCAGTGCTGCAACGATGCTCAGAAAGGCAAGGAGCTTTAGCTGACGAGACAGACCCTTGTTCAAAGGAAGCCACAATGCATGCCCAAGGAGAGAGAGGGAGAGGGGGAGAGAGAGAGAGAGAGAGAGGGAGATGGAGAGAGACATGAGACAAGCACCCGCCCACGACAGACGACTGACAGACGCTGAACGGACAGCTCCGCCGCCCGCCTATTTTGATTCCATCACTTCCATCCATTCACGCGACTTCCTCCCCCCCTGAGGAGTTTGGATGTCTGATCGAGCGGTTTTCTTTTGAGTGAACTGAGAGAGATCAGGGGCTTGTATCGGTCTGCAGTCTGACGGCTGCATCCCTCACTCCACCTCACAAGAGCGCCACTTGAGTGTCCCACCCTCGGTAGCCCACACTCCATCCCTACAACTTGCGTGTGGACCACACCTATTTTCTTTTGACCATGAACCGCAAAAGCTGCTACTCTTCTTGCTCCTCCTCCTCCTCTTGTTGGCCTCCATCGTCGTCGTCATCCTTCTCCGCACGCCGCTTGCGGCCACGGCCACGACCACGACCTGCACACACGACCACACCACCCAAGCATTCACTCACTGACTCACTTACTTACGAATCGACGGCTGCCTGCCTGGCTGCCTGCAGACACATGCATGCGCACCGCACCTGCCTGGTGTGGCGGGGCGGCACCCTCCTGCCTCTGCACGATACGCGTCACCTCAGACACACCGTGCACACTACGCACCCTGCACACACAGCACAAAGGTACACACGCCCGCATACATAAGTGTGCCGTGCCTGCCCACCGAGCTGCCTGCCGACCTGAAGAGTATGTTGGCGTGTCTGTGCATGCCCTCCTTGAGCGAGACCAGGATGAACTGGGAGTCGGGGAAGTGCTGCCGAATCATGGCGCCCATGTTGCTCGTGTGGTTGGGGTCAAGCGCCGCATCCACCTCGTCCAGCAGGAACAGCGGACCCGGCTGTCAGTCAAGGAGACAGACACGCAGGCAGCACACAAAGAAAGTATGTGTCTCGTCTCTTTCCCTTCCACGGCATCCACTGCAGGCAGGGCCCACCTTATTTACCTTGTATTTGTTGATGGCGAGGAGTAGGGCGAGTGCGACGAGCGACTTCTGGCCGCCCGAGAGTGAGCTGAGGCTGTCCTTCCACACACGGTCGACGCACACCTTCATCTCCAGGCCCGTCTTGAGGAAATCCTTCGCACGATGGCCTTCGGGCACTGCCAGACGCGCACTCGCACCCGGCAGCATCGTGCCGAAGATCTTGCCGAAGTTGTCGTTCACCTGAATGCATCAATGAATGAATGAAGGCACCACACACACACACACATACACACACAGGCAAGCGCACAGCAGGCAGGCAGGCAGGCAGGAAGGCATGGATGTTTGTTTGCCCAAGAGGTGTGTGTGGTACATACTATTTTCCAGCATGAGTTGAGTTCGTCGATTCGTTTCTGGTCGTATTTCTTGATGTCCTTCTCGAGGTCCTCCTTCTCGCGCTCCACGATGCCGCGCTTCGTCTTCCACTCCTGCCAGCCCGGACGCACACACACACACATACACACACACACACACAGAGAGAGAGAGAGGGAGAGAGAGAGGGGGGGACGAGGAGAGGAGGGTTTGTCGTTGGGCTGGTCTGTGCGTGTGTGGCCTGCACTGCACTGCATGCCTCTATCTTCGCGTTGAGTGCCTCCCATTTGGTGTATGCCTCCTTGTTGACGCGTGGCTCCAGCCGCTCGTAGTCCTGCCGCATCTTCTCGTACCGACCTCGCTCGACTGAGTTGACGAGTCACGTCATACACATACAGACCGTTTGGCTGGTGCTCACGCCATTGTTCGTTCACGCGTACCGTTGGCAGTGGTTCCTCTGAAGTCGTAGTCGCCGCCCTCCTTGTTGAGCTCGGGCTCCAGCGCCACTGTGTCAGGCATCCTGGCACGGTACTTGCGCACCTCCTACACACATACAGGCGCCCACACGTGTGTGTCTGTGCGTGGCGTATAAAAGGCCCACCGCGTCCGCGTGTGCGACCTCCTTCTTCTTGGTCTCGTATTGGTTGTTCTTCTGGACACATACACACACACACACACACACACCCCGACGAGACACCCACCACAATGGCGAGTTGGGGGCGGGGTGATGTGGGTGCATACCCTAGCTTTGGCTAATTCAGTGTTGTGCTTTTGCTTCTCGAGCTCCCTCTCGTCCTGCTGCAGCTGATTCAACGCCTCGTCCAGTTGCTGAAGGGGGCATCGACCACACACGTTCAGCAAGTTGCCTGATGTGTGTTGTGTGCCGTCTGCTGACCGACCGATAGGTTCTTCTTGCTTTCCTCCACTTTCTTGAGCACCTCGTCCTTCCACCGGACCTATCACACACACAGACAGGTGTGTATGGGTGTCTGTGTGTGGTGGTGGTGGTGGTGGTGGCTGATGGGTGTGTGTCTTCTCACGGCGTCTTGGTACTGCTGTTCCTTCTCGGCGAAGTGCTCCTGACACTTGGCTAGCTGAGCCTCGGCCGCCTGCACGTCAGACACAATAAATACACCACAGACAATGCAGACAGGTGTGCCGGTCGCATCGCATATATGTGTGTAGGTATATGTGGACGTGTAGAGTGGGTGACCTCACTTACCTTAAGGTCTTCCTCCTTCTCTGTAATGTTCTGCCGCATCGCCTGCAGCTCTACGCCAACCCTATTGTGACGCTGAACACACGCACCGCACAAGACAGACACACAGATGCCTCTCTGCGTCACTCCCCTTCCCTGTAGGCATACACACACCTCTTGGAGTTCATTGTGTTCGTTGTCGGCCTTTTCAGCGTCTTCTTTGGCCTGACGGCACATCTGCTCGACCTCCTGCTCCATCTGCCCCTTGTTGTTCTGGAAGTTGGCCAGCGACGCCTCAAGCTCCTGTATGGCCTCGTCGGTCTTGCCGGCCTCTGACGTCAACTCGACCGACGACGCCTTCAGCTCATCCAACTGAGACAACGAGACGGCATGAGAATACAGAAAGAGAGAGCGGGGGAGAAGAGTGTTGGGGTTGCTGGCTGACTTTGGTTTTGGCTTGTTCTATTTCGTCCTTCTTGGCGCCGATCTCGTCCTGGTTGATGCGCTCCTGACTCGCAGACACACAGAGACACAAGGAACGCAGAGATGAAGCGGTCTCATTACTGTCTCCCAGTGTTGTGTGTTGTGTGTTCTGTGTGGGGTCTGTGTGTGTGCCTGGATGCGGTTAAGCCTCCGCTGCTCGTAGTCGAGTTTCTTCGAGTACTCCTGCCACACACATGCAAGCCGATGGTGAGCTGTGCGTGTCTCATGCCGTCTCGAGTACATACGTCGTGGTCCTTCTTGGTCTGGGCTTGGGCGTCGAACCAATCCTTGAGCTCCCTTAATCCATACACACACACACACACACACACGATAGCCGGTGTGCGTGTAAGTTCCGATTGAGTACTTGGCGCGCTCCTCCAGCTTGGTCAACCTCTCGCGGAGGGACGCCAGGGCCTGAACCATAACATATACGCGCACACCTTTGCAGATCGCCCCCCTTTTTTCTTTCGTACCTTGAATTTCTCGAGTAGCTGCAGATTCTTGCTGGAGCCGCCACCAATCGCACCTGACACCCCACACAGGGCCCACACAGAGAGAGAGAGAGGCAGCTGGTGGATGCTGCAGGTCACCGTGGATGCCACGCGTGGTTCCCTCCGCCCCCGCCTGACCTGATGGGTCGTACACGTCTCCGTTTTGTGTGATGATGCGTGTGCGCGCGGACGGGTGTGCGTAGACCTTGCCGGCGGTGACTTTGGACTCACACAGCAGCAGCCGACCGAACACGAAACGCATCGCCTTGGCCACCTCAGGCGGATACCTACACAACACGCCCATGTGTCATATTGTGTAATATTGTGTATGTTGTATGTGGATATAATACTCACTCTACGACGTCAATGCCCTTGAGTATGGTGTCGCCCTCTCCCTCTGCGTCGCTAACGCGCTGGGCCGCCTCGACGGTCTAAACACAACCGACCACCACGTGTGTTTGCTGGTCGATGTTATTCATTGTGAGGTCCTGGTCCTCACACACAAGAAACTGACGTACCTCGTTGGCCACCACTTTGTCTTGCAGTCTGTTGAGGGGCAGACACGTCACGCGGTCCTGCTCAAACGCCTTCTTGTCCAGCAGCTCAGTGGCTGCCGCACACCAACACGGACCGACACACATGTGACACCACGCACCCACCGTACACACACCGTGGTGCGTCGGTCTGCCCACCGTCTTTCTCCGTCTCGACAATGACGTTGAACAGCTTGGCCAAAGACGCCACCTGCACACACACGGGCACAGCACACTTGTGGCTTTCACCAGTGTCATGACCCCGTGTCATGAGTCTTTGTGACCTCGATGGCTTTGGAGTAGTTGTCCATGTCAGGCTTGAGGTGCACGAGCTCACCCACCGCACCCTTGACGTGCTGGGGGTCCAGGTCGGGCACCTTCTCGCGGTTGTACGTGCAGCGACCCAACAAACGAGACTGACCAAGGAAGGGGACGGGAGGGGAGGGAAGGGAACAGCACGTCATGTTGTCTCATCCGCTTCGTTGTGAGTGTGCTGTTGTTACGCGAAGTGTGTCCTCGTCATGACGCAGGGGGGGCAGCTCCTGCGGACAGACACATGCAAACGGTGCTCTTCTGCCTCCCTCTCTGTCTGTCTGTCTGTCTGTCTGTGTGTGTGTATGTGGTGGCGCCACCTCTTTGTGTATTCGGTCGTATTCGTCTTGTCTGGCCTTCCATGCGTATGCGTCGAAGTCGAGTGCGTTGAGTTTGTCCTGCCACTTGCGGATGTTGACCTCACACTCGGACTTCTCCCGACACAACGCATTGTACGCCTGACAAACAAAGACACACCCACACCGACACACGAATGTTCAAATGGATCTGGGAGGTGCGTTGGCTGGCCATGTGCTCACTTTGAGTTTTGGGTCGTTTGCGTCGATGTCGTCAGCCTTCTCGAGCTTCTCCTCCAAATGCCTGATGGACGGGCGACAAGCAGATGAGTTCGTCTGCATGGGTGCTTGCCTGCTGGGTGTCGCTCGCGCCCTCCCTCACTTTGTTTCCCTGGCGCATTGTTTGAGTTTTGTGTCTATTTCGGCTCTCTTCTGCTTGGCGGCGGCGAGTCGCTCGCGCACCGACTGGCCCTCCTGCTCGTCGCCCTCGTCAGCCACAAACACCTCACGCCCTGCACACACACACACACACACACACAGAGAGAGAGAGAGAGAGACACATGAAGGTGGATGGATGCCACGCGTGCGTGAGAGGGTAGGTGGATGTGTGGTTGTTTGCCTGCTCGTATGTCGTGCAGTTTGCGATTGAGTTTGTCCTGCTTCTTCTCGAGCTGATCCTTGGCCTCCAACAACGACTGACGAGAGTTGAATAAATAGATGGATGGATGGATGGATGAGTGAATGGATGGGTAATTGAGTGGCAGGCTGACCTGGAGCTGTGTCTGTAGTTGTTTGTGTTCGTTGTCCTTTTTGTTGACGTCCTTCTCATGGCCCTTGAGCTTCTTCTGCTGACTTGACACCTCCTTCTCAGCCTCTACCTACTCACATACACACACACACACATCCACATGCACACACACAATGCACCATTACATCCTCCCGTGTTTTCCACTGACTGACCACGTCCTTCTTGGCGTTGTCGAGTTTGGTCTGCGCCCCCTCCATCTCCTGCACACACACACACACACACGAAGGCACGCACACAGACACATGAGGGCAGTGAATCGGCGGTCGGCATGTATAGATTCTTGCGTCGTACGGTGGTTCTCTTGGAGAGCAGCTCCTGCAGCCGCGTGAACTCGGCGTCCTCATTACGCTGCACGATCCCATAGAGGTACACAGGCACGCGTGCGTGAATGGCCTTTGTGCTTGCCGCCGTTTGTGTCGGTAACATACGGCCTTCATGCGTTTGTCGAACTCCTTCTTCTTGTCGGCCAACTCCTTCTGAAGCGACTCCATCTGAGCAGCGGAGAGATGAATGGATGGATGGATGGATATACACCACCCAACACATACATGGCCTCCACCGACCCACACACCCATTTACCTGTGCGTCGAGCTCCTCCCTCTCCTTCACCAATTGGGCTGCACGCACACACATATGTGGAGATGCCGTGAAGAGAAAGTGTGTGTGTGTGTGTGTGGATTGCGTGGCTGACCGAGTTGCTGCTGTCCGCTCTTCTGCACGGTGAGGTGTTCGTAGTAGGTGATGGCGTTGACGAACCGCTGCTGCTGGTGGATGGTGCTGCGGATCTTCTCAAACTGCAAGTACTCCACCCTGATTGACCCATCCACACACACACACACACACACACAGACAGTGCGCACGTACTTGAATGTGTGTGTGCTCTCTGCGTACCTCTCCTTGTTGAGGCGGTCTCGCTCTGGTATGAACTCCTGCTCCAGCTTGTCGTCCACACGCGCCAGCTGCACTCACACACACACACAGAAGCAGACGATGCTCACACAAACAGACACCCTTCACTTGTTGAGGCGTGTGTAGCGGCTGGGGGACCGGCGGCAGGTCGCTGACCTCTTTTTCCTTGGCTTCGATTTTCTTTTTGGTGGTGTCCCTCTTGTTCTGGTACGTCTTGGTGCCCGCCGCCTCCTCGAGCATCTCCAGGAAGCGGTGCGGCCGGAACCCGATCGTCTGGGTGATCTTGCCCTGAATCATGCATGGTGCATGACGGACGAAGGACACACACACACACACAGAGAGAACGCGTCGGTCGGTACGTGTGTGTTGGGTGTGGATCTGTTGTGTTGTGTTGGTTGGTTGAAGGTATCGTGCCTGTTGAATGAGGAAATACGGGTATTGTATGCTGAGCCCGGCGGCGGCGAAGAAGTCGTGGTAGGCCTTCTCCTTGACCACAGACCCGTTGATGAACCACTTGCGCTGACTCCCTTGCAGCTGATAAGACGGATGGACGGACGGACGGATGGATGGATGGATAGCAACACACACGGTCAGTGAGGCTGCTGTCCATACGAGCCTGTGTGTGTGTATGTGTGTTGCTCACGAGTCGCGTGCAGGTGATTTTGGGTTGCTGTCTGTATGGGTTTGTGACGGGCAGCGGACACCTTTCCTCGTCCTCATTGTTGAACACCAACGTCACCTGCATACAGACAGACACACAGACGGATGCGTTGATGACCATCCATCCACCCGTGCCCCTCGCTCGGCTCTGGTCAGCCACCTCGGCTTTGGTGATGCCCTGCTGGCCCTTGAGGTATATCAGCTCAGCCATGTCCTTGGCACGCATCTACAGCCAGCCAGCCACACAACACACAGCACAGTTTCGTTCGGCACCAATCGCTGTCCTCCTTCCTCTCCTTGGATGTCTGACGAGTTCGGGTTTATTGAGTCCGAGTGCGAATGAGGTGGCGTCGAGTATGTTGGACTTGCCGCTGCCGTTCTGGCCCGTGATGGCGTTGAACTGCGGATGCAGCCCGCAGATCTCAGTGCGGCCGCCATAAGACTTGAAGCCCTCCAAGATGATCCGCTCGATGTGCATCGTCTGGGATGAATGCGATCACGCAACAAGAGCGCCGGACGCTCAAAGGGGGAGCGAAGGGAATGTAAACGGCGTGGCGATTCTGCGAGCTTGGTGGATGGGAGGCAGAGCAAGAGACGGCTGCAACGAGCAAGATGCCCGTCGCGCGAGCGCTGCAGATCAGGAAGACGTAGGATAGCACAGAAGTGGCCCATGCGGAGCACAAGGATGAATGAGTCTGCTCACACGTTTGTTTGTTTCATTGATTGCTTACATTGCTGGCAGGAGCTTTGAGTGGCTCACTCGTCGGATCTCCCTCGCCGGATATCTCTCACGCCGCGATGCAGAAGAGGCCGTCAAGAGCGGACAAGTCACGGTGAGCAGAAGAGATGCCCTGCAATACTATCGCCGGCACTGGTTTTGAGCTGGTTGTGTGTGCAGGTGGACGGTCAGGTGGTTCGTCAGAATGTGGAGGTGTGCGATGAGCATGAAGTCTTCTACAACGACCTCTATGTGCCGCCGCCCGGCGTGCCCAGGCTGTGGGGCATCAACAAACCAAAGAACGTCATCTGCACTTACGAGCACAAGAAGGTACGGTACATCCCCTCAACCAGGCGGCTCAGCTGACGTGTATTGTATGTATCATCACTGGCTGCATTAATGCGCCTCTCAGGACATCATGACGATATTTCAGCTCCTGCGAGAGATGGAGGAGCACTCCAAAACTGACACGTGGGCGTGCAGACAATGGAATCACACACAAGGGAAGGGCTTGCTGACGGTATGTGTGTACGTGTGTGTGGCTGTGTGCGTCAGTGGGTCAGGCTTCGATCTGCCGCCCCATCTCGTGCTCGTGGTACGTGCACATAACCAACCAAGCCAAGCATGCTGCTGTGGCCTGAGCACAGACATGGGATGTTGTTGTTGCTGTGTTTTTTTGTGCGTGTCAACCAACCGTGTATGTGTGCAGGGTCGTTTGCCGGTGAATGCGGAGGGTCTGATGCTCTTCACCAACGATGGCGACTTGGCCAAGAGGCTGCTCGACCCAAACAACAGAATACAGTCGGTACGCTTGTGTGCACCTACTTACTCACCGCCGTGTCTGGGATGGATGGATCTATGTGATGCCTGCCCTGCCCTGCCTGCGTGGGTGCCTGCGTCCGTCAGACATACATGGTGCGTGTCCACGGGCGGCTGCCCCCCGACAACCTCAGGAGCATATGGTAGGCTCAGCCGTCTCGGACGGAAACACTTGCCAAGTGTGTGTAACGGACGGGTGTGTGCGCGTAGGTCTGGTGTGACGGTCAACGGTGTGGACTACGGCCCTGTGTGGGTGGAGATCCTACGCAGATGTTGGGCCAGCAGCTGGCTACGGGTGGGTAGGGCGGCTGGTACATGCCTGCCTGGGTGGATCGGGAGGGAGGGCACCATGGCACCACACACACATACTCGCCGCTCGTCTCGTCTCCCTCACTCAGGTGCGGTTTGTCGAGACCCGCGACAGGTGCCTTCTCACACTGTTCCGCAAATTCGGCCTCGAGGTGGGAACGGATGGATGTATGGGCACGGAGTGGTCTCTGACTTGTGTGTGCAGGTGAAGCGTTATCGGCGTCACGCCTTTGGCCCCTACTTGGGCTCTGAGATCGAGGACGGCACTGTGCTGCAGTTCCCCATCCACAGAGCCATTCGGCATTTGGTTCCCCAGAGAGAGCGGCGGATGAGCATCGTCCCTGCTGCAGGCAGCCTGGTGGACACTCAGGGCGACGTCAGCTCTATCTTCGACGCTCCCCGCCTGTCGGCAGCACACCACCTTTATCTGTCCGACGACAATGACGAACCCCACCACCAACACCAACAACACCAGGGAGCCGACCGGGCCGCTGCTGGCGGCTGGACGTATGAGATTGTCGATGGGGAGGGCGGCCCGGCCGTGCCGACAGATGAGATGGGAGGGGAGGTCATCGACGAAGGTGAAAACGATGTTATGAGTGCTGGAGATGGCGACTATGGCGAGAGGGAGTCGAGGGCCGCAAGTGTCATGGGAAGCGATGAGCCGTCGGCCGCCGAGGTGTTCCACGTCTCTGCAGCTGGTGACAGTGAAGGCGATCCCTCAGTCTCAGCTGAGGATAACAGAGGTCTGCCGGGCAGCAGGCGAAATGCAGATGCAGCAGACACGATGAGAAAGCGGGAAAGCGATGTGACCACCAGGGGTCGCAAGAAGAAGCCGCCTGGTGGTAATGGTGTAGCTGTGGAGGTGCGTGAGAGTGTGGGTGTGGGGCTGCCACTGTACGTGCCGCCTGAGAGAAGGTCGGTGGCTCAGGCACTTGACGTGCTGACAAGACAGGCAGGCAGGCCATGACTGACGGGCGCTTCTGTGGAGAGTGGGTCACATGAAATGAAGGGCTCAACGGGTGACCTTTGCAATGGTTGGTTGGTTGGTTGCAGTGCACGTATTCACACGAGACTTGTTTCGGCGCAGACAGACAGAGAATCGGTGTAGTGTATGTTGCAAGCAACGGGGCCAAATGACACACACTGTCCAATCCAATCCAGACAAGACAGACAGGTCATGACTTATGTCGGCATGGCATGAACAATGCCGCTCGTCCATCCATCCATTCATCCATTGTACACACGGCTCACGTCCATGCCATCCAATAAAACACGTCACCCAGCAAGCGGCACGATGTCGTCACTTGATGTCGTTGGCAAGCCTCACTGCCCGACGGATTGCACCGCACTGACATACAGACAGACAGACAGACAGACAGACAACACACCGACACAGCACAACACCAAACCTCACCTTACAGGTACACCGACCGCACACGCGCAAACTCCATCCATCCATCCATCGGGCTTACCATGCACGCGGCGGCCAGCTGGCCGACAATGGTCTCGGTGTCGGGGGCACTCAACCTGCTCTGCACACACAGCACAGGCAGACACACATCGTGAATGCGCAATCGGTCACCTGCGGCGCTCACCGCTTTGCATGTGGCCGTCGAGAACGTATAAATGATGTCGCCATCAAACGGCGTGAAGGCTGGACAGATCGAACGCGCAAACCCTACACAACACACACACACATACAAAGAAAAAGAGAAGCCGGGTCACGCACACGTGGATTGGATAATTGGATGGGCATTAATATACATACGGCAATGGGGGAGTGGGGTGGGTGTTGTTGTGGGGTGCTCTGAGGTGAGTGAGTGGTGTGCGTGCATCGCGTCAGTCAGTGAGTCAGAGTATGCGATCGACCGCTCTCTTCAACCGCTTGCCACGTCAGAAGCAGAACTGGCATGTTGGTCGGCATATCATCACACTCAGCACGCGTGCCTCGCTCCCTCCCCACCTAGCTGCTGCCTCTCTGTCTGCCCATGCACAGACAGACACACGTACTCACGTACCTGCCGTGGCCATTTTGCCGATCCGCAGGAGTGCGTTTCGGTCCAAGTCGACATTGGTGAAGACCACACCCAGGGTGGTGCACGTGTGCAGCGTTTCATCACCGGCGCCACTCGGGTTGGCTGCCGGCTGGTCAAGGGCAAAGTCGAACGACGCAGCGGAGGAATCCTCTGGTGGCATTTCTGAAGACACACAAGAGGGCACGAAGTCACGGCATGTTACCGTAATACCGACCGTCGCTGTGCTGACCTTGCAGAATGAAGCTAGCTACATTGACGGGCTGGGAGCTGACTCTGCCACCTGACATAGCATAAGCATGACAGTCATGCAGCGCACCGCACCTCACCGCACCCACCATGATTTGGCAGCGGTTTTCTCCCCCGTTCCATCCCCCTCCTGCCCTCCCTCACCCACCCGCGAGCACGTCTCCCTTCTCATCGAGTATGTCCCCAAAGGCGTTGACCACCACACACGCACTGCACCCACACACAATATACACCCATCCCACTTGTTGGCCCTTGACTCAAGGCAAGTGTGTGTGTATCGGTCTGTCTGTCTGTCTGTCTGTCTGTCTGCCTGCGTGCTGCCTGTTTGTGTCTGATCACCTCACTTGGATGTCGCCCGGCCCGCTCATGGACATGACCCCCAAACCGCCACGATCCGCCACAAACCCTGCACCGCATCAGCCGACACAGCAGAGGGAATGACATGACACTCTGGCGTCTTTCTGCCCAGTCAGCTGCTCACCCTTTGGGCCTTTCTTGCCCACTCGGGCGCCCGTCCCCGCCCCCACAGCTCCCTCACACATGCTGCTGTACGGCGACGAAGCCCCACACTGAACCAACACACAGAAGAGTTGAAGGTGCCCGCCCTCCC
>CDMY01000221.1:93024-108307 GCA_001179505.1 Vitrella brassicaformis
ACACCCCCACCCCCACCCCCGACACCCCCACCTCCAACACCTGACTCACCTCCACCTCCACCGATCGACCCACCCCCATTTCCACCGCCAGCACCCGTGGAGGTGGTTGTGGGTCCATCCCCAGAGGTCGAGTCTGGTGCTGGTGGGTCGACAATGCCATCTGGATTGAACGTGTCGTCGGCGTTTTCCGAGTCGCCGTTCCTGAGGGGATCAACATTCACACTATGACTGACTGGGTAGTAGGAACACGTGCGTGCTTACGGTCGTGGCAATCCTGCTCCGCCTCCGCTGCTGCCCCCCGGGAGGCTCCCAGAGCTGCCCGAACTGCTGCTGCTTTCGCTGTCGCCCAGAGAGCTCCATCTATTGAAGCCGGTCGAGTAGCTTGAGGTTGAGTTGCTGGATACCGAGTCGGAACCGGCATTGTCGGAGCCGGCGCTGCCTCCGAAGATGGCCTCCAGCTGCGCTATTTCCTCAGGCGTCAGCCCCTGCAGCTCTCGCCGCTGATCTCCGTCTCCTTGATCTGTCACATCATCTCGGCCGTCATCACTCAATCGGTTGGCGCGGCGGAGATGACAGCGCTGCACAAAGAAGACGACAGGACAGAGCACAGAATGCAGACGCACAATGAGAGTAAGTGACTGCGTTGGTGTCTGCCTTGAGTGCAAATGACTGACCTGCCAGATGTCAGCGTCTTCGACGACCTCACGGGGGGTGGCGGAGGGCATCCATGCCATCAGGCAGCAGAGAAGCACCGTAACGAGCCGCGATGGTCTCATCATGCCGTGATTTTTTGGTGGCGATGAACTCCGCGCCGAGTTTTGCGATGTGGATATGCACGACACGGAGAGGGCTTGTCGTGCCTCCTCTCGCTTCTCTCCCCCTCAGCGCGGCAGATCTCGAAAAAGGTGAGTTAGGGGACGCACGACGGTGCGAGCTCGGAAAAGGATTCGGAACTTGAAGAGCAGCTCTGCTAATTGGCGCAGCCACGATGTGAACTATCACCACACACGCTTCGCTCGGTGATGGATAAGGCAGCGGGACAGGCGGAGTCCGATCAAGCTGATGCCATGCAACTGCTCATCGACGGGCTGTCGCGTGCCTTGGAGCGCATCACGCTCGACGACCCTTCGTCGTCGGCAGTGTACCACTATTGCTGCGAGCAAGACGACATCAACGACGAGCACTGGGGGTGTGTCTATCGCAGCCTGCAGAACGCCCTCCTCTCCCTCAACCACAGCACGCCCCGTGTCGTCGTGGCGGTGCCGCACATGCGCCAGCTGATGCAACACATGGGCGTCCTCCACATCTATGACGCGCTCAGGCCAAGACACACTACGGCACACAGACGGCGGGAGCACGGGCAGGAGCCAGACAAGGAGGCCTCTGATGGCGATCGCGACGGTGGGTGTGGTGGTGATGCGAGCGGCCAGCACGAGGAGGACAGCGACTCCTCTTCCTCTTCAACAGAAAGCGACCGCATTATCCGCCGTGTAGCCTCTGGCGTGTCGAGCGACAACGACGGCCCGTCCACCCCATCCACCCGGTCACCAGGCAGCTCGCCGGCGGCATCTGTCGACGGTGACTCGAGGGACAGGGAGAGGAGGCGGGCGGGGGCGGGGGCTGGCGCCGGTCGGTCGAGGAGGGTGCGGCTGTGTGCGCCTGAGGGCGGGTGGAAGGAGCTGTGGATCGAGCCCGCCACGTGCGGCAAGTATCTGACGGACACGTATGGGTGGAAGGAGGGCAAGGAGTTCAGACTGGTCCTCTACTCGCAGATCCCCAGGTATGTACGGCAGAGGAGGAGGGAGGGAGAGAGGGACGAGGATGTGGGTGTGTTGTGTTGTGTTGTGTTGTGTATGTGTGTGGGTGATGCAGGCCTGATGGTATGTTGCGGTCCGTCCCGTCGGACTACTCGTGTCACCTGACAGGGCCCAAGGATGTCATCGCCATGCTCACAGACTACTTCAACCAACACCCGTACGCAACGGACGGACGGCCATTCGCACTCACACCCTCACTCAACTCGCACTCGACGCAGCTTCTTCTTCTGCATGTAAAACACGTCATTGTTATTACCATGTCGTCTTGTGGTTTGCTTGCAGTGGTACGTATGTGATTGCCGACAATGGCACGTCAGGATACTGCATCGCCGGGGTCGAGGAAGAGGTACGGACGCACGCCAACACGCCACAACACACCCATACGCAACTCACCTTAGAGCGACGAACGGATCTTATGTGTGTGTGTGTGTCAATCAATCAGGGCATCCGCCTCATCGACCCCCACGTCATGACCGCATCCAAGACATCCAAGTGAGACAGTCAGTGGGACCATGACACCTGCCCACATCATGAACCCCCGTCCCCTCTCTGTCTGTCTGTCTGTCTGTCTGTGTGCAGGTTCATGAAGCTTCGTGACTTCTTTAAGGCGTCCGTGTGGATGATGCTCTTCCTCTACCCGGCAGACATCGAGACATCGCACACCAAGGCCGCCCAGCCCGCCGACCCTGGGCCCTGCTCGCCCCCTGCCGGCGAGATCGCCACCCCCGTGTGTCCGGCGGGGACCACAGCGACGCTTCACGAGGCCATCATGGCCACCGAGGCACAGGACACGCTGCCCCACATGGCGCAGGAGGTGTGATGTGACCTGAGAGAGTGTATATCGCAACTCGATGTCTGTCTGTCCGCCAGCGTACCCACCCATGATTTTTGCTGTCTCGTGAGTGTGCAGTCTGTCCGTCTTTTTGATTGGTGCTCGTGCGTGTGACTGGGGGTGAGGAGGCGGCGGGGCGGGGGCACCGGTATGTGGTGTGGCTCCTCCCGGCTGACTATTGCTGCTGATGGGTAGGTAGTTGTCTGTCGGGGTGCGGGGTGGTTAGTTAGTGGTCATTTCGCGCCCTGTCTGTCGGTCCATGATCGCAGCGGGACCGGCGGCACACAATACATACACAGACTCACTCATACGTCGTATCGTATGAACCATCTCACTCGTCCGTGCGACGGACCCTCTTTTTGCAGCGAACCGATCGACGGCCAACCCACACACCACACCCTCACAACACACACCAACTGACTGGGCGGGTGCGTGGCTCTGCGTGCGTGCGCGCGTCTGGTGTGTGCATGCGTGTGCGTATGCGTGTGTGGGCGTGTGTGTATGGGTCTGTCTGTATATATAATATCCCCATGTTATTGCCGTATTGCTATGGTATACTGGCTGCGTTGTGTTGTGTGTATGTCGCTTGCAGCGTGAGCGAACGAAGCAACAAACTAATTGCGTGGGCGGGCGGGCGGGCGATGAATGGACTCGACCCACTTGTGTGTGGGGGAGATGGTGTGGTGTACATGACATGTCGAATGAATCATTTTTTGCCTCCACGGAGGACATTTCGAATCAGCTACCAAAACCCCATCCATTCCATCCATCGACACAGTCAACAACACACCGTGATTGTCAATGGTGTCTCATCGGGCTTGAGAATCCTTCTCTCTGTTCCGTGTCTCGCCTACACGCAGTCAAGTCACCGACTCGCTCACTCCTTGTTGCCCGTCAGGTCTCCCTGGCCGTCGCTGAGCCGTGAGGTGGACTTGGCCAGCCGCTTGCTGGCGTCCCCTCGCGCCCACCTCTTGCCCCTCTGCGCCGGGTTGGTAACAGACGCCGGCAACACCCGCACACACTGCATAACACCACACAGAGACCAGTCATGCGTCTACCCCTTTATGTGTGTGTGTGTGTGTGATGGGTGTTGGGTGACTTGACTGACCCTCCCGTTGATGAACATTCCGTGTTTGACGGATCCGTCCTTGGTGGACTTGAAGAGCCCCTGGCCGTGCTGGCGGCCGTCCTTCCACCCGCCCTCGTACAGCGACCCGTCGGGCCACGTCATGCGGCCCTTGCCCGTCCGACGGTTGCTCTGGAAGATGCCCAGGTACTCGGTGCCGTCAGGCCACTTCATCACACCCAAACCATGCATCTCGCCGTTCAAATGCTGCACACAGAGTGGGCGGTGTGTGTGCGTATATGTGTGTATGTGTGTGTGAGAGACACTCCACTCGCCTGTCCCTCGTAGATCTTGCCGTCTTTGAACACGAATCTGCCGAATCCCTCGGCACTGCCGTCCTTGAAGTCGCCCTGGTAGACGTTGCCGTCCTTCCACGTGAGTGCGCCCTTGCCGTGGCGGAGGCCCGATCTGAACTGGCCGATGTAGACCGACCCATCCACACGCACCTCCTTGCCCTCGCCGTGCTTCTCGTCCTCATACCAGTCACCCACATACCTGCCCACACATCCACCAACCGATGCACTCCTGTGTACGTCTGTGTGTGTGTGGTGCACCTGGTGCCGTCTGCCCCGAAGAGGAATCCGCGTCCGTGCCGTTTGTTGTTGACGAACTCGCCCGAGTAGATGGAGCCGTCGGGGTAGAGAATCTTGCCCTTGCCGTGCGCCTGACGCTTTGTCACCGCTACCACCTGCTCACTCAGGCCAGCCGGCACACACACCACACACACATCGTGTACGGGCGCCTTCCGTGCATTGCTGTCTCGTGTCCGTAATCACCTCTCCCACGAACTTGGCCCCCCCGCCGAATTGCAGCCTCTTCTTAGGCAGTCCGAATCCCAGTATGTCGGTCTCCTCCATCGCGCCCTCTTCCTTGACCACGCTCACCTCTGTGAGGTCGCCACCGCCCGAGACGCCCCTGCCGTCATCCGCAGGCGCCATGGCCACGGATGGGGAGTGGGTCCTCTGCCGAGGACGAGTCTTCTCGACAGTCAGGCTGTCCACTGATTGACGCAGGGGCGTCTCGGCGCCCCGACCCTCCTGAACGAACGAGACACGGAGGGAGGCAGGCAGAGAGAACAATGAACGGATGAGAGCAGGGGAGGCGCGACGCGGCGCGGCGGGGGCTTTGTCTTGCTACCTTGTGAAGTGACTGATGGGGGTCCACGTCTTCAGTGTCGGGTTGCGGGTCAGGGAAGATTATCGGCTCCTGAGGGCCAACGCATAAACACACAGACAGACAAACAAAGAGAGGACTTTCACTTGCTGAGGTCCGTCGTTTTCAGAATGCATGTATGCATGTCGGTCGATGCGTGCACACATCGTTGGCCCGCTCAATTTGCATCCGGACCACCGCCCCCCGCATCCACTTCTGTATCTTTGCCGCAGACTCATTGCGCTGATTGAGCTCAGCTGCCACCCTCACTGTCTCTGCCCGCTGCCTTCTCAGCCCCGCTGTGGCCCTATACGCCTTGCGACCCCTGAAAATTGCCTGGATGCGCAGGGCAGACTTCTCCAATAGCTCCTGGCAAAGCAGACATCACACCCTCATGCAGGAGGAGGGCGGCACTTGTGCCGCTTGTGTGTGCCTTATCGTTACCTCCTTGGGCGAAATGAGTCCATGTCGGTGATACCAGCCGTCTTCGGTGCGGGGCGCGTCAAATGAGGCCTGCATGTCGGACAGCAAGAGGAAGAAGCAACGCGCTGATCTGATTCATTCATCCTGCACGTGGATGTGTTGATTTCTTACGATAGGGATCTGCGTGGCAGCTCTATAGAGCGGGTCGCTGGCAAGCTCGTCCTGCAGAGGGAAAGGAGGAGGATGCCAAACCAAATCAATGACAGACAATCATCAAGACACGAGTGTTGAATGTCACATCAGCTGTACCTCAGCTCCACCGCCATCACCCTTCTCTTCTTCCTGCCTCTTCTGACGCTTCGATGCCATTCGTTTGTCCAGCTTCAAGTTGGTTGAGCCTCTCTGCCTCTCTCTCCGCGTTCAAGTTCGAGACTGGGGGGTGGCTTGCCCCCACCAGAACCCCGAGTCACTGGCAGTCCCCTTTATCTCCCGCAGAGGCATCGTTTCGAAAGGCGAAGGAGCATTGATCACACTCCCCTTCATTCATCGGCCATGGCCCGCATCCATCCACACGCCCTCCTCCTCTCAACGCTGGCGCTCTTGCCGATATGGGCCGGCGGCGAGGGGGGTTTCATGGCTCAGGAGGACAAGAAGTCCCGGAAGCTGGTCGGCAAGTGGGGTGATTTCGAAGAGGGTGACCTGACGGGCGACGACATCCCCCGCTTCAACCCCGACGTGTTCCCCTTCCCCACCAAGGCCCCGCTGCCTGACAAGCTGACCAAGGATGATATCGAGAAGAGCATCGACATGAAGATCCCCGACTCATGGAAGAAAGACGAGGACGGCTACGTCGCGATCAAGGACCCCGAGTACTGGGAGCAGTACAAGGTCACCAAGCCGCCCATCCCAACCATACCTGAGGACAAGCCCGAGCCGCCCGACCTCAGCAAGCCGACCCAGGGGCCCAAGAAGGAGAAGACAGTCAAGGTGCCCCAGTTCTTGTACGAGATGGGGCTCTTCACCCCCTATGAGGAATTGGGACCAGAGGACAAGGATAAGATTGAGGTCGTCCCGGATCCTGAGATCGACAAAGAAGAACTCCAAGAAAAGTTCGACCTCGCTAAGGAAATTGCCAGGGCCGTCGCCGCAAATGCACGTACGACCAGATGCACGCAGGCACAGCAAGAGAGACACACCAAGAGACGAGAAGAATCTCGGAATCGTGATTTCTTTCGCATGCAGGGGGTGAAGATGCTGAGGTGCCAGAGTTCGTTGAGGACCAGGAGGGGCCGCTGCCCAACACGGATGAACTCTTGGACTCAATCCCGACCAAAAGCCTCACCGAATTAGGGCAAGAAATTGGCCTTCCCCTTCGGGAAAAGTACAAGTCGTCCAAAATTGGGCAAACCCAAAGGAAAATCGGCGACATTGTCAACTACGCTGAGGTATGATTTGTCAGAGAGACATGACAACAGTTATGGCTCCACTGGTCCTGTGCGCCCACCCCACCCCACGCACAGGAGCTGCTGACCTATTGGCTAACTCCCGAGATGATTGATTTCCTGGAGTGTGACGCGCTGGTGAGCAGCGTGGAGAACTTCCTCCTGGACAACATTTCGCCCTTCATCTCCATCGAAGAGGACGACCCCGTATGGCAGTATGTGCGGGGCCTGACGGAGGCGATTCTGTGGTCCAAGCTGGACATCATCGATCCACCCGAGAGCGAGCAGGAGAAGTACCAGGAGTATCGAGACGCATACTCCGACGCAATCGTCTGCGAATTGATCAACAACAACTCGCCCAACTGCCCTGTGGAGTTCCCACCTAAAGACGAGGATGATGATGACGACGATGATGACGAGGACCGGCGTAGGCTCACAGCTCGGGCAGCTCATTCCTGTCAGCCGCCAGGGGTCACCCCGAAGGGCTTTCCAGGTCTTGCAGGCGGACACACGTACATGGCCGCGTGTCTCACCGGCTCTTCTTTTTTGCAGAGTGTGTGTACGTGAGCGGCTTTGCGGCTTCCTGCAGCCCCCACAACCTCCTGGGGGGGCGTGGCTGTGCTGCGGGCAGGAACATTATGGCGCAGGAGCTTGACGGCCTGTATCGATATGACACGACGGACGTCTCCGGCTGGCCCGTCTATTCAAAGACTGTCCACAACATCCCAGGGGCCGACAAGGTGTTCCTCAACAAGCCCCACGGCACGAGCGGCGCCTACGCAGCTTTTGCCTGCCTCCAAGCGGATTCAGAGGTGAGCGAGACACGACAAGAGACGCATTGCACCAGCTGGTCTGTCTCATTTCCATGCACTCACTTGTGTCATGTCTTGCCTGCAGGCGCCGCGGCGCAAGTTGGAAAAGAGCCCCTTTGCCTTTACCTATCAGTCTGGGGCATGCAGCAGCCTGGACCCGAGGACCTTCCCTGCATGCCTCTCATCGGCAGGGCCATGGGCGCTGGCCAGGCTGGGGACCAAGGGGTGCAATGGAGCCGTATCTGAACGGTCGTCTGTCTGCTGGTTCCCCGCCAGAGTCAAGATATTTCCTTGCGCATGTGGCTCATTCGCTTAGAGAGACAGACTGTGGGCAATGCGTCTGTTGGCGTTGGGTGTTTGGCACCGTCCTGGGTTTGGTCAGTTGGTCGGTCGGTCGGTCGGTCGCTGCATGTCGTGTTTACGTCTGCTTATGGATTTATTTCGGCGTGCGTGTGGATGGTGTGATGTGGTCGGATTTTGGTGCTACGCCTGCTGCCCATGAAATGAACGAGTGAATGAGAGGCAAGGGAGCATTACATCCATCCATCCCTCCACCCAGCCACGATGCGGTGCAGTGTCCACTCAAGGCACAGAGTCTGGCAGACAGACACCACACCCAGCAGCCAGCTACTTACCGTCTACCTACCTACCTAGTCTCGTCAGCACCCTCCCTCCCGTCTTGTCTTGTCTGAGGTTACGTGTGTGTGTAGAGCATGCAATGGCAGGCACGTCACCCGGTAGGTCAGTCAGTAAGCTCATGCCATGCAGCAGGTGGGGACTGGCGACTCATCCCATCTATCTGTGTCCGTCCGTCTGTCCGTCCGTCTGTCGATCTGCCATCCACCGTCCGACAACCACCACCACAATCCACAATACGATAACACCACCCACGAGAGCACTAGACGTACGCACACAGGCGGACTGACTGACTGACAGACTGACTGACAGACGGATGGGATGGTTAAGTCCAAACGAACCTGCCGACGACTGACTGCACGCAACGACAAGGGGGAGAGGGAGAGGGGGAGAGAGAGAGAGAGGGAGAGGCATATGCTACGAGAAGGGAGGGGAGGGGAGAGGGGAGGGAGGAGGGATTGACGGCAAAATAGTCACCACGAGTACACACGTACAGACATACAAGGAGAGAGAGGGGGATGCGAACACGCATACACACACACAACACGCAGCAGCATAATAGATATCGGTAGGTCATTCAGTCGATGAGCGAGCGAGACAGTCAGTCAGTGAGTGATCCAATCCAAAAAGGAACGGAAGAAAGAACGAGGCACGCTGCCCCCCCGAGCCCTATCTGCCTAGCCAACCGGCCTGCCTACCTGCCTGCCTGCCTGCCCAGCCGCTCCCTCATGCGTGCGCGCCAGCAGCGCTCTATCTACCGACCAACTTTGGATCTGACGGCATGCATCCACATGAGCGAGCGGCAAGCTGGCGACAAGTCGATAATCATAATCATAATGATAAGTTGTGTGTACTGCCGGCCAGCCAACCGCACCACAGCCCACCCCAGACATACGCACACTGATTCAATATGTATGCACATCTACTACACAGGCCACGCCGCCCCAGCCCGCCCGCTGATCTAGTCAATTGGGAACCCTGGTGCAAGAGGGCCATCGTTGTTAGAACACGGGACGGGTGTGATGGTGATTTGGTCGACTTGTGGCGATGGTAGGCCGAAGAAGCATGAGGCACCTCCCTGGACGAGGTTGCCGGTGCATGTGCCTGATCCCGCCCTGGCGAGGACCCATGTGCCGCCGGTGAGGCACTGGGGGAAGCCTTCGCCTGCCTGGGGGTCGTTGAGGTCGCACCCGATGGGGGCGATGCTCTCGCCCTCACCCGCTGTCGTCGTCGCGAATGGAGGGCGCTGACCGATACCTATGTTCTGCATGCACGCACACACACACACACACAGGCAGAGAGAGAGAGAAAGACATACATACCGATGACATGCAGCCCATCCATCCGTCCATCGGATGAGTGTGGTGCGTGTTTGGTGTGTTTATTGATGTTTACCGAGAAGTCATCTACGTTGGCTGTGATGGATCCGAAAGTGCCGACCTCGGGCAGGACGCTGTTGGAGCCCACCTCGCCGGGAGTGCGCGAGAGCAACAACTGCGAGATGGACTGATCGAAGGGGAAGTTGACGATCACGTTAGTGGTCGCAAGACCCTTGGAATAGACGGGAAACCCGGCCTCGTCCAGGAATACAAATGTGTAGACGCCATCGAAATTCTGCGGCTCCAGCGACCGACCCGAAATGCACCCCAACCCGCCCCTGTCGTTGACCGGCTCGCACAACGGCTGGTATCCTGTCACCTCGATGCACTCTGCACACAGCACACACATTCATGCAGTCAGTGAGTAGAGTGAGTGGGTCGGCGTGTCCATGTGTGTTGACGGACGGACGGACAGGCGGGCGGAGAGAGAAATGACACTCACGTGGGAATCCGAACGAGTTGAGATCCCCGCCGGGCGCGGGCGTCGTCACGACTGTCTCAGGGGGCACGGGGAATGCCGAGTCCACAGGGCACTTGTCAGAGTTGGCGTTGCCAATGATCGCACACCTACACCACACACACACACACATGCATGGAGGCGAACAGGCCGAGCGGACCATTTCCTCAACCATGTGTGGGTCTGTCTATGTGGGTCTGCCTGTGTGGGTGAATGGGTGGCTTACGCGATGGCATCGACGATTCGGTTCTGCACCTCATCGTCGACAATGCGCTGTGCTTCGGGCCGGTCGACGAGCTCCGACGTTTGCCACACCTGCAGAGAAGGAACAAAGTCCAATACACAACGGACAGATGAACAAACAGGTGGCGTGTGTTTCTTTGTTTCGACGAACGTTCTCTGTGATAGACTTGGCGAACGTCCTGGCAGGCAGCCGCACAGACCACACAGCGTCCAACGATCCACGTGTGAATGGATTGTGCCAAGCTGCTGACTAATGCGCACGTACCAGATGGGGTCAGTTTCGTTGACTTGGTAGAGGGGCGATAGGGCGACCGTCGCCTGCTCAACCGCACTCACAATCGGCTCCAGCTCCAACCTATCAATGTTCTCCTTCGTGAGATACGCAGTGGCGAACTCCTATAGACAGACAGACAGACAGCCACACACACACACACACACATAATACACATTCATTCCACAGCTGTGTCATTCGGTGTGTGTGTCTCGTCTGACTGGCTGACCTCGATGGAGTTGACGATGTCGCCGATGGCATTCTGCACTTGCCCCACGGTACTGTTGACGTATCTCTGTGTAATGGGCACACCGATGGCTCGCAGCGCGTCACCCAGTGTGGTGGAGGGCACCGCATCCACGAGCTCATCGAGCCGAGGGAAGACGCCGTCCTGGCCGGGCACGATCGTCGGCACCACGAGGTTGGGCACCTTCTCTTGTGTGGGTGCCTCGGTGATGGGCTTCTTGACCAGCTTGGCCACCGTGTCCTTGACGGGGTCGCCGAACGGCAGGAAGCCCTCGGCATGTGCAGCCTCCTCGGGTCCTCTGTGCGGGGCACGGCGGTACCGCCGCTGCAGCTCTCGCCTCGTCTCCTCCTCCTCCTTGACGGCATCCTGGTAGGGCTTCAGAAGCTTGAGCAGACCCGGCTCGTCGACGGAGGGGCGCTGGATGGCCGGCTTGGTGAGCGGCTTGGTGAGCTTGTCGCCCTCGGCGGCCGCCTTGCGCTTGGGGAAGGAGAGCTTGACCTGCTTGCCGTCGGCACTGACGGCCACGCGGGGGTTCTCAATCTCCATCTGCTCGGCCAGCTTGTCAAACATGGCGTCGAGCGCCTTCGTGGCGTTCTCATCCTCCTCATCTGCACCGTCGTCCTCGTTGTCGTCGGTCTTGTCGAGGCCGAGGTCATCAACAATGTCGGTCTTGTCGACGATGTCCTGGACGATATCTTCGTAAATATCAATGTCGGCCAGCCCCGTGTCCTCCTTGCCCTTGAAGATAGTGTCGTTGATGTCGACGAACGTGTTGATGACGACATCGAAGGTGTCATCGACGGCGTTGTTGGTGAGGTTGCTGAGGAACCCGCTGATAGTGATGAAGCCGTCTTCGAGCAGGATGGCGCTGTCGAGCACCTTGGGGAAGACATTGAAGGGGTCACCGAAGAGGAGGTTCGGGAAAAGGGCCTGGAAGGTGAGGTCGATCGTCTCGGACGCCAGGTCGCCCAGCGTGACGGCCGTGGGGACGAAGCTGATGCGCGGCCCTTGTATCTCGAACTTGGGCAGTGACTCGCCCGCCGAGCCGATGTGTTGGTTGACAGCCCTCAGCTGATTGAAGATGGCATTGGTGAACCGCTCGACGGTCTTGTTAAAGAAGCGGTCGTTGGGGAAATCCTCCTTGATGGGCTCGAGAGCCGCATTGACAGCGTTGTCAACCACCGCATACGCCTTGGCGACGGGGCAGCTGCCGCCGCAGATCTTGCGAGCAATCTGACCATTGGCCGCCGAGCCGAGGAGGAGCAGGCCGAACAGAGGCAGCAGTAGTACTCGGCTACCCAGCAGCCCCTTCATCCCGCTACTCTCGCTCACTCGCCTTCTACGTGCCTCTTCCACAAGTACAAAACACAACAACCACTGTACAGTGCGTACGGCGAATTTACAGAGTCAAGGATTTCTAAGCTCGCGCTCGTGAGACCCCTCGCAAACCACACTGTGACCCTGCACAGGTGGGGAATTTTGCTGAGCGCACAGGCGGAAGGTACGCAGACGAGATAGAAAGCGCGGCCGTGGTGTATGTATTCTGTGTGTGTCCATCTCGCTTGTCTCAGCGGTTGGCAGGAGAGCCTGTCAGCCACCGCAGCGGTCAAGGCACCGCTTCGCTTTCGTGTGAGTGCGCGTGCGTCCTTTACAGAGCACAATGGGTGGTTCATCACGTCCTCAATGGCGAGCGCTGCTCCTGCTGGTCCCCTTGGTGGGGCTGGGGATGTTCACCGGGTCCGCAGAAGGGTTTGATCTCTTCCCGGGCATCGGTGACATCACCGACCTCATCTTCAGCCCACCCCTTATTGTAGGCGACCGGCCCACACGCGTCAAACGAGTCACGCCTATCTATCTTCGTCATTTGCTGTGTGTGGGCGGGCTGATCTGGCTGATCTGGCTGACTGGGTGGCTGGGCTGCAGGGTTCGTCGGTGAACAATCCGGACATCGGCAACTTGAACTACGACCTGTTCTACGTTGAGCTGGAGCAGGAGAACCTCCCCGGTGCGTGCCTGTTCAATGCCCTGGGCGCCGTCCGCAACCCCAACCCCAGTGTGGATACCGTGGAGGAGTGCCTCGAGGACTGCGCAGCGAAAGAATCCAACAGCCGGTGCCTCGGCGTACAGTTCTCCGGCAGCGACGATCCTGGTGGTACGTACCTGGGGTGGGTGGGGACTGCCGCCCACCACACACACCATTTGTGTGTCTGTTTGTGTGTGTCCATTGTCTGTCTGTCTGTCTGTCTGCGTGTGTCCCCGTCGGCCGTTTGCTTGGTGTTTGTGTTGTGTGCCAATTGGCACTCCACTCACTCAGAGTTTGAGAATGTGTGTCTGTTTTCGATTGGGTCTCTTACGGAGAGTGACGTGACAGCGATAGCCTGCTTCAAGAGGAACATAACAGACGACGACCCCGCCCTCGCCACCGAGGACGACGAGTTCATCGAGGTGGGCTTGGGCGAGTGCAGAGATGATGACGGCAACATCCTCATTGAAGCCATTGGTACGATTCAGCCAATGCACACACACACACATAGACAGACGGACGGACAGGGGCATCTGTTCTTCTGTCTCCCTCCCTCTCAGACCCGACTGACGACCTGAAAGTGGGCAGCAAGGACGAGTGTGATGAGGCATGTCTCACTGGAGACCCCCGGATTTTCCCAGCGGGCTTCGACTTCGAGGGCCAGACGTGCCTGGGCTACGAGTTCGCATCCATCGGGTCCATCTTCGGCGCCTGTGAGTTCATCTTCAGCGCAACACCAAACACATCCGCCCCCACAAGTTGCTTCTCAAAGAGTAAGTAATCCACACGCTCGTGCACACACATACAGAGCGAGCGCGAGCGAGAGGGAGAGACGTGTTCGCCTCTCTCTCCTTCCTTCAGACTTGGTGATCCAGGCGATAGACACGACCAACAAGATCCAGTTCCTGACGCGATAGGCCAACATCAGCCACGTCAGCACACCCTGCGCCACACAGACGTGCACGTGTGTACTTATTGTGGATGGACGAGTGGGCACCCGTCTGACTGTCCTGGGCTTGTGGCCCAGCCGGACCTTTTCGGCTGGTTCATGCTACGTTCGTGCTACGTGTTGAGGTGTGTGGGCGTGGTGGCGTAGCGTAGTAGCGTGTTGGCGTAGTGTAAGCAGGACCGTTCGTGAGGTCGGGGGCGACGCACCACAAAGCGGGTGTTGGGTCCGCTCACGGCAAACGACCTCCTGCAAGATGTCGGCCGTGCCGTGGGTGGCGCATGGCGTGCATGTGCTGTTGACGCATTGGTGGGGCCGTCGGTGCATGCGAGCTGCCTGCCTGCCTGCCTGCACGTGGACGAGTGATTTCACATATGACGTGCGTCAAACTGACTGTTCTGGTCTGTTGGTGGGAAAGGGCCAGGTGGATAGAGTGCGGCGCCTTGATCATCCTCCCTCAGCAAGTCATCCACAGTCTCGTCCGCATCGATATCATATACACACACAGCCTGGGCGCACCGTCGCTGAGCAGCAAAAGGGCGATACGCCACCAACCAATCAATCGATCAATCAATCTAGCACCCCCGACCCAACCACCAATAAGAAGCACCTCGTCCATCCATCGGGCAAGTACGAGCGCCGCTACACTCTCTCTCATTCCTCGTCTGTCTATTTAGACGTCCAGGTATGTATGTCGGCGCCCATCTCTGTGTTGTGTGTGTGCCGAACCCCCTCCAGCAAAATGGACACACATATATTCACCCACGAAAAAAACCGTTTGCAAGTGTACACTGGCCCCACACAAAACACCCTCCCCCCCCCGGGCACCAACAAAGGGTAAGAAAGCCAAGAGGACCTGCTTGGCCTCTCTGCCTGGGTGTATGGATGGTATGCAGCTGACAGCCTGACATGACGGCTGTGCCTCCCTTTCCCCTGCCTGCATGCTTTATCTATCGACCACAGAATGAATCTCAAGTCACCCCGCACCCACGGTGGATGGGTGTGTGTCCGTACGTCCGTGCGTGAGCGGTCGGCAAGTAAGTAGGTCACGAGTAGAACCAGGTGAGTCCTGCCGATGCCTGCCTCTGGATGAGGTAGTCGCGGCTCTCGCAGTCCACGTCCATGCGATCCAATATCCACCTCAACACCTGATAAATCCGTAAGTAAACCAGCCGTTCGTTCTTTTGACGCTTCGGGGTAACACACCTCCACCCAGTGCGTGCCGGCTCAGCTCAGCTGATCAGCTTGCCTGTTTTTTGTCTTGTCCGAAGTCATTGGCGTAGTGTTTGAAGAAGAGAGGGACGTGTGCCGAGTGGAGCGTGAAGCGCACCCGCTCGTTGAGGTACTGCCGGGTCAACACATTCAGCTGCTCGTCCACACGAGAACTGACACACCGACCACACACACACACACACACACAGAGAGAGAGAGAGAGAGAGATGAGCGGGCCGTGTCGGATGGGCGTGTGTGTGTGTGG
>CDMY01000221.1:111911-145722 GCA_001179505.1 Vitrella brassicaformis
ACCGATGTATTAGCTATCGCTGGCTCACTCACCGAATGCCCACATGTCGGACTCGCGTCCGTAGGACTCGCCGCGGCACAGCTCCGGGCTCATGAAGTAGGGCGTGCCCACGGACGTCTGGGCCATGGCCGACGTGTTGGACAGCGCCTTGGCGATCCCAAAGTCACCCAACTTGATGCTGTTCTCCTGCAGACAGACAGACAGCCAAGTCAGCGGTGTGTGTGTGTGGGGTGTGTGGGGTGCGTGTGTGGATGGTGGTGCTGGTTTTCCTGATGCTGACTGACTTTGGTGAGGAAGAGGTTTTGCGACTTGAGGTCTCTGTGGAGGATGCTCTTTGAGTGGAGGGACATGATGCCCAAAACTATCTGAGCGATCCAATCTGACACACATACATCAGAAGGCATACAAACAAACTGTGTGTGGTGGGGTGGGGTGCAGCACGTGTGTGAAGTGGGCACCGACCGGTGATTTGTTCGTGTGGGAACTTCTGGCCCCTCTCCCTGGTGTCGCGGATCTTGTGGTACAGATTCCCGCCCTCAGCATACTCCTACGACCGCACACGCACACGCACACGCACATCCATCCATCCACTCATGCACACATCTCTCTCGTCACACAGCCAGACATCCTCTCTCTCTGTGTGTGTGTGTGTGTGTGTGTGCCCACCATGACGATGCTGATAGTGTCGTCGCTGATCCAGCTGTCGTAATAGCGCACGACAGTGGGACCGGACAGCAACTGAACATACACACACACACACACACACGCATTCGTGCATCCATCCATCCATCCATCCATTGGTCCACACGCTGGCTGGCTGACTTTGAGAAGGACGACTTCGTTTTCAGCCAGCTTGCGCTCAGCGTCGGACATGTACTCGGTCTTGATCTCCTTGAGAGCCAAGATCTCATTGTCACGCACACGACGAACCAAATGCACAGACCTGACACACAGACAGACAGACAGACAGACGGACGACTCACATGTGCATCTGAGTGTCCGCAGCTAGCTATGTGTGCGACACGCACCCCGAGGCGCCTCTGCCGATGGTTTCCAGCCGCTCGTAGACCTCGTTGCCGGCCGGCTTGGCCTTGTTCTTTTTCCCGAAGTACTTGTACACCCCCTTCAACACCTGCACAGGCACAGGCACACAGCCAGTGAGTGACACACAGACACAGACACAGTAGTGGGTGGATTGGGAGAGGGAGGGGAGCGAGTGAAGGGTATGGTTGCAATATGCCTGCCTGCAGCTGAATGGGTTTGACGAGGTAGTCTTTGGCGCCCCGGTCGATGCACATGGAAATGATCGACACCTCCTCGTTGGCACTCATCATCACCACCGGCACGTCAGCCAACCGGTGGTCCTCCTTCAAATGAGTCAGCAACTCTATACCATCCTGCCACCAGCCAAACAACACGACCAGCCAGCCCCACACAGACACACACACAATAAGACAGTCAATGTGAGAATATGTCGGTCGGTGTGCCTGCCTGTCTGTCTGTCTGTCTGTTAACTCCCCGCCCCCCCTCTGACCATTTCAGGCATGACAATGTCACACAGCACGAGATCGATGAAGTCCTCGTCGCCCCGCGCCTCGGCCTCCTCCGCCATGCGGGTCATCCCATCCAGTGCCAGCGCACCATTGTCAAACGCACTCACTGCACACCACACACCGAAAGAACGAAACACAGCAAAAGACAGACAGACAGTGTGGTTGGTCCTTCTTCCACGTGTCTGTCGTCTGTCGTGTTGTGTGTTGGGGTGAGGGGCACGAACCCTTGTATCCACAGAGTGTGAGGATGTCGATGAGTGCCAGCCGCTGGAAGGCGTTGTCCTCCACCAACACGATGTGCCGCGTCTGGCTCACTATCGACATGATGACTCCTCACCGCCGAACAAACACTCAAATGGATGGCCCAGCAAAGAGGAAGAGCACACGGACGGCTGTGAGTGAGTGAGGCCCCTCTGCCGACTCAAAAATCCCTGCTCTGCTGTAGAGGGAGGCCTCTGCGCCTTCAGCTTATTTATTGATGGTTGTTTCTGCCTTGCCTGTTTCTGTCGTTCGAAGGCGGGGGCTCGGGCTGCGTGGGAGCCCTTCCGACGACTTGTCCAGTGCTGTTCTCGTGTTTCTTTTCCCCTTCCCCTTTCCTGCGAGCCAAGCTCGCAGCCCGGCTTCCGTGAAACCACACAGGGGAGGTAGTGAAGCCGGATGAAGGCAAGATGAGCAGCCTTCTCCCCAGCAGAGGCGTGTGTATCAGCACTTGACGCGAGGTGAGGCCGGCCATGGATGACGAGGCGTCCCGTAAGCCAAAGAAGACCAGGAGAGGAGGCAAGTCAAAGAGGAAAAAGGACGACGGAACACCAGCACCCACAGATCCACCGCCAGCGCCACCACCGCCCGAAGACGAGGCAACAGATGCCGTCCAACCGCCCTCATCTTCGTCGGCAGATCTGCCTGGGCCTGCGCCGGCTGCAGCAGCAGAAGCTGCAACTGCAGCAGCTGCAACTGTAGGGGGTGGAGCGGTGCTGCAGGCTGAGGAAGCGCCTGGTCACGGTCATGCGGATGTGGCAGTGACCGGCGAGGACACTGGGGATGTGGTCGAGTGCGCGTGGAAGGACATCACCCAAGTGGTCAGGCAGGCGCCCAAAGGTCAGTCCGTCAGTGAGCCACCCACTCAGTCAGTCAGTCAGTCAGTCAGTCAAATTGACGGGGCGGGGGAGTGCTCACTCTCACTCCCTCTGCATGGACTGGCTGTGCCTGTGTGTGCTGATTGCATATACGCCATCCACCGATGCATCTGTCCATCCATATGTCCATCAGAGATGCCGCTAGGCCACTACGTGGCGAGCAACCGTTTCTCGCTGGAGCACGGCCTCAACTGCATCGAGATGATGGACCCCAAGATGGACAGCGGCATCCACCCGCAGCGCAGGCTCACTGTCGACAAGTGCCGGCGCAAGAGGCTCGTCCCCACGACCCTCTCCGGCCGCATGCTGCAGAAGATCACCAACCAGCTGCTGGTCGTCTGGGAGCTCGTCCTGCAGGGCTACGCCCCCTCCTACACCCTCATGACCTTCCTCTTCTACCACGACACCACCCTCCTCCGACCATTCCCACTCCTCCAGGCCTTCAGCAAGGGCGTCTTGATCGCCTGCAGCGCAGCACTGAGGCTCACTTGCAAGTCAGACGTCATGGACGACGAGGAGGCCTTCGCCAGCCTGGAGCACTTCTCGCCCCAGCCCCCACCCACCCCGCCGGTCGCAGAGACCCTGCGGGAGCTGGAGAGCGCCCGGGGGCAGCTGAGCGACGCGCAGAAGCGGCTCGAGGCCGAGGGCAAGGTCGGTGAGCTCGACTACATGATGGGCGAGAACGACAACCGCACCCTCGACACGTCCGACCTGCCGGGCGGCGAGACGGAGGCCCTGGAGACGGCCAGGGAGGCCAAGTCGCTCCTGGCGCGCTTCACCTTTCTGCTGCACTACCTGAGGGGGCTGGAGGCCTTCGAGAAGCTTGCGAGCTCCGCCCCGAGCACATCCGCAGCCACATCCAGCCCCACCGCCCCGCCCTCGTCAGTGGTCAAGCAGCTGGATCAGGTGTGTGTGAGCATGCGCAAGGCCAAGGAGGCCTTTCACGATGGCTACAAGGTCATGTACTCGGCCCCCCCGCCGTCGCCCATCTTCGACATGGAGCTCATCCGACACGAGATGACGCTGGGGGCGCCCCGGTACCCCCCGCCGATGGATGTCCTCGAGGCCGTCAAGAGCTTTCAGCTGCACCTGGCCGACATCCTGTTCGCCCTCGAGTCGGCACCAAGGGCCTACAGGCAGTCGTATGCCGACCTCTTCGCCTACCAGCGGGAGCTCCTCTCACGCCCCTCGAGCGACTCGGAGGCCCTCCCCCGGGTCATGTCCAAGCTCCTCATCGAGACCCTCCTCGACTCGGCCACACGTGAGGAGCGGTCGGCGGGCGAGCCGAGCGGCGGGTGGTCCACCCCCTCCACACACACATCCACGACGCCTTCATCGTCGTCTCAGCGGATGGCCAACGGGACGGACAAGGGCAGCGGGTCGCTTCCCAACCTCCCCAGCACACGGGGGCTGATTGTCAAGCTCCTCGTCGACGCAATGGTGCCCAGCGAGGCTCTCGTCGAGCCGGAGGATGACGGCGACCACCATCAGCAGCAGCAGCAGCAGGAGACCGAGGGCGCCTCCACGCCAGCCAGCGGCAACGGCAGCGTTGTGAGCGGGCCGAGGGACAGGAGGGGCAATGGCAAGAAGAAGAAGGGCAGCCAGCTGCCGTCGCTGTCGCCAGCGTCCAAGAAGGCTGACAAGGGCGGCGGCAAGAAGGCCGGGAGCGGCAATGCGGCTGGGGGGGCGGACGAGCTGGAGCTGGAGATGAGCGAAAACGACCAGACGATGCAGAGGTGTCGGCACGTGTGCAAGCGGTTCATCGACGCCGCGGCACTGCTCCTCAGGTCACTCATCAAGGTACGGACGTACGTACGGGTTGAGCAGATGGATGGAATATATAGATGGCTGCAGTCACTGCAGTCAGGCCGGCCAGTGTAGTGTATTGATTGCGTGTGTCGTGTCTTATTCTATGCACGTATCGCATGCATCAGTTGGCCCACCAGCACAAGAGTCGGATCTACCGGAAGTTCACGCACATCTTCGCTGAGGTGGAGACGCTGCTGCCCCTCGCAGAGCAGGTCGACAAACAACTCGCGGACACATTCGGCGGAAACCTCGCCATCAGGTGGGGAAAACGACTTCCCCCCCCTCGCCACCCAACCCACCGTAGCGCGCGCTCACGTGTGTGTGTGTGTGTGTGTGTGATGATGATGATGTGTGCAGGGGTCCGTGTGTGCGATGGCTGCAGGAGTTGTCCCTTCAGTTCCTGGGCGAGCGGCTGGCGCTGGGCTTCGAGCTGCAGCTCTACGACGACGAGGAGAACTGGATGATCTACTGGTACGCACGATCCAACAATAACGACCCTCTCCGTCTCTTTGTCTGTCCATCGACACGTCCCCCTGTCTGTCTGTGTGTGCGTCGTGTGGTGCCCCAGGGTCCTGTCACGTGTGCACGAGTGCCGTGCAGCGATCCTCAGCGAGCGACAGGTGGGTAGGTACCTAAGCCACAAAAACACACACAGCCACACCATGCAGTGCAGGCAATCAAGTCCCTGTCTGCCTGTGTGTTTGTTAATCAGCTGGCGTCTGAGGAGCCCCAGGGGTCGAGCACCATCGGCGGTGCCAACAGGCGGAAGGGCGGCGGCAGACTCGCCCTGGCGGGTCGGGCGGGGGAGGCACGTGACCGCCGAGGAGGTCCGAGTGAGCGGCCAGAGCCGCCCGCCGTGGCACCTGGTGTGGAGAAGACGCGCAAGCCAGCGCCGCGCCACCCGTCGTCGCAGCTCCTGTATGTCCGCGTGCAGCAGCTCGTTTCCGAGGGGCTCTGGAGGTGCGCAGGCAGACAGATTGGGGCATCGATGGATGGATGGATGGATGTGGGTCATGTCATGCGTCTTGTGTGTGTGTCAGGTTGTTGTGTCACACCAATTTCGAGGCATCTCATCGGAATCAGCTCAACCGCGAGTACTTCCTCGAGGTCGAAAGAAAGTGGTTCGTCAGGTCAGCCAGCAAGAAACAGACAGACAGACAGGCAGACAGACAGATGGACGGATGGATGGATGGATTGCCATCATACTGAACGCCTCGTGGTGTGTGTGGTTGGGTGGTGGTTGCAGGCTTGCGAATGCGTTGCAGCACGTGGAAATGGGCAAGATATGTTCGTCTCTCGGCCTGGAGCACTCCTTCTCCTTTAGGGAGTTCCACGACCAAAGCGTCCGCAGCGTCTGGCACGTGAGACACACACACACGCACCTACACGCTATGTTCTCTCTGTGTCCCCCCCTGCTGTGCACATCTCGGGGTGCTGTGTTGGTGTCTGTGTCTGTATCCTCCTTAGCATGAAAAGACGCTGCAGCGTGCGTGCGAGGCGCTGACTGAGGGTCAACAGCTCAACGACAAGCTGCTGAAGAGGAAGAAGGACGGCACCGAAGTGCTGCACCCCGAGATACAGGTGGGTGGGGGAGCTACAGACTGCACTGCACTGCACCTGAGGCCCGTCATTGGGGGGAGGGGAGTGTATGGCTGTGGGTGTGGGTCGATACGTAGGCTGATTTGCTGGAAGAGATGAAGGCCCCGATGGAAGCCAACCTCAAGGCAGCCAAGCAGTGAGTAACCACACACACACGGGCAGGGCACACACCTGACCTGTCCACTCATCCTACACTCACTCATGGTGTGTGTGTGTTTGTGTGTGTGTGTGTGTGTGTGTGTGTGTGCAGGTGCAGCTATGCGATGGCGATGAATCGGTTCATCAGCGTGGCCCACAAGCGCGCCTTCCTGCCCTACGTCCTGCTCACCGAGATCGAAATCACACAACACACCAGACAGCCGTACGCCACACACCACGTACCACAACCCTACGCTGCGCAGCGCAATACGATCCGACATGCGACCCATCCTGTCGGTCTGTCGCATGGCATGCACGTGTGCGCTGCGCTGTGTGCTGTGCAGTCCACCCCACCACCCGATGCCAACGCATTCGCCGCACCCCATCCCCCGCCCCTCCCCGCCGCCATTCCCCCCCGCTCCCGCTGGCGGGACTAGGCACATAGACTCAGACGGACACAACACATGACCCACTCAGTAGCACTCGTGTGCGTCATCTGGTGAGGATGGTGGGTTGATGGAGTGACTGGGTGGGTGGGATGGCTGAGTGAATGAGTCATTGTGTAGCTTTCGAGAGCGCACGTGCACGCTTGATGCGTGCAGTGAGTGCCTTCGTGGTAGAGTCAGCTGACGTTGACCTTCCCGTGTGAGATGGATGGATGGACGGACGGATGATACACACCACACCACACCCTTTCTTTGTGTGTGTTTTAATGCGTAATGACGGCCTGCCTTGTCTCGTCTGTCTCCACTCTCACACAAGAAGTGAGTGTCACGTCACGTGCAGGAGTCGAGTCTAAGAGCTACCCTCGTGAATGCATTTGCAATGCCGAGCCCCATTCACCGGCCACCACCTACGGTAGGCACACATTTCTCTCTGAATGGGAAAATCCCCATGGACGCCAGTGTGTCCGTCCATCCATCCATCCATCGACTGCACACCACACCCGACCACCCATTCATTCACTTCTTCTCTCCCCCCTTCTCTCCCCACCGCTGTCGTCGCCGCCTTCTCCGTCAGATTGTTGCTGGTCTGCATCCGCTGCAGGCCTTGGCGTCGTCGACTCCTGCTGCTGCTCTTTTTGTTGCTGCTGGGTAGGGGTAGGGGTTGGGGGCTCGTCCAGCACATCGACATCAGGCTGCTGCCACGACAGCGTCCACGGCCGGCCCTCCTGTTTCTGCAGATCCTCCAAGATGCTCAGCGTCAGGAAGATAATCCTCATCTGCACCCCAACACACACAGGTGGGTGACAGACAGAGTGTCTCCCTGAATGGAATCAAGTACCCCTCCTTCCTCTGGGGGTTTTGTGTGTGGTGGAACGTACCGATTGCTGAAGCATGGCCTGCTCGATTGGCGTCCGAACCTTGTCGCTTCCCGTGCGCGAGATCATTTCCTCCTGAGGTGGCAGACAGCAGATCGAGATCCTCCTGCCCGCTCAGCCCGTGCGCTCACCAGCTTGAGCCGCCTGAGGTCGAATCCCCTCCTGTGGGCCTCCACGACGTTTGCCACGAAGGGGCTGAACTTCTCCTCAAACGAAATCGAGAGCTGACTCGGCGACTCGCGCAGCTGCGGCCATCTGAGAGAACACACAGCAGACCCCAAGCACTAGGAGATGCTGCCCGTGTGCCGGCGGTGTGCGTGAGGTCTGTGTGTTCATTGCATACCCGACGGTTTGCAAGGTCAGGAAGATCAGCGACATCCATATCGTCCTCAGCTCGGCCTCATCTGGCTGGCACAAACCATGGCAAAGAAAGGCAAACAAACGGTCGTGTACACGCGTCAAGCTGGCTGGCACGTCAGTCACCCATGTCACCTCACCCACCATCAGCGGCCTGCACACAGCGACAGACAAAAAACAGCAGACCAGATTAGCTATCGGATGCTCACTCAGTCGGGCACTCATTCACTCACTCACTGACCGTTCGATGGATGGCTTGTCGACAGTGGAGACCTCCAAAAGCAGCGCCGGCATGTTGAACCCCTTCTCGTACGCCGTTATCACGGGTCGGATGAACTGACGCAGCGTCTCCTGGTAGTCCTGCACACACACAGAGATCAGCACCCACAGATCACATCATTAAGTGGGATCAGGCCACCGGATGACATGACCGACTGACCAGATCAGTCCTGCTGCAGGCAGCGATGAAGGCCTTCTCAATCGCCTCCGCCACCTCGTGAGTCCCCCCTCCGCTCTGCGGCAGCAGTGACATCCTCATGGGCCACCTGATGTGGTGGTGATGGAGCGCACCGCGATAGCTGGAACACAGGTGATGCGGCCTTGATGGGGAGATGAAGGCGGCCGCGGTTGTGGTTGTAAGAGCAAGGCAGGCAATACAGACCAGCCTCCTCTTCATCCACCCCCGTACGCTTGCCGCTCCAGCTCCTCGCCTCAATGCATCATGCTCGCGCTCAACCGCAAGATCTGCCTCGGCATCCCTTCCCAAGTCATCTGGTTGGGCCTGCATCTCTCGTTTGCGACCTGGCATGATCTCCGGCCGTTGTCCGCTGGTTGACCTGGTCTCACCCATCAGAGTAAGCTTCGGGGAACGCAGACGTCTTGGCACTCTCTTTTTGAGACTGCGAGCTCCATTAGAGTGGGGGCGGTCTCAACGAAGCTTGTCTCAACGAAGCCTCTCCCCCGCTTCTTCCGATTCGACGATGCTTTTTTTGCTGGGCCTCGTGTTTCTTCCCAGTTTGGTGTCTTCCGGCTTCCTTCCTGTGTCCACCAACAATAGCAATGCCATCGGGAAGCCCCGCGGTGTGACGGCACCCGTTCCTGACCTCCTGGTAGGCTGCCACAGCCCCTTCCACGCGCTGCCCTTCCCCGTTCCCTTGAACTACAAGCAGACCAAGGCAGAGAAACAAGCATGGCTCCACGAGTATGTTAAGCGATGATCAATGATGACGAGACACAATTGACGAAAGACTTCTGCATGCATGCATGACATTGTGTGCAGTTACGACCAGCATGTGGCATATGCTGACCTTCCATACCGCAACTTTAGCGCCCCTGAAGTGCCAACAACCTCTGCAGCGTTCCCCAAAGGAGTTTTCCCTCGAAAGCTCTGTGAGGCTCGCTCTCAAAAATATGCATGTCACAAAGTGCAAATCGACCATCGTGACGTCTTTTCTCTTGATCACCGTGCGTGTCTGCTTTGTCAAGATGGGTTCAACCCGGATGAGTTCCAGGTATTCTGGCAGACTCAAGAAGGGAACATTCTGGTGGACTCCGGCCGCTTGTGTGGGAAGAAAGATGGCGATTCCTGTATGCCCCGTAAGTGAGTTCGGGTTGTTGGCGTTTCCATGAAGATAAGCACGTCAGGTCATGAATTTCACATCCGTGTGTGCACAGACAAATGGCCGCGGGACGTGCTGGCCGGCCCCGTCCCGCACTACTGGCAGATGAACCTTTTGGACACGGAACAGATCCAAATCGGTAGGACGTCTTCGTCTTCGATGATTTCGTCTCAAGCGCTCCTCCGGCAAAAGTGTGTAAATGCTTTGTCTCCTGTCTGTATGCCCACAGCTCTCAATAATTTAGACCTGCCGCTCAATCACTTCACCGGAATTTGGTTCCACAACTGTCATCGAGTGAGACACCACACAGTGTGGGCTCCTTTTCTCGCAACACCGCTGTGCCATCTCCGAATGTGTCTCTCTTCCTATCTTGTAGGACATGTTTTTCGAGGAAGCCATGCAGTTGGCCCCGGATGAAGCCAACCCTGGCAGGTATCTTCCGTATCGGGCCCCCAATCAGATCA
Source organism: Vitrella brassicaformis (assembly GCA_001179505.1). NCBI lineage: Eukaryota > Vitrellaceae > Vitrella > Vitrella brassicaformis. The sequence continues at coordinate 121,908 of CDMY01000221.1, forward strand.
TGTGGATGGTGACCGCGTCCCTCCTGGCACATACGGAAGACGCCTATATGATCAACACCATCTTCCCCGCCCTCTTCTGGCAAGGAGAGCCGTGCGAGTGCGCATTCGCCAACCAGTACTGCGCCTTTCATTCGGCGTTTGGACGAGAGATGTGCTGGCCATCGCACAGCGTGGCTCTTAACTTCGACATGAGCATGTCGGTCCTTGAGGGCCTCGGATGGCGCATCGCCGGCGGAGTGGACGTGGGGGACTATATCTCAGGAAAGGAAATATTCCAAAAATTTGCAACGATTTTCCAGCGTATTTAAATCAACAGACACCGACAAAGAGCGATGGGGGCAGGGAGAGAGGGGGAGAGAGAGAGAGAGAGAGAGAGAGGGAGAGGGAGAGAGAGTGCTCGACGTCAAGACAGAATCGATACGAGTGAGGAAATCGATAGAACGAGCGGTCGGGAGGATAAATGACGGGGGGCCGGCGGAAGTGACGCGACTTGTGTCTGCAAACATTGACAGTCTGAGGTGGATACACAGACACGTACACCGAGCAAACCTTCATACGTCCAAGCCTTCTCACACATCGAAGAAAAAGACGGCTACATGTGTGATCCGTGCCGTTCGACGCACCAGCAGAGCATGAGTGACGTATTGAAGTACACACAGCACAGACAGATGGAAGCCATTCGTCGCGCGGACGGAATCTTGCACACACGCAGTCTCACGCACCCAATCGAGATGCACACGCAATTGGCACCATGCCGAGATGCACACGCACCCAACGTTCATCGACTGTTCGTTGCACATGCACCCGACCGATCGTTCGTTGCACACGCACCCAACCGACCTTTCGTCATTGCAGATCTGCCCATCTTGTGGCTGTTGGCTGCTTCCAGTGGCTAATCTGTCTGCAACTGCAGATATGTCGGTAGATGGAGGTGCGCGTTTTCCTGCGCCACGTATGTTATGGCCGCCGCGTGAACTCTACCTACTCTGCAGTGGACTCTGAGCGGATGGTACTCTTGGTTCATGTCCAAATGCATGTGTCTCCTTTCTCATGCAGCCGTCCACCGATCCAGTCATCCATTCAGACAGACAGACAGACAGACAGACAGATATGCACAGGACACGCGCAGTCGCGACAGCAGCTGGTGCTTAAAGGAAAAGGCAGCGTGTAATGCAACGAGGAACGGCTGCTTTGATTTCCCACAAACAGGTCAAGCACTCACTTAGTCGCATTTTCCTCTGAAGGATCCCTGTCCGGTTGCTTTTATGATGTCCTTGTTGTTCCTCACTTGTTGTTCTGCCATGCAGCCCTTCGCGGGCGGTTCAGAAGCCATAGTAGAGGCAGAAGTCCGGCATGGTCAGCTGGCTCGCTACCACTCTGTGACATGCAACCACATTATTATGTGGATGCACACTGTATTATTATTTACTCATGGCATCCATCCATCCATCCATCCATCCCGACTGCCCCTCTACCTGAGTTTTTCGGTGAAGTCATTGAGCTTAATTTCGACCTTGGTTTGGCCGTTGTACATGCCCTGCACAACAAGAGGAAGAAGAAGAGGAGAGGGTTGAAATTGAAGTTCCCCCCATCTATTCATGAATTGGCATGGTATTTTGCGTGACGGCTGCAGGGAGAGACGTACCTTGACGATGTACCCGCCGCTTTTGGCCCACAGCTCGAAGAGAATCGATGACGCGAAGGGAGGCTAAGGATGGGACACGCCACTCAGGCAAAGCCTGGTCTGTCTGTCTGTCTGTCTGTCCATGTGTGTGTCTCTGGTGTGTCTCCCTTTGACTTACCTCTACACCGTCCCACCAGCCAAGCATCCGGAGGTAGCCAGACTGCATGAGAGCAAACAGACGAACCCATGGGACCCAACCTCAGCTGGCCGCCTGCCGCGCACCAGGTTCATGTCGTGGCTGCTGAGCAGGATGAGCTTGAGCGTCTCAAAGATGCCGGCGGCCTCGCGAAGGCCGGTATGCTGATTGGTCCAACACACACGCCGCACATGCATGCACACGTAAGAGCTCGTGTCTCTTCGGCAGCTGGACTACATACCTCAGCGGCGACAGCCTGCTTCCCTTGGCGGAGAGCGGCCTGGTACATGGCAGCGTCCTTGGTGTGGGTGGCGTAATGCATCCCTGCTTTGGCCTCCAGCACGGTCGCCATCGTATTGAATAGCAGCGAAGACGCCACCGTGGCAATCTTGGGGTCCGCGAAAATCTGCATATATTCACCAATGGCTTTTTGCTTGTTGATTCATCCACATGTATGTGACTTGCCATCGAGAATGCGTCATCGTTGGCGTGAAGGATCCGCCTACACGGAAGACCGAAGCTTTCTAATCTCTTGTCTCTCTTATCCTCTTCACTTGAGGGTTTCGCGGTCTGTGGTGAAGAGGCCCCGTCCGTCGGCGATCCCGGCCATCACACCATCGCCCACCAAACTCAGTACACTGCACACACACAGAGACACACAGAGAGAGGGAGAGAGAGGGCGACGGCGGTTTGGGAAGATATACACGGCCTTGAGTCTGCCCTGCAGCCGTGAATGTTTCCATCGAGCCTCATACCGATAGCAGTCTTCGCCTGGTTTGAGTGTTCGCTCGAGCTGCTTCATGACCTTGCTGCAAATCCTCGCGTACATCTCGCTTAGGGCTGGCCAGGACTTGCCGTGGAGGTAGTCCGGTTGCTTGAGGCTGTAGAGGATCTCCGGTTTGAACATGATATCATGCTCGCGCTTCTCCCTGTTGTTGTGGAATGGCACCGAGGGGTGGACTTGCGGCCACAAAGTCTCGCGGAAGGTGTCGCAGGCGCGCTTGTTCTCACCTTATAGCCACACAAAGGGAGGGAGGAGAATGCATTCTCTCTCGAGGGCTGGCTGGCTTCGACCTTCTCACCCTGCAGAATCCAATCCTGCCCGCGGTCGATGGTGTGGACGGGAATGTGATAATGGCCAGCGGGAGCCGGATCTTGCAGCAGGTCATCCAGCAGGAGCTGCCTATTCGAGGAGTCGTCAAGGATCCTCTGCAGCATGTTCGGTGTCTCTCGCTCGTGCACGTCGCGCCAGCCGGTCAGCTCGTACACTTGCTCAGCATAGGCCGGGGATTTCTTCGTGTGCTTGTAGAATGCTTCCACCATCAGCCTCTAGCGCTCCTTCAGATTGATTGAGCATTCGTTGCCCCCGGTGTGTGGGTAGATGCCCTGCACGTGGCAGTCGGCACTCTTGATCGTGCGGGGGACATCTGTGGAACGGACGAAGATCTCTCCCTACAACGATGCACATCAACGGAGAGAAGGTTCCCAACTGATGACCTGACAGCACGTACCGGGGTGTATTCTGCACTGATCAGCTTGTGTTGGTCCACAAAGCGCACGCGCAGAATGCGCCCCAGCAAGGTGTGCTGAGCAATTGCAGCACACGCACCCAGTCAGAGCATTTGGCTGGCGAGAGTGCTTCCCGCGAGTCGCTACTACCTGGAGCCTCCCAAGGTTGGTAAGAATCCCGACGCGGCCCTCGTCGCCTCCCTCCCAAGTCGGAAGCTTGTTTTCGGGCAACTCCCCCTACATTGTGTGCATCAGCCACACACAGATGCACGTCGACTTGATCCCATTGCTCCAGCATCCGCACCCAGCGTACGTACGTCAAAGAAGACCTCAGGACTGCGGCTGCCATGGCTGTCGAATGACATACATACATAATTAAAGGGCCTTGACGTGTCTCTCCGCTTTCGTTTGGACACCCGCGTACCGGAAGACCTCCAAAGCAAAGAGCAGTTGCTCACCTGCGTGTATGCAGACAAGGACTTGATGTTCAATTATCACGCGGCAGTGACATCCAGAGAGAGAGAGAGAGAGAGACGGGGGGGCTCGGTTCGTACCGTGCTGGCCGGACAATGATGCAACATCCGAGGTGTCATTCAGCGCCTCCAGGGCCGCATGGCCGCGGTCGGCGTGCCTCTTTCCGTTCTCCCAAGCGTGCTCCTCATAGGCAGTGCAAGTCACTGCAGCATAGCATTGCAGTTAATCGTTGCATGGTGCTGCCTGTGTGCGTTGCATGCAGTCTCACCGCCAAAGATGACAAGCAAGAGAAGAAGGCTTCCCATCGGCGACAATCCCAAGACAACGCCAAGCTCTCGCTGTCGGGTCAAGGGTTTCGGGTCAAGGGTTTGGATTTGCGAGCTTGAATGAGGAGATGACGAAACCAGATCCCGCCAGATCTGATGGACGAGGATAACGACGTTGACAAGGAGTCGTGCCGTCACGACGTTGTGGTGTTTGGCATGTGTGCCGCCTGCGGGAGCCGTATGGCGCCCCTCTCGCCAAAGAAATCGGCCACATCAGCCAAGGAGATGGCCACACACAGCCAGGCCATGGCTGCCGAGCCGTCCGGCGCCTCCTCTGCTACGGGCGATGGGAAGGCTCACGTGGCTGCGGGGTTTGTGTCGTCCAAGAAGGCGCTCAAGGTCTCCAACCATGTGCGTGTGTAGGCGGGACAGAGGCCTGCAGGGAGCACACGCACCAAGCAAGAGCGAGAAAGACTGTGAGGAAGGAGGTCATACCAAGCGTTGATCGCTTGTGTGTGTCTGTCGTGGTTGTGTTCCGTCTGTTTGTCAGGTGGCATTGCGTCTTGAGCGAGAGCGCCTGTTCGAGCTGCTGACAGAGAAGCGCCTCTGCATGGTCAGCCAGGCAGCCACTCAGTCACTGTGACTCGGTTTGATGGCCTGTTCGTTCGTTGATGTGTGCAGGTGTTGGATCTGGACAACACGCTGGTGCACTGTGTGGGGTGCAGCATCCCCACACCCGTCCTCACCTTCCCATCTAAGACGGCAAGGGACCGGCACCTACACAAGCTCAGACAACAGATGGCCTCAACCGCCACCCAGCCGACGGCCAGTGGGTCGGCGGAGGGGAGGGTGAGAGTGGGGAGTGTGGATGAGCGGCTTGAGGCCGTCATGGAGTCGGCCATACACATGATACGCACCGATGCCCCGCCGGGTACGTTACGTACGCAGGGGAGGAAGCGCCGCGCCGTGTACGGGACGGGCTCATTTCCCTCATGGCTTTTCTCTTTCTGTGCGTCTCTCTGGTGTGTGCTGTGCAGGATATCCCGACTCCGCGGGCATTCCGTTGTATCTGAAGCTGCGTCCCGGTCTGCATCGGTTCCTGCAGGAGGCGTCCCTCCTGTTCGAGCTGTACCTCTTCACGCAGGGCACGGCAGACTACGCCGCTAAGGCAAGCCAACAGCAAGCCGCCAAACGAACCACACCACACCACACCACACCACAGTGTGTTCCATCACGCGGACACATGCTGGCTGCAGGCGCTGGACATATTCGACCCGGATCGGCGTCTGTTTGGCCAGCGAGTCTTCACCAGGTGATTGATTGATGGACCTACACCGACCCATGCGTCGGTCTGATCTGACCGACCCACATTGACTGACTGACAATGGGTTACCCTACCCGTATGTATGTGTATGTGTGGGTGTCAGGGACCACACGAGTGCATTGGGTGGCAAGTCGATCGACCGCATCTTCCCTTACACCAAGAAGACGGTGGTGGTCGTCGACGACAGGGAGGACGTCTGGCCAAAGCGCACTCCCATCATACGGGTGGGTTGGGTGGGTGGGTGTGGTGTGGTGTGGTGTGTTGTGGTGTGGTGTCCTGTCTGCATCTCCCTCTCTCTTATTGGTCAGGTGTTTCCGTATCTCGTGCTCATGCCGCTCATCAATGGAAGTAAGTACGTATGCATAAGTGACAGACACCTATCGATAGATCGACACACAGACAGACATGATCACCTGGGTGACACATACATATATTCTCCACCCCATCCGTCAGACCGTACGTCGCTACCCGTGATCGCTCCCCCCTCACCGTCCCTCGCACCGCCCCCCACCCCTACCGATGAGGCACCATCAGCCAAGCGCTCCCGTGGCCGCGACGACACCAATGGCGTCTCACAGCCAACAACACCACCACCACAACCAGCAGTTGCTGCCGTTCCCTCGACCCCGCCCCCAGGCGTCCCTCTCACCAATGGCGTGGTGGATGCGGCCAATGATCATCCACCCCCGGCCAAGAAAGCGCGACGTGAGGAGGAGGGGGGAGGTGGGGGTAGCGAGGCTGGCCCGGCTGCCGCTTCGGCTGGTGCCGCTGCTAGTGGTGGTGGTGATGATGTGTATGATGAGAGGGACGTATGGCAGGGGCCTTCGCTTGAGGATGTGGACCACCAGCTGCCGGCGCTAATGCACATTCTCCGCACCGTCCACGACATCTTCTTCAGGCTGGTCAGCTCAGCCAGACGGCTGTGTGAGTGTCTGTCTATGTGGGCGTTGATGTGCGTCTGGCGTGGCGTGTCAGATCGAGCGTGGCGGAGGTTTTGCGTCTCTGCACGGCGAGTCGGCGGAGACCCTCGACATCGGTGCCATCCCAGACCTGGAGGAGATAGTCAAAGAGCAAAAGGCACTCACACTCAACGGTCCGTGGGCAACGGAGGGAACTTGATGGATGGATGGATGGACGGATGGGTTCATGCATAATTAATGTTGGGCTGTGTCTCATTGATTCGTTGTGTTGTTCAGGTGTGGTGATGACGACCACGGGCATGACCAACGCCTCACAGCCGGTTTTCCAGACCACTGTGCTCGGAAGGTGAGACCGCACGGAGGCCCAATTTGGGGTTGTGGATGGATGGAGCCTCTGCATGTAGAGACCTGTCTATGCCTATGTATGTGTGTGTGGTGGTCAGGCTGGCCGACCAGGCGGGGGCACAAGTGGAGGTGGGCAACCAAGGGGAGCTAGCTGTGCATCCAGCATCTTATCTTGTGCTATCTATGTGAAAACAAAACTTCAGGATCACCTGTCGCCACGCACCACACACCTGGTGGCCGCTCGGAGAAGTAAGACCCGCTCACACACACACACACACACACAGGGATAGAGAGAGAGAGAGGGGGAGGTACGAAGGGTCCTATCCACACACACCGCTCTCCTTGTCTGTGTGGTCAGACACGAGGAAGTACTACGATTCTCAGCGGGAGAAATCGCACCACATCGTGAGTCTAGTCTCCATCCATCCAATCCATCCATCCCATTCGCACACGCCGTTTGTGTGAGAACCAACATCTCTTGTGTCTTTTTGTGCTGTCGGCTCACCCACTCACACAATCAGGTGCACGATTGGTGGCTCCAGCGGTGCCTCTACACATGGACGTACGCCAACAAACACACACACACACACACGCTCAGTACGGCATGCGCCCATTGCCGTGTTTCTGTCAGGCGTGTGTGCGAGCGGGCCTTCCCAGCCGACATCGGCCAGAAGTGCTTCAGCCAGCGCTACCCAGAACTGGCAAAGGCAGAGAAACAACAACAGCAGCAGCAGCATAGCAGCGCCCCCACCATCACCGTCACCATGCCCCCCACTGCCAGCAAGAAGCCAAGCGCCCCCGAGCCACCACAACCCCAGCCAGGAGTGAAGAAGGAGAAGGCAAAGGAGCCGAGCAAGACCCCCGGTCCGTCCAAGGGCACGGTCAAGGGTCGCAGCGACTTTGTGGTGCCGTCTGAGCTGACCCCCTACCTCAACGCATGGACTGTCGACCTGCCGGCGATGCCCTTGCCGTCCCTCGACATCGACGCGGCGTTCCCCAGGGCTGCGGGCGGGGAAGGGGAGCAGCAGCCCCAGGGGGGAGAGGGAGAGGGCGACATGCAGGACGAGAATGGCGAAAATGGAGACGATCTGGTAGGAGTGGGGAGAGGGGACGTACATTCGATGTCCGTACAGGGTGTGTGTGTGTGTGTGTGTGTGGCGTTGCTTGCGTCCACCCTCTGTCAGGTGGACATGTTGGAGGCCGAGCTATTCGAGGGATAGATCGATTGGTTGATAGGGAGGTCGCAGGCTAGTCTGAATTCGAAGACCGGGCGCGGCGCGGTGGTGTTGATGCGGCCGGCTGTAGGGATGGATGGATGGATCCACTCTCTGTAGACGGAAGGTCAGTCAGTCAGTCAGTCAATCACACACGAGACAGATCAGATCCACAGATCAGAGAAGCTGAGGACGGGACGATGGGGGCTGGGCTGACAGAAAGGCAGAAGGACAGGCACACGTGCTCTCCATGCGCCTTTGTATGTATGGGCCTGCCTGGCCTGCACCGTTTTTGTGTGACTTGAATGAGAATGACTTAGTCACTGAGTGCGTGTCGATGGCTTGTGGGTGCGGTTCGGGGCGGTGGACGCACCGACCGACCTGTGTGTTGATTGACTGACTCATGTCATGGGGGCCTTTTGGTATGTAGGTCGTACACACAACACAACATGCGATGCGATGGATGCGTTATCTTTGCATGTCCGTGTATGTGTTGTGTTGTGCTTGGTGCTGTTCGTCGCGCGCACGATGGACAGCGAGTCTTGTATACAGACAGCCCTGACGATTCGCCGTTGGAACAACGATTGATTCATGGTGGTGTCACAACAAAGGAAAGGACCATTGTCTGTCAGGGCATGGCCATGCAGTGAGGTGCCGCATGCATCGCGGACCCTGGATGCACACACGATCCGAAAAAGTACCACAGCCTCACTGCCTGCCTCGATTGGTGCAAACACAGCACCATAGCCTAGGTAGGCATCACGCAGGCATAGCGATCACCTTCTCCCAGCTGCACTGCTGCCGCTGGCAGCCGACTTGGCTCCCCCGCCTCCCCCCCGAGCAGCGGGTCTGTCAAGCGAGCCGGCGCCCTTCATGCCGGCCATCCGGTGCATGTCCTTGGCGCTCTGCTTGTCCTTCTGAGCCCACGCCGCCGTCCAGTCCGTCGTGTCGACGTCCGTGAGGTGCGTGTGCTTGGTGCGACCCGTGTGGCCCCATTGACCTAATGTGAAGTGCAGTGCACACACATCACGTCCGCACAATTACATGATAGAGCACATGGATGGATGGATGGATGGATGAGTGTGTGTGTGACGCCTGTCAGGACCTCTTCTCAGCTGCATGGGCTTGGGCAGCAGGTTCTTGTCGACAGTGTCGTCACTGCACACAGACGGACGGACGGACACAGACAGAACAAACAAACGGGGGTACACAACACACAGGGGCTTCCTTCTTTGTCTGTCTGTTGTGCTGTGTGTGTATGTTGTGCAGGCAGGTTGGCTTACGCGGTGGGCGCCTGGAAGTCCCTGAGGTAGAGCTCCTCTTCACCCTTCTGTGCCTTGTCCATGAAGAACGCACCCTATCAGACAGACACACAGACAGACAAGCCGGCATAGACAGAGAGGGAGGGAGGGTACGTGGCGTATGTGTGTGTGGTTGGTTGGTTGGTTACCCTACCTACCTTGTGGTAGTATTTCTGCATGAATGTGAATTTGTGTTTCTTCTCCTGTCGGGGTGCGAGTGCGTCGAGTCGCTTGTCGTCCTCCAGCCGCTCCTCCTCAGTCATGTTGCGCCGACGCTCCACCTCGGCCAACTGCACACGCATACAATACACCCAACACACACATGTAGTTATTGTGGCGTGTGTTGTGTTGTCGGTGACGTCACTCACGCACCTCTTTGGCCCTCTCTTCGCGCTCCTCCTTGTCCCGTTTGATGCGTCGCAGCTCTCGTATCCGCCACATCTCATACTGACACACAGAAAACAAACAGGCATGCACCGCACCCACACACCCGATAAGCACACACGGCGGTTGCCTGCGTATGTGTGTATAATGTGTATTAGCCACCTCACCTCCTCCTGTTCGTTGTCCTCATCGTTGTCGTCGGGCATCTCCTGCAGGCAGGAAAACCAGACAGACCAAACCACAGCAGCGAGCGCACGTGCATTGGCATACACCTGGGATTTGTTTGGCTGGCTGCGCGTCTGTGGCGTCCGTCGTGTTGGTTGGTAGGCAGGTACCTACCTGGTCCGAGAGTTCGTGTTCAGCCTTGGCTGATGCGGCCATCTCCTCCTCACGACGAATCTGCAGCCACACAGGCAGGCAGGCAGCCATGAACCTTGAGGTGGTGGTGGATAGATAGATCGTGAGATGCGTCCCGTGTCAATGTGTGTGGAGTGCTGGACGGACGCACTGACGTACCGTTTCGACGAGCATGTGCTTGCTCTCCCTCTGCCTGTCCACAAGCTGCACACACCCACACACACCAAGCACCACGCACCAAAAGCCGGCCGGTGAGCAATCAATGCAGCAATGAAGGGTTCTTCTCCCTCCGTCATTTGCTGGCTCCCTACCTTTTGTCTGTGCTCCTCCTCTCGCGCGATCTCCTCAGCCTGCATCAACACACCAAACACAAGAACCGCCACAGACAGACAGGCAGTCACATGACGCCAAACGCGCCAATGCCGGCGTAGGTACCTCAAGCAATTCTCTTTCTCTGACGGTTTCCCTTTTCTTCTTTGGGACGAAGACGGGTTTGTGTCTGGCGTTTAGCTGGCGCTCTGCCTCTGAGTCAGTCTCGTACTCGCTCTCCTCATCCTCCTCGTCATCGTCCTCAGCCTCCGCCGCCATCGCCTCCTCCTCCTCCTTGCGACGCTGACGGACGGACGGACGGATGCCATCCCACACAGACAGACAGACAGACAGGCATGGCGGTGGATGACATTTCTGCACAGGTACCTGCAGAGCGGCCTGTCTGATCCGCTCGCGCCGCATCTCTATCTCCTTGTCCTCGTCAATGGCCTCCCTGTCCTCATCCGCCTTACCCTCAGCCCCCGAACTGATGACGACCGCCTCGGCCTGCCTCTCACGCCTGCTGCTGGCGGCGGGGGCCTTGTCGAGGCTGATGGGCTCGTCGGCGGTGCTGAGCACGGCCGCCTCGCGGATCTGACGGTGACGGGCGAGGCGGTCTTGGGCGCCCGACCCGCCCTCCTCACGCTCAGCTGCACCACACAGACACAGAGAGCCGAGGTATCAGTATCAGAAAACGAGACATCGACAAATGGGTGTGTTGTGGTGCATGAAGGAGCAGGTGTGACCTTGTTTGGCGGCGAGGAGCCGCTGCAGTCTCCTGTCGGATGTGTCGGCGGGCTGGGGAGCAGCGGAGGGGACGTCGTCCTCATCCTCGTCGCCCTCGTCTTCGCCGCGACCCTCCGCCCACTTGGGCGCCTGACTCACATACACACACACACCGCACCATGCACCAGAGGCTCCCTCCTTGCGTGTATGTGTGTGGGTCTCTCTGCCTATCCATGTGCAGGCGAGGCACCTTGCCGGGGAAGTATCTGGCGACTCCTTTGGATGGATCATACTTTGGCTTGGCTGCTGACAGCGGGTCAGCGCCGCGGAACAGAATGCTGTGGGGATCTGCCGCACCTGTCAGATGACACAGACAATCAACACAGACAGACAACCATGTGCGCACAAAGTGAATCAACGACACACAGCGTGAGCGTGTTCCTCCTCGACATACTCATCGTGGATGCGTCGGTTTCCTCTTCCCTTTCCTTCTCCTCCCTCCCACGAGCTTCGCAATTTAAGCTCGCAGGGCGCGCGAGGACTCCGAGCGCAAAGAGGGCGACAGCCGAAGTGCCTGTAGAGTGAGCGTGTAGAAGCACTCGCGTGAGAGGCGGCGAGATCCATAGATACGACCGACGGCGGGACCCTCAGCGGCATGGCCGCCTCGTCCGCGGCAAATGCAGCTGCCGCAGCCGCCACACCACATGGCATGCGGCCTGCCAAGCGCGAGGAGGCCTTGCGGACAGCCGCCTACGCCAAGCAGCAGGTGCTGAGCAGCGATGCTCAGGCCCTCAAGACCCGCCTACAGGAGCGGTACGGCAAAGACAAAGATTCGCCCTTCCTTTACTCTCCGACGCTTGGCAAGGGAGCGGGTGGCGAGATCGACCCGCTGCGGCAGGCGGGGCTGTGGAAGAGTGTGCGGCATACGCTGTCCCAAGGGTCAGCAGCATATATCTAGACAGCCAGGACAGGCGTTATCGAGGTGGTTTGACTGTGGTGTTGTGTGTGTGTGTTGCAATGCATGCATTTGCTGTCAGGTGTGGTGCATGCTGGTGTGGAGGCGGTCGAGGTGTGTGATCACTTCCACCCGGTGCGCCTGGCCACACCGGCAGACGACAAGTGCTTCAGCCTCCGGTTTAGGGGAGAGAAGCCAATACCAAATACACACCAGGTGAGGTGCGTGCAGGGCGGTCTGTGTGCGGCACATGGATGGATGGATGGATGGATGTGTGTGTGCAGGTGCATGTAGTGTTGGGTGAGTACGTGGGTCTGGTGCAGCGGTCTGCCGACCCTGAGGGCGAGTCGGCCGCACCCTGCAGCCACGTCTTCCAGCTGCGCTTCGACCCAAAAGCCTTCACACGCGACGACGACAACCACGCCGACACAGACAGCACACACAACATGACAAACGGTACACACAACACAACACACACACCAGCCCGCCTGCCTCTCTGTACCTGTGAGTGGATGGCTGTGTCGGGCCATGTATGACCCATTGCTTGGCCAGGCTGTGGTGCTGTGGCAGCTGAGGAGCTGCCTGGGGACTGTGACTACGTGATAGACGCGACAATGCACCAGAATGAGATGACATGCGTCAACCACTATGCGGCGGTGGACGCAGTGGCGGGCCGAAACCTCAAAATCAACGCTCACTGGCACATGGTACGTATTCACTACTTGTGGGGTGGGTGGGTGGGTGGGGTGGGATGAGGAGTGAGTGCTGCCCAGATCGATGAGATGGATGCATGTGCTGTGCTGAGTGGTTGCGTGCAGGTGTACGAGGACGGGTGGCCGCATGTGATTCTCACGAGCATTCCCGGCATCGGCATCAAGGCGGGGGTGAGTCGCCACAGGCAGGCAGCAGCCCGACCTAGCACATCGTCGTTGACCCATCTGTGTGGGTGTGTGGTCGTCAGGATGAGATTGTGGCAGACTTCGGGTATCCCTGGTTTCGAAACGTGCGTGAGACGGCCATGAGAACACTCACGAGGGAGGTCATCCGCGCAAGGCTCGCCGCCAAAGGTAGGCAGCCACGGCACGATAGATATGGCATACATACACGAACGAACACGGGCACTTCATTCACCTGGTCTGTGCGTGCCGTGCAGGTGAGGAGATGCCTGCAGAGGGCAGCGAGCCGCAATATGGGTAAGTAAGCTGTACAGTCCATCCATCCATCCATCCATCCATGGTGTCGTACTCCCCGTCACTGATTCAGTTCCGTGGAGCCTTCCGAGCCCCTGTGCAGCATATGTCGCCAGGCCGACCCACCCGCACAACAACACGACCCGTCAGCAGGAGCCGCAGCAGATGGGTGTGAGGCGATTGTGTGTGACGGGTGTGACACGGCCTACCATCTGCAGTGTGTGCGCATCAAGCAACACGATACGAAACGTGCGGACGCACAGACAGACAGACAGACAGACGGGAGAGATGGAGAAGAGCGTGTGTGTGTGTGTGTGTGTGGCGTCTTTGTGTGTCAGGGGTGCTTGAGTGGTTCTGCGCCAACTGTGAGGACCTGGCCAGGTACCTTGATCAATGGATGGATGGATGGATGGATGCTGTCAGTACTGCCCACGGTTGGTTCATCCCTACTCTGCCGTGTCGTGCGCTTCAGGCGTGTGTCAGCCAGTGTGCAGGGGCGTGAGCCACCCACCACCGACAGCCAACTAGCCAAGCGCCCCCTGCGGCTGCACAAGACCATCAAACAAGCACACAAAATCTCCAATGTGAGCCCACCAACACGCCCAACTCCCACACAACCATCACCTCCATCTCCCTGATTCCCACAGGCAGCGGCCAAGTGCCCCTCTGGCCCCTCACCACCCCGGCACCAGCAGCAGCAGCAGCAGCAGGAGGGCGGCGTCTCATGGTCTCCGGCCATTCATGAGTGCGAGGCCCTGAGCGAGCTGAAGGCATGCAAGGAGTGCTACGAGAAGGAAGCCAACGCGGGGCTCCCCGCCTTACACATCAGCTGCAGGTGCGCACGGACAACAGACAGACACAGGAAGGATGGAAAGAAAGGCACCCTACTAGAATTTGTGGATTGGCGTGTGGGTGCGTGTGTGTCAGGGTGCACAAGAAGCATTTCGGTGCCGATTACGACGCCCCCGATGGGTTCCACCAGCCACTCGAGGCCGCACGAGACACCATCGCATGCCGTAAGCCAACCACACACAGCTACCCCGGCCAACGGACACTCACCAGCCCCTCCCTCCTTATGTGTGAATGCAGTGGAGCAGGCCTTGCGTGACGCCGAGCTTCGTGTCCTCGAAATCTGCAGCAAGCGTGATGCCCTCGCTGCGCAGCACAAGGCCGTGCAGCAGGAGCTCGCCGCGGCCAAGCGGGAGTGCTTGCGGCTCGACCAGGAGAACCGTGTGTGGGAGCGGAAGCACGCCGAGCTCGAACAGCGGCTCGGCAAGGGGGCTACGAGACGGAGGAAGCCTGACAGAGAAGGTAAGTGAGCGGATGGCCGGCCATTTGCTCCTCTCTCACTCACTGCCTCCATGCCATGTGTGTATGTGTGTGTGTGTGTGTGTCGGTCAGGCGTGTCGTTGGTAGCCCCTGATGCCACCCACTGGGTCATCCGAGGGGCGGGTGTGTGGGTGCCGCTCACGGGCATCCGGCTGGAGAAGACAAAGATCTCTCGCCAGTTCACCGATGGCTGGTGGCAGGTACCCGCACATGACGCATTCATTACAGACACTTCCTTCAGACACACACGAAAAGGGCAGGGCACATACATGTGCTTCCTGCCTATGTGTTCCTTCCGAGGGTACGGTGATGGACTACGAGTACGGTTCGTGGCGCATTCAGTATGACGATGGGGACGAAGAAGTGGTCAGCAGGTCAGTGACGCATGTGTTGACACAAACACCCCGTTACGTTACCCCCACACACGTCACGTCGATCGATGTGTCGTTTCTCTGCGAGCAGCGACGACCTGATGGACATCATCGTCGACGGCACAAGAGACCTACACTCATGTACCGTACCCCCCACATGCACCCAGACCAACCCACCCACGCACATGGGCGGATGTCATTTCTGGCTGTGACTGCGTGTGTATTCCCCCCGATGGATCGATCAGTGTTTAGCAGGATGGTCATCCCCCGTGGCGTGTGGTCCAACGCCCGCTGGACACATGCCCTCTCGCTCCTACGGAATGACCTCCGCCAGGGCCAGGGCGAGACAGGGCCCGCTGACGAGGGGTCCGCCGGCAGCGTCGCCCCACCACCCAGCAACAGCAACCGCAGCAACGGCAGCAATCCCGGTGGGCGGGCTGCCGGCCGCAACCGGCGCAAAAAGCCTGACAATGACGTTGCTGCAGGAGGCAAGGACGGCAAGCCCAAAGGACCAGCACAGCCGTCGGCAGCAAAGCCCTCCCGGCGCTCCCTCTCGCCCTCCGCCTCTCCATCTCCCCCTCCCGCCCCTGCTCCCGCCGTCAGCGAGATGATCAATGGCCACTCCTCACCTTCTGCGGCCCACGGAGGAGGCACAACGAGTCAAGTGGACATGACCGAGGCGGCCCTCAGTGCGCTCAAGCAGCTGGGCGGCGACGCCCTCGTCGAGGGCTCCCTCCACTGGCTGCCGATTACCCAGTGCTTCCAGGCCAAGGCCAAGACAGAGGCGTCCGGCGACGGTGTGCGGCACTTCGCCCCCAGCGGCGTGGCTGACGTCGAGAGCACATGCAGCCGCGCCCTGGCCTGGCTGCGGGGAGACAACGGGACCACTGCCACAGCGGCTCCCGCACCCGCCCCGACACAGAAGATGGCCCGCGACAAAGAGGCCGCGAGGATGCCGGGCATGCCAGCCGAGGTCAAATGGAGTCGGAAGCAGCAGGCTTATCGTGTGCCTTACATCGACAACGACACGCAGGCCCCAAGGCTGCGGGCCTTCACGCTGCAGCGATACGGCACGGTGCAGGAGGCATTCGCCAAGGCGGAAGCCTTCCATGCCAAACACATAGACCGCTATCGCGCATATGCCAGCCTAAGGGACAAGCCAGACGGCCAGGCTGTGGCGGCCAACGGGCAGCCGGCGGTCGACGGAGGCGAGAAGAACAAACAGGGCGGCGACGCTGTCATGAGTGAGACCTTCGATGCGATCATGTCGGGAGGTGATGGGGCACTTGCCGCCCAAAACGGCAACAACAAACGCAAGCGATCCGGTGTGTGAGAATACACACACAGGCAAACACACAAACATCGACGCATCAGCGCTGCCTGTGTGTGTCCTTCCCTTCCCCTCCCCTCACAGAGCGGTTGTCTGCCTCGCCATCGCGCCAGGCGCCCTTGAAGAAGGCAGCCGGGCGCCCCCCCTCCCCCTCGCCGTCCGATCCCCTTCCACAGTCCCGCAAAGATGGTCAAAACAATGGCCGCCGCTGACGGCAGCGACGAGCCGATGGAAGGAGGCTCAGCCAAGGGACGAGACAGCAAGAGTGATGACGGCCATGGTGCTGGTGGTGATGGTGGTGGGTGGAGGTGCCCGTCATGCACGTTTGTCAACCAGGAGCAGTCGCGTCTGTGTCAGTTGTGCAATGGGCTGCGCAAGAGGGGCGGGTGGATGTGCATGACCTGTGGGATGGCCAACGAGCCGGTGGTGGCCGTGTGCGAGCGGTGCGTCAGAGAGGCTGCGGATGCTGGATACCTACTACTGCAGGGAGGGAGGGAGGGAGTCGTGTAGTCTGTATTTGTGGCCATTTTGTGTTGACTTAAAATGTGTGTAAGCACGTGTGTAAGTATATGATTCCATTGTCAAATCATCAAAAGAGAAAACTCCTTCGCATGCAGCCTTGGGGGGAAGGAGGGGGCGTCTCCCTTCTGCGTCCAGGCGAGCTCGCCAGCGAAAGGGGAGTTCGTCGTGGAGGAAGATACACACATGGAGGAGGACGACAAGAACATTGTTCCTCCGCCATACTCGCCGGTTGCAGGTCAGCCAGGACTTTAGAGGGATTGCATCATTGTTCCGTTCTGCCTGCAGGTGACACTGTCAGGAGGAAGCCGGGCAAGAAGAAGAACAGGGAGGAGAAGAAAGGCGAGAGGCAGCAGAGGCCACCCTCGCGGCAGCGAGAGCAGCGCAGCAAGAGTCCGCAACCTGAGCTCCAACAGCAGAACGACAATGAGCGACGCAGGCAAGCGCTCCAGAAGACGAGAGGATGCTCAAGTCTGTCGTCTTGGTTGTTGCTTCTCCTCAGGAGCCAGCGGTACGTCAGCACCGAGCAGCCTGAACCAAACGTCCCAGCATCAACGTCATCTGGCAAGAAGGGCAAGGAGCAGGGCCAGACGGACCAGCCAAAGCCAGGTACCGTTCCCAGCGCCAAGAGCCGGTCTCGGTTCAGCGTCATCAAGCCAGAAGACTCCCCACCTCCACCGGCATTCGCCCATGGCGCCTCACCCGCCAGGAGCGGCCCTGAGGGTCAGCCTTCCACACGAGGCATGACATTGGGTGAGGAGACTGCCAAGTTGGCAGAGGAGAAGCGGCGACTCGAATACGAGATGAAGAAGCTGGCGTCTGAGAGGGAGTGTCTCGAGTTGGAACAGCAGGTCAGGAAGGAGAGGGAGGCCCTCGAGGCATTGAAGAAAGAGCGACCTGGCCACCAGCAGCAGCAGCATCAGCAGCAGCAAAGGAGCCAGCCGTCCGTCAAGGCCGCCAGCATCCCCTCTGTGCCGCCCCACCTGGCCGCCCAGCAACCGAGGCGCAACTCTGTCATCATGGCGGAGCACCCCTGGACCGACCCCTCACAGACGCAGGAAGGAGGGGAGACACCCATCCGGAGTGGCCGCAGAGACACGGAGGCCGATATGCCCGCCGTGCCAGCCCCGGGGCCACATACGACTGTGTACCCATTGACCGAGATATCTGTGTATACAATGGGCGGCCAGTGCTTCACCGTGTACGAGATCGGTGATGCCATCGACCAACAGCCGGAGGCCCTGGGGTGGTCTCGAGTGGCCGGCGACACGGCAACACTTGCGGGGTCGCCATTTAATGTCGTAGACGTGTCACAAGACAGGAGGACCTCGATGCGGCGAATCACACTGACGGCCGCGGGCATCCATGCCAGCGAGAAGCCACAGGGGAAGGGGGCTCCTTCGGAATGCGCCGTGGGCAAGTTTGAGGAAAATGCTCAGACTCCGGTGAGTGAGCTGCAGCAGGAGATGCAGCACCGTCAGGTGGCTGAAGTGTCGGGATGGGTCAAGAAGAAGGCTCGATATGGGCTCTGGAAGGACCGGTACATGCGTCTGCGGGATGGTGCGCTGCTCTACCACAGCGATGCCAAGAAGGACAGCACCCCCAATGGTGAGCAGACCGGAGAAAGGCTGTAAACCATAACATAGTTGAGTCTGTGTCTCTTCCTTATGCGTCGTCAGCGGTCTTTCCCTTCTGGTCACACATTGTCCGGGGCCAGGTGAGCACCCACCGCACGCATCCGTCCATGGCTGGGCGGCTGATGAGTTAGTCCGTCTTTCTGCATCTCACTAATCAGGCTCATCCAAAGGAGACGCAGCAATTCACGTGAGACACGAGCTACCCGGGAGAACATGTATATGTATGTGTACCCATAGATAATGATCTGTTTGCTCCCTCTTCTTGCCTCGGTTGCTTAGCGTGAGCTACGACGATCTCAATGGCGACGCGAGAGACCTGCACTTGTAACCAGATAAACCAGAGAGAGGGATTTAGCGGATGGATGTCCGTCCATCCATCCATCCATCTAGTTCCTCATGTCTGCTGCGTATTCAGTTCATCGCGTGATGCGTCGAGGAGTGGGCAGGGATGGGTGGATCTGATCAACAAATACACCATGCGAACCGCCATGCAAATCGCTCTGGTCGGTGAATGAAGACACATACATACAACCAGGGACGGGATTGAGGAACCGAGGGAGACACGAGACCATGCAGCCAGCCCCATGTGTGTGTTCTCAGTATCACTATGAGGACATTTTGGTGTCGTACAATGAGTGGTACTACAAGGACCCCGCCAATGTGGAGCGGGGTCCCTTCCCGCTCCTTCATCTTCTATGGTGGCATCAGAACGGCATGCTGTGTGACGCCACCCCAGTCAAGATGCGTGGCCACCAGTCATTTCAACCTCTGGGCAACGGCGACGCCCTCAGGTGAGGATGAGCGTATCGACGCGGCATGGCAGACTGGCACCGCAGCAAGAAGCATCCTGTCTCAGAGTAGCCATGTCTGTCTCTGTCGGTGGTCTGTGTGTCTGTGTCTGTGTGCCTGTGCATGTGCAGGGAAGCGGCAGTGCGTTGGCAGCACGTGTGTGACAGTGAGGACTTCCTGAGGGCGTTCCCCCTGGCCACCAGTGGAGATGACGAGGAACATGAGCGGCAGGACTGACGAGTAGATGAGTGTGAAGGCTTTCTTGAGGCAGGCAGGCATTTGGCACGATCGGGCGTGTGAGGAGTAGTACTGTTGAACTTTGTTCATCGTTTTTCAGCTGAGTATATCATGCATAATACACTGATAAGTCTTGTAGGGTCATGCAACGTGTTCATAAATGCACTAAGGCGTCTTGCTGTTCGCCGTGTCGCCCCCGCCCGCCCGCCCGCCAGCCAGCCAGCCAGCCAGGCAGCCAGCCAGGAAGGATGAACCATAAGAACTAAATAACGCGCTTCCTCCTCTCACAACCCCATAGGCTATGAAGAAGGGGAAGACCAAGGTTCGATGGATATATGAGAAAAACACAAGACTCGAAAGCTTAGAACACGTTTCGTCATCGAGTGCTAGCTATAGGTGGGGGTGCACCCAAGGAGATGCTCGTACGTATGCAGGTAGGTATGTATGTATGTACGTATGTACGTGTGGTTGTGCCCGTCCGTCCCCACGCCACCTACTATCAAAGGACCGCACAGACGCCTTTCGCATCATCGATCTCACTCACCCCGTCCCCAGAGATCGACGCAAAGCAAGGCGTCCGTGCAGCCCACATCATGACGCGCAATGCACGTCAGTCCGTCGGTTCGAGACCCGGCTACCGCCGTCCCCCTCCCCGGATCAAAACAAGGGCGACCGGCTGCTGTGTCAATCACTGACGCTACACCACGCCACGTAAGGTGTGTATGTGTGTATGTATGTGTGTGTCAGAGAAAGGCCCCCAGCAAATGGCGCTGCTACCTTGTCGCCCACTGGCACCCACCCCCATCACACATCCCACAGGCCTATGGATCGATCAGACCTTGACTGCCTCGGTGTTTGTGGCAGTGTCTGCATCCACGTCCTCGAGAGCCACTTTGTTGCTTCTGCTAGCCTTGGTGTCTCCCATCTCCTCTGCCTCGCTCGCATCGGTGTGCTCCAGCCCCTTGAGCCCCGGGACGAAGAACCGCTGCGCCCACAGGGCCACGTAGACGAGGCCAAGCAGCATGGGGACCTCGATGAGGGGGCCGATGGTCGTGGCCAGTGCTTGCTGGCTGTCGATGCCGTACGTCGACACCGCCACGGCTGCACACACAGACAAGACAAGAAAAAGGCATTCATGAGGGAAGCGACGACAAATGTCGTCTTGTCCGCTGACCAATCGCGAGCTCAAAGTTGTTTGACGACGTCGTGAAGGCCTGCGTGACAGTCACCTCGTACGTCATGCCGATCGCCTTGACGATGAGGAAGGTCGAGACGAAGGTGATGCCGAAGTAGAGGATCAGCGGCACCGCCACGCGACACACATTGCCGATCTCATCTATCACTCTTTCACCCTGGGCGGCGAACATGACGACGATTGTGAAGAGCAAGCCCACCAGCGCCAGAGGGCCCATGACCGGCATGAGCTTGTTGTCGTACCAGTCGCGCAGGCCGCACATGCCGCGGATGATCAGCCGTGTGAGGAAGCCTGCGACTACCGGGATGCCGAGGAAGATTGCGACGCTCTTGAGGATCATGACAAGAGACACATTGACGACATCGTCGCTGCCGCCGAGAAGCTCTATGTAGATGTAGGCGAATGGAGAATAGAGAAATATCTGCAGCACACTGTTAACCGCCACCAGCACGGCGCAAAACTCGCTGTGTCCGCTAGCCAGCATGTTCCAGATCAGCACCATGGCGATGCACCGCGCCAGCCCCACCATGATAATCCCGACTCTGAAGGCCGGCAGGTCGGGCAGCGTCGCCCAAGCCAGCGCCGTCATCAGGGCAGGCCCGATGATCCAGTTGAGAACGAGGCTGAGTAGCAGCTGCTGCAGGAAGCCTTTGTAGCGAAAGATCTCGGGCAGTTTTTCGTACCGAACCTTGCACAGGACGGGGTACCTGACACACACAGGGAGGGCACCAGACGGACAACTCAGATGACGTGAGAGGTTAGCTTGTCCCTGGACGTCTTACATCATGACGAGCAATCCGACAGCGATGGGTATTGAGACTCCCTCTATCTCTCCCTGGTCCCACAGCACCCGAATGCCGGTGTTGTAGTAGCCCAGGAGAATGCCACCCGCCATCGCCACGAGGACGAGAATGGGAAGAAGCTGGTCCAGCAGACCGAGCTGGCGGACGACGCTCCGCTGCTGTCCCATGCCGCAACGCTGTCAGCTTCTGCCGATTTTTCGCCTGTCGTCAGCGACTCAAATCTACTTCAAGGACGTGTGAGCGGTCAGATCTTTCCTTATCCTTTCCAGCGGAAGAATCCAAAAACATTTCACGAGCAGCTTCCGGTCTGCGAGCTAGGCGGAGAGGTGTTCACTGTATGGGGCGGTTCTGGGAAATCTACCTGTCAGAGAAGGCCCTTTGCTGCCTATGTAGGAAGACGAAAGCGTCGGTCCCGTAGTTTTCTTTTCCGATGTTCGGCTCAGCCTCGCTGGCGCGGCTGCTGATCTGCAGCGTGGCAGTGCTCCAGCCATTGGTGCTCCAGCTGGTGTCTGCCCATAGAGAGGAGTACAGCCCCCGTGACAGAAACCACGTCGCAGCCCGACGCTGGCGCCGGCTGCAGGAGGCAGACGCAGGAGCACCACCGAATCTGACCGCCGAGAGCACGAGGGTGGACATATGGCCACAGATAGAGGAGAGGGTGACGCAGCAAGGAGGGTTCACTGAAGTTGCCGACGCATTGCAGGTGCGCACAGCGCGACTGCCTGTCGGCATCCGTCACTTGTTGTCTGGTCTGGTGTGTGTTGCCAGGCGGCTCTGGACATCGCTGTCGAGTATAATGGCGCTTATGGTAAGGCAAAGGCGGCTGCCAGGTCATGGCGCGGCTGCAGCACTCACTGCACGTGTGTTTCCTTTTCCGGCTTACCTTCAGGGAGCGGCATTCTCCGAATCGAGAGCAGTGATCGTGATGTTGGCCTCCTCTTTGCCGGCGCCTCCGGCAATGTCAAGAACAACTCCGATCCGTCAGATGAAGCCACCACATAGTAAGTGCGGCACCCTTGCCCCGTGACGGCACACCTAGACACGGCACTGTTGTTTTATTTTGCCTGCAGTGCTATGCCATTCGAGATTGCGTCGATAGGGAAGATGTTTACAGCCGCGGTCATCCTGCAGCTGCGGGATGAGGGCCTGCTGGACCTCGACGACACGATCGCCCAGTACCTGTCCTTCAGCAACCAGTTCGTGCGGCCGAGCGAGCTGTCGGTGACTTCTGAGGGTGGGGGGTTCGTCATCCCTGCCAGCCTGCACCACTACGACGGCGACATCTACACGGCAAACCTGACGATCCGGGAGCTGCTGAGCCACACGAGCGGTGTGGTCGATTACTGGGAGCTGGAAGAGTTCTGGGACGACTATGAGGCTGATGCTGATCGGTACTGGTTCGGCGTCGATACGCTCATCTACCCTGCCGAAGAGGAGGCGCGGTTCGTGCCCAGTGATGGGTCCAACTTCCACTACACCGACACGGCCTATGTGGTGCTGGGGCTCGTCATCGAGAGGATTGAGGAGAAGAAGCTCTCGCAGGTCTACCGTGAGCGGATATTCGACCCACTACGGCTCAACTCGACCTACTCCCAGTACCGGGAAACCCGCCCGTAAGCGACACACACGCATGATAACAGAGGGAAGCGACAAGGGTGAAAGGCAAGGCGAGCTTCCCGTGCTGTGTGTTGTCATTCATTCATTCAGGAGCGTCAAGCGCGAGGTGAGTCGGTACGCCATCGAGGGCGGGTTGGGGATGGTGGACATGACAAACACCTTGAGGAACACGGCTGAGTGGGCGGGCGGATGCATGGCCAGTGATGCGGGAGACCTGGCTCTCTTCCTCTTCCGGCTGCTGAATGGCAGTCTGGTGTCACTCGAGAGCCGACAGGAGATGCAGCGCTTCGACATCGGCAGCCCGTCATACGGACTCGGTAGGTCGCACCCACACACAGACGCACACTTCGGAACACACTGTGTGTGTTGTGTTGTGTTGGCGTAGGTCTGAGCAAGCAGACCATTGAGACTGATGAGGAGACAGTGACTCTGCTGGGCCACAGCGGCTACGGGCAGGCTTTCGCCTACTTCTCTCCCGAGCTGCGTGTGGCCATCACGGGGTCGCTCAACAACAACCTCAACAGCGCCAACCAGCTACTGGAGGCCCTGGTCAAGGCACTCGCCTACTACAACCCCAAACCCATCAACGATGATGTCATCGACGATGACCCAATCGACGATGACATCATCAGGCTGCCCCCTGGCAACACGACACAGGCACAGGGCAGCAACAACAGCAGCAACGGGACGGCCGCGGGAGAAGCAGGTGGGCCCAACAAGGGGAGCGCCAAGGGCAAGGGCGCGAGGGCGAAGGAGGGGGAGAAGGATACCCGGCTGCGGAACAGGCAATAGGGGGATACGTGTGGGCGGGGTGTGGACGGGAGGGGTCGAATTGGCTAACCATGTCGGTCTTTTGTAAGGGTGTAAATGGTGTTTTGTGTGTGAGGGTGGTGT
>CDMY01000221.1:146022-162635 GCA_001179505.1 Vitrella brassicaformis
CGACTGATCGCATAGCAATCCGTGTGTGTGTGTGTACAGATTTCCTGCTGCCTGGTCCCCCCACTGGACCGACCTGTGGGCGTGGCGTGCGTCCTGCCAATGTAAGTGTATATACATACCCTCCTTGAAGCCTATATACTCATATCTGCATACATACATACATCCGTCATGCCTTCATGAGGCGCCTGGCTATGCTGCGTCGTTCATGCCTCCTGAGTGAGTGATTGTGACTATCTAATGAATGAATGGGACAAACAGAACAGACAGACAGACAGACAGGTGGATCGGATCGGATCGGATTGGATTGGACAGAGAGAGAGATTTCTTTGTGCGTACATGTCGACCCGTTTAGAAGTAGAGGTGTTCATCATGCTCCATCCATCCATCCATCTAGCCATCCATTCCATTCCACCTTGCCTTGTGTGCGTGTCCGCTCGAACCTGTCAAAGCACATGGGGGGGCGGGCGGCCAGACCCACAGCGAAGTGAGATGGTTTTTTGTATCCATCCTTTCTGTTTTATTAGGGTGCTGACTGACTGATTGATTGATTGATTGGTTCACTGATTGATTGATTGGTTGATTGATTGGTTGGTGCGGCGCGGTGCGGCGCGGTGCAGTGTGAGTATGCATACACACGGCGCGGCGTAGCGTAGCGTAGAGTTAAGTGTGTGAGTGCACGCAACAGTGGCACCCGTGTGTGTGTGTGTGGATGTTGCCTTTCTGTGTTCGTTCGGGGTACCAGCCAGCCGTGATCGAGGCGTGCAGATGCCATCATGTGCGCGTGTGGTGCGTTTTGTCCCCCTCCGGCCCCTGATGCCAGCGATGCCATTCCTTTCTTTCATCCTTCTCTGCATGGCCTGCCTGCCTGCTTGTCTGTCTGTCTGCCGGATTGGCGAACCGACCGACCTCTGAAGCCTGTCACATGCAGTGCTGGATCAAGACATTGATTGATGCTGAATCAAGAGAGAGGCCCACACTGTGGCACTGCTTCCCTTTATGTGCTCGTGCATGCTATGCATGCCTTCCTTGTGTGGATGGATGACTCTGTCTGTCTGCATTTGTGTGTGAGTTTATCTGTGACGAGACGTTGAGAGTGACTGACGTGAATGACGGACGACAGTGAAGTTGATTGAGAGTGACTCGGTCGGTCAGGCAGTCAGTCATGACATCAACACTGCGGATACGTCACGTCCACTGCCGCCGCGCCTACAGTCAGTCACCTCCCGACCCACCCACGTGTCGTGTCGTGTCGTGTCGTGTCGAGTCAACCCACACAAGAAGGAAAAAACCCCAGTCGACTGCCATCTGTCTGTCTGTCTGTCCGAGTCCGTCACGAAGTGTTCATCTGCTGTGGCATCGTTTTGTCGAGTTTGTCCATGGCCTCTTCCACCGTGGCGTACGCGTCCTTCTTGGGCTGGAAGAACCTGCGCCTGTTCCTGGGCTCCTGCAGCCACGCCAGAAACAAACGGCACCTGCACACACACACACAGGGCACACAGAGAGCACTTAGAGATGCACTCACTCAGAGATACGGAATGGGTGTCCATAAATGTTCGACGTGTCTGTCTGTCTGTGTATGTCTGACCGGTCCATGACGTTGGCCATGGCTCCCTCTTCTAGCACAGCCCTGGGTGCGGCCGCGAGCATCTTAGGCAGGCGCACGAAGAGCCGCAGCAGGTAGATGCCGCCCGCCACCTCACTGGGCTTGGGGAAGTCCTCACGCACACTGCCGCTCCCCGCACGCTGCGGAGACACCGGCGACTCGCCCCCCTCACTCTGGCCGTGGGCACCGCTGATAGAGGATGGACAAACAGACAGACAGACAGTAAAGGCATGACCAGACATGCCACCAGGGCCGCGTGCGGTAGTATCGAGCCGGCTCACGTGTCCTGGTTGGCCAGGTAGTTGTCTCTGATGCGGGTGAAGACGGCTTTGACGTAGGCCATCTCGTCCTCGGTCACCAGGTGCGACTCGAAGTAGGTGTCGAAGTACCACTCAACCGCAGCAGCAAAATCAACCAACACAGTCTGGCTGGCCTCCGTCTTGGGCATGCTCAGCTGACTCCCGCCACCTGCTGGCGACGCTGCTGCAGCGGCGGCCGCGGCGGCAGGCGCAGGCGCAGCTGCTGCTACATAGACGACACAAGCAGCAAAGAAGGAAGCCAAATGGATGGATGGATGGATGAGTGGTATTGTGTTTTGGTGTTCTACATACCCTGTGTGTCGGATGCCGCTGCAGCAGCTGCTGCGGGCGCCTCGAGTCGCTGCCGCTTGTTGGGCTCGAACTCCGAATCTCCATCCAGATGACGCTCCAGGATGCCTGACACACATCACAAGACAACACAACACAACACCAGAAAACAAGCTCACACCTCCCGCTGCCCGACCGCCCCCCTTCGGTCATTTGCTCACTCACTTGTGTCGACCTTCCTGTCCCAGATGGGGTGCCCCTGCTGTCGCCCCTTGGTGTGGCGCACCGACCGCCGCTCCCGCTCGACATCCATGCGCGACTCGCCGTCGGCACTGTCGTCGTCGTCGCTGGTGCCCCGTGCCTTGTCGTGCTGCTGCTTCTGGAAGTCGAGGATGATGTCGTAGACGGAGATGGGTGCGGGGAGGAGTGGCACCTTGCCGTCCTGCACCATCTCCCAGTCCTGGTTGATCCTCTTCTTGAGGTCCTCGGGGATGGCCATCCTGTCCCACAGGTGCTTGTAGTGCTTCTGGTTCGTGTCGGCCGATGATGTGTCGACGGGCAGGACGCGACGCTGGCTCTTGTAGGCCTCCATCTGGCTCTGGCACTGCTTGCACTTCCACACGAACTCGTCGCTCAGCGGGTCGATCGACTCGCGACGCTCGCCCACCACAATGCACTTCGCCAGATCAGCCTCCAGACACTTCTGGTGACACCAACTGCAACACACACACACACACACACACACACATCCAGTCCTGTGCACGTGCCTGTGGTGTGTGTGTGTGTGTCACCGCTCGCAGAAGTTGCACCCGACCCAGGGATTGCCGTCCTCGTCCGGATACTCCTCAAACACAATCTGGTAGCAAAACGGACTGCACACAACAGCGCACGCGAGACGCACCAAGAGACCACGGATGCCGAGACGATAACGGAGTGACAGACTGCTCTGCTGACCCACCAGTATCGCTTCTCTTTGTAGGATTTGTAGCATTGGCTGCAGTAGACGTTCTTGCTGTCCTTGCGGCCGCCGGGCGGCAGGTGCCGACGGTCAACGAACCCTCCAACATTCTGCAGGCGTGACACCACATATCCACCGTGCGATTGCGGTTGAGTGACTCAATTGGAGTGACTGCTCATTTGTTTGGCACGTGCCTCACTGACCTTGAGGTTGAGTAGGGTGGGCTCATTCTCGCCGGGCGGATGGTCCTCGTCTGCGTTGCAAAGGATGTTGGAGCACTTGGTTCCCTGATGCCCCTTCATCCACCGCACTAGAGTCGGGTCGACCTCCTGCTGCTCCTCCATGCTCATCTCGACGAGGTATGCAGTAGCACAAGATCAGAGTATCCTTGCTCGACGGCTGGCAGGGTTGCCCAAGGTCCAAATGCCAAGCAACCCTTGCTCAGCTCCCACAGAGAGCGGTTTCACGGAGCTCCTAAATTTGCGAGCTTGAAGCCAGAAGGCAAACTGTATGAGTAGAGGAGTTAGACACAAGGAAGGAGTAAGTATGAGTGAGCATCGCAAGAGGAAGAGCAACGCTGCGAGAGGTAGGCACGAACATTGCACGAACGCAGGACAGGTGACCCTCGCCATCGTGGCACTCGCTCATTCATTTCGGTGCTTTGCTTTGATTGATGTCACTCACAGAGCGAGGAATCGAGCTGCTGGAGTTCCTCCCATCTATCGGCGTCAAGGCGCCGCAGGTGCCTGTCGAGCCGCAGTGGCGCATCTTGTTTGACGTGTCGATGGACGCCTTCTACGCCAGGCTGCTGGTCAACGGACAGGAGCATCTGTTCGGCCCGTACCAGTCGCTCCATGAGGCACGGCAGCGCCATGACCTGGAGGCAGTCAGATACCTGGGTCTGCGGCAGGGGTCGAGGATAGCATTCGACGGCCACCTCATGCAGCCGCATCGGCTCGACCCTGCCCTGCGCCAGCTCTACTACTTGGGCCACCCTGAGGAGGGGGACAAGACGCCCACAGCCAAACGGAAGCAGGCATCGCGAGAGCAGGCGCCAATGGGGAGCAGCAGCGCATCCTCAGCAACGGCATCAGCACCATCACCGGCAGCGGCGGCAGCAGCACCAGTGGCGGCAGATGTGTGCGAGGATCTCAACGATGAAACGATGGAGGAGACCGAGGAGAAGGACTTTGACGTCATCGTGATTGGAGCGGGCACTTCAGGTGGGCAGCAAACACGACACAGCTATACAAGGAACAAAACAATCATGCCACCTGTGCCTGTGTGTGTGTGTGTGTGTGTGTGGTCGTTGGTTCTGTCCTCAGGTTTAGTTGCCGCTCGTGAGTGTGTAGCCGCGGGCCTCACTGTCGGCATATTCGAGTCACGCAATGAGCCAGGCGGCAGATTGCGGACGCACACTCTCCGTCACACCTCCTCGTCGTCGGCCGCTGCGTCATCGGCCCAGCCGCCCCACTCTGGCGACGTCCATGTGGAGCTCGGGGCCCAGTACATCCACGGGTGCGCCGGGGAGCAGCAGCACAAGGGCAACCCCGTCCTACGCGCCAGCATCACACAGGAGCGACGAGTGGGCTATGTGGCCGGCCCAGAGGGCACCTCAGAGCCATGCGACACGGCCATGTTCTTCGACACGAAGAGCGGCCATCCCGTGGCGTCGTATGACGTGGCGAGGGTCGACATGGTCATGAAGGCCATGACCGAGGAGGTGCGGTATGAGGTGCGGCTGGCGTGCAACCCTTGTGCGGCCCACCCCTACTGGCAGGCGACGCCCGTGTCCCACCTGCGGACCATCCACGACCTGGCCCTGCACGCCAAGGCCGCCGGCGCCAAGAGGAGGGGCGACATCAGCAACCGATGGCGCGACCACCAGCTGTGGCTGGAGCATGAGGCAACCATCGAGAGCTACCTCGACACCATCTTCCCCGACCGACACGAAATCCTGTCGCCATCCACCCAGCCCCCTTCGCCCACCTTCAGCCCAGCCAGGACGGGCGACTCAGCGTCATCCAAGTCCAAGAAGAAAGACGGGGAGAGCGAGGCTGCCGAGACCCAGGAGGGCGTGTGGCCCCCTCCGGTCAAGTCAGATCGCATCAGGCGGAGCGTGCGTGTGCGGCGGGGGACTGAGGGGTCAGAGGATGGGAGGGGGGGCGGAAGCAAGCATGTGGAGGATCTCGAGTCGGCGTCGCGTCGGCTGCTACCCAAGGTACTCGAGCGCCACCTGATCGTCCTCTATGTGCGATTGCATGTATGTGTGTATGGCCGATTGCCTGCAGGTCCTCAAGCGCCTGGGGCTGCAGGGCCACTGGACCGACCTCCACGACCAGATGCTCGCCAAAGCCAAAGCGCGGACGTAGGAGGGGGAGCCGAGGAGGCACGAAACCATCAGATACATTACATCAGACATTTTCTTTCTCTCTCTCTCTCTGTGTGTGTGTGTGAATGTGTGTGTCTGTATCAGTTGGATGATGTGTTGCTCTCCGTGTGACTTGGATCTGCAGTACGAGCACTACTTGGACACCATCAAGTGGAGCGACCAGGACGGCTGGCAGTGGGAGGAGCACATGTCGCCCAAAGACGACGACGCCTTCCGCCACGAGTACCTCGACATGAGCCGTGGCGAGGGCGACACCTGGCTGCACGACGCCCGCCTGGCCCCATCCATCGACGACCTCCTCTCTGCACACGACAAGCGCCTCGTCAGCACCGGCCGCAAGGACTTCGAGAGCAAGAGGGCCGCCGATCAGCACCGCAGAGTGGCTAAGCCCACTCCCGTCAACCTCACCAAGGCCGACTGGATCGTGCTCGAGGGATACCGCCAGATGGTCATCGACCCACTCATCCAGCACCACTGCACCACCGCCACGGTGCCGGACGGCCGCGAGGTGGACGGACAGCTGGCCGTCGTCCACTATCGGTGTCCGGTGGCGAGCATAGAGCATCGCACCGACTGTCGGCTGGTGAGGGCGGATGGCGTTGCTGAGGGAGCCGAGGGCTTCATGGAGGTGCGGCTGGCCGAGGGCGCCGATGCCGCTCGCAAGGTGGGCAAAGGACAATGACGGGTGCGCATGGGTCGGTGGGCTGACGACTCTTCGTTCTGTGTGTCTGCAGGTGTATCGCAGTCTGTACGTGGTCGCGACCTTACCCTTGGGCATCCTCAAAGCGTCCCTTAGCTGCCACCGCGACCAGGCCAAGATAGACGCATCCGACACACTCAAGAAGAAGTGAACCACAACACAATCACGAACACAAAGCCCCAAACAGCCTCTTCATCGTCGCTGCTCTGTCGTCTTCCTCTTCGTCTTTGCCGTCAGTTTGGTGACGTTCGTCCCGCCCCTCTCATCGGCCAAGCAAGAGGTGATCACGACCCTGGGGTTCGGCATCCACAACAAAGTGCTGCTGCGGTTCGACACGCACATCGGCAAGGGGTCGCTGCGGCCGCCCAAGCCATCCGGCACCAGGTCGGGTGATGCACAGGGGCAGGGTGAGGGTGCGGGCGACACGGCTCTGCACCCGCTGTGGTCGGAGTTCGGTGGTGTGCCCAACTGGACCAACACCCAACCCGACTACCCGGTGCAGATACTCAACCTTCACGCATACGGTACGGTAGGCACACACACAACACCACATAGACAGACGACAGAGGTGATTGCGTGTGTGGCGTGTGCCTGTCTGTGTGTCGATCCGTTCAGGCAAGCCGGGGACGCTGTGCATGCACGTGTATCCCCCGCTGTCTGACGGCTTCAACGGCAAAGACGACCAACAGGTACGTGTGTGGCGTCGACAAATACAAAGGGATAGGGAGCGACCAGTCGACCATTCCATGTGTGTGTGTTGGTGGTGTGCGCGTGTGTGTCCGCAGGCGCTAGAGGAGTGTCTGGGCGTGCTCGAGAACATGTTCAGAGGACCCCTTAAACCGCGACTGGTGGGCGACTGAACCGACACGTGTATGCATACCAACGACAAGACACCCTTCCATCCACCTTGACTTGTGCGTGGCGTGCATTAGTGTGAGGGTGCGCCTGTGCTGCCCACTCTCCTGGACTGGAAGATCACCCACTGGGAGAGGGAGCCCGAGGCGCTCGGATCCTACTCATACCTAGCAAAGGTCAACACCACACACACCACACCTAATTGCTCTCCTGCATGCTGTGCTTTGCCTTTTCTCTCATCTCTCTGTTTGCAGGGCTGCGGTGAGGAGGCCGTGACCGAGTTGGGACAGCCCGAACACTCGGGGAGGCTGCAGTTCGCAGGTAGGCCACCTCACCCACCCCCTCCCTCTATCTGCTGTCATATGCGTCCCTGTCGTCGTGTGTCAGGTGAGGCCACCTCTCGTGAGGGCTTCCAGTGTGTCACGGGTGCGTGGATGAGCGGCGAGCGGGCGGCCAAGCACATCAGGAACCACATCCGGGACACCAACCCCAACCACCCCATGGTGTCTACATCGGCTGCAGGCGGCACGGGGTCGGCCTCTATGGTGGCTGGGGGCGAGCAGCAGCGCGCGCGGCGGCCGTCGCTGAAGCGCAAGGAGAACGAGGAGCTGCTGGCCGATATCAAGGACAAGAAACTCAGGTTTGAGTGAGTGATGAGTAGTGTAGGTCTTCGTCGTCTTGCTCTGGGATGGGATGGGGTGGGATGGGTGTATCGTGCGAGGATGACACTCCCGCCATGCAATGACTTTTTGCATGACGCGTTGCACGTATGAATGAATGGCCATTCATTTGATCAAGCGAAGGAACACTGGTCCAATGAAACATCACACACGCACATAGATACCCACACGCACATCTGCCTGCACTCATCAGCCGGTCACCTTGACATGTGGGGGCACACAGGTCAGAATGGAGCAGTCAGGCGGAATGAAAGTGAAGTCCTCATTGCGTAATACCCCCACCTGTGGCCGCGTGCACCCAAAGAAGCAGCTGTACGTCCCCTTGCCGGCTGCCGAATCGAGAAAGGCAGGCACAGTCTGGGGGCTCGATAGGTCGGCCTCCACCATCAGCACCGGCAGGTGCCGTGCAGTGGTCTGCATGGCCCCCTGCAGCACCTGCATCCCCATCCTCTCCACGTCAATCTTGATGACATCAAGCCGGGGCCACTCCATGTCATCCAGACGAACCCGCCACACTGCCTCTGTGGCCTTCCCAGCCGTTCCAATCCAATCTGACGGACGGTCCGTGTCGACCGTGGACGCACCGAAATTGCCAATATGGTCGTAGTCGTATGTCGGTATGGTCATCAGCTCCTTCGCGTTGCCCACCGCAGCATTGACCGTCCGCACCACTGACCCAAGGCCGTTCAGCACCACGTTGGCAGCGAGCACCTGGAAGATCCGTCTAAATGGCTCGAACGCCACCACACGCCCGTGGGGCGCCACTCTGCGTGCCATCGGGACGGTGAGTGAGCCGATGTTGGCGCCCACGTCGGCCACCCAGCAGCCGGGCTGGAGAAGCTTCTCCACACTCATGAGTAAGGTTTCCTCCCACACGCCGTGGACAATGAGGGATGCGCTGACGAAGAAGTCCAGCGGGAAGACCACAAAGCTGCCGTGTTTGCCCCGTGTCAACAGGTAGGAGGCGGCATCGTGCTTGAAGGCGAAGCCGTTTTGGTTCTCGTCATGGGTGGATTCATTGAAGAGGCGCTGTGGATCTAGCTGCTGGCCGATGCGATGATGGAGATGGCCATCCGCCAGGCTGCACTCGAGTGCGCCGTCGGTGCTGCATTGGCCCGCAGTGGTCGAGTTGACAGCCGATGATTCCGCACCAGCGTAGAAGAGGGAGAGGAAGAGAAGCGAAATCAACAACATCGGAAGATCCCTGTATTTACAGAGTCTGGGGGCTCATATGAGACTGGACAGAGCGCGCAAGAGAGAATTGACGGCCACACGGGAAGGTGTCTGGGGCAGGGTCACAGGCTGGCTGAAGGGTCAGATGAGCAGCCTGGTGGCCCCCAACCCTCAGCCCAACGGGCCCATCCAGTACAGCCACATGTGGACATGCTGCTACGACGACCTGATGGTGTCCGAGGCCCTCACGTAAGCATTGAATGCTCATCCACAGGGAGGAGCCGGTTAGAGAGAGAGCCGTGCCAGTCAGCAGCCAGGCATGATGTGTGATGTGATGAGAGGGAAACACTGATGACTAGAGAGACTGCCAAGCCTCTTTGTTCCTGTGTCCCCTCTGTCTCTCTCTCTCTCCCTCTGTCTCTCTCTGTCTGTTTGTGTGTGTGACCAGGTTCAGCGGCAGCCCCATCATCCACCCACGAGACAGGCTGCCGCTGTTCAATGAGGAGATCCCCCGCGTGGAGTACAACCCCGAGCCACAGGTACGTGTGGCCTCGAGGCATCACAGACGCACACACACCTGTTCCTTGCTTCTTTCATCTCCCTGTGCCATCCATCCGTCCACCAGAGCATCTTTGACCAAATCCGAGGCCCTACCGACGACAGCATCAGGCCGGTGGCCAAGTTCATGGGGGTGCTGAAGGACCCCGCTGAGGGCACTTTCAGGAGGGGCGTTGGCGTCGATATGGTTCGGGAGTGGACAGCACATTGACACAGAGAGAGATAGACATGCGGGCATCGCCTCATCGTGGCTGTCTGTCTGGCTGTTTGTGTGTCAAACTGTCGATCTCATCAGTGGTGGCCATACGTCGCCTTCGAGCCGAAGAGCGGCCGCTGCGTCAATACTTGCCCGCGGGACGACTGGTGAAATGGACGGTGAAGCGCCGACAGACAGACAGACAGACAGACAGACAGACAGGTAGACAGGCAGGCAAAGAGAGAGGCAGACACAGAGGTTGTACAAATCTGACCAACTCATGTCTCTCTCTCTGTCTGTGCGTGTGTGCATGCTCAGGCCATCCAACCACGCCCCACTGGCGATATGATGGATGGATGGATGGAGATACGGACGGATGGACGACTGTGTGTGCATCTCTCATGGATTGCGGTCAAGAAGCTGGGAATGAGAAAGGCGACTAGTGAAAGCGCGCTATGCGGTCCATTCTTTCATGCCTCACTCACTGTCCACATGTACGTATCATGCAAGTGAGCTGTGTGTGCACTGCAGTCCTTCTATCTTGTGAAAGCCCTCTCAGCGAGACGGGCACACGGGTGTGCACTGGCACACCCCTCATGACATGAGTGAGTGAGTGAGTACGTCTGCTGCCTGACTTCATTCATTCATTCGTGCAGTCAGTGTTATGTTACTCAACTAATTGCAAATGACAAATCAATCAATTGATCAACACTCCTCGTTCGGCCTTTGGCACCAATACACAGGATCAACTCTTCTCATTGTGCACCTGCACAGAAAGACGGTTCCATAGGCGGTCTGCCGCGTAGGCAGCGTGTGCGTGTTTCGTCTTCTCTCTCACCATCGGTGTCTTAGTATGGTTGGTATCGGTGGCTGCTGCCGCCCCCAGCCCCCCGTGCGTCGGCGCCTGCCCCCGCTCTCGGGTCGCCCGGTGGCCCGCCCATGCCGCGCTCGCTGCCTCGTGACGGGCCTGACACACACACACACACACGCACACACATACACGCATCAACCAACATGGCTGCGTGTCGTGTCGGTTTTTGGTTTGCTGCTTACCATAGGAGCCACGGTAGTACTCGTCAGCCTCACCGCCATAGCCTGCCAGACACAGAGAGAGTCTCGGGCCTCAGTCAGTGGCTTTGTTTGTTGAGGCTGCGTGTCTGTGTGTGTGTGCACGGGGCACCTCTTGATCCGTATCCGCCTTGTCTGTCGTTGTACCCGGCTCCCCCGCCATAGCCCCCTCCATACCCACCGCCATAGTCATACCCGCCGCCCCCATACCCAGACCCACTGCCGTAGTACCCACCACCTGCCATTATCACATCACACACGGACAGCGTGATCAGCGATGGTATCCTGTCTGTCACTCTCTGTCTGTCCATGTGTGTGTGTGTCTGTGTCTGTGTCTGTCTGCTGCCGCACCTCTCGACCCGTAGGAGCCTCCCCCTGCTTCATATCCGGCGTAGTAGTCACGGCCGTAGTCATTTCTCTGGTAGTACTGGCTGGCAGGGGCGCCGCGAGACCCGTACGCGTAGCCACCCTGGTACCCTGATGACAACAACACATAGACCATTTGACAGGAATGCACATGAGGCCTTTTCATGTTTCGGATAAGCGACTGATTGGTGCTCACCGCCGTATCCCCCTCCCTGTCCGCCACCGTAGTATCCGCCAGGGCTGCCATACTGCCCGCCCCCTGACGACCGGCCGTAGGACGGGCCATAGCCACCGCCGCCGCCATACCCACCCCCATAGCTGCCAGACGCATAACCTGACATTAGCCGTGGACGGAGAAACAGAGAGATCAGTCGACGAAGAGTGCATGTGGTGTCTGTTTCTTGTTCGGTCACTTTGTCTGTTGTTGTATGCGGCGCCGCCGCCATAGCCGCCGTATCCGCCTCCTCCCCCTCCCCCTCCATATGGTGCGGCGCCGTATCCGCCTCCGTAGGGCCCGCCCCTGTCGCCGCTCCGACTAGCCATCGCCGCCCTCTCGCGGTCGCGCCGCTTCGGCTCGGCCTTCTTCACCTCAACCTATCCGACACGCAAAGTGCGAGTGGGGGGGACGTCACACGGCGTGTGTGTGTGTGTGTGTGTGCCATCTTCGGTACCCGTCTCTCGCCGATTTTGTGTTCGGCGTTGAGGGCGGCCTCGACGGCTCCATCGTCGCGGAAGGTCACGAAGCCGAAACCGCGAGATGTGCCGTCGACTGCACATTACAAAAAACGCAGGGAGACAGGCAGACATGCATGAGCGGTCGTGTCAATGGCTGCACGGAATGCGTGTGTCTTACGGTCTTTGATGACGGTGCAGTCTTCGATCTCGCCGAACTTAACGAACGACTCCTGCAGATGCTCTGCATGCACGCACACAGATACACATGGACACACATCTCCCTCCTCCCTCCCTCCCTGTGTGGTGCATCTAACGTGACATACGTTCGGTGAGTTCGGGTGCCAGCCCTCCGATGAAGATCTTCCGGGGCACCTCGCTGCTGAACTGCTGTTGCTGCTGCTGCTGGGCCGCGGCGTTCTGGCTCTCCTCACGCACATCAACCTGACGCGCAAGTCCATCCACACAGATGAATGACCCGCGTGTGCGTGTCTATGTCTGTCGGTGTGCGTACTCGTTTGCCCTTGATTTCGTGTTTGGCTTCGAAGATGATTTTCTTGAAGTTTTTGTCGGCGATGGTGACGAACCCAAAGCCCTTGGACCGTTTGGTCTCTCTGTCCTTCATGACAAACACCTCCTTGACATCGCAGAACTGCTCAAAGTACGAACGGACGTCATCTACACATACAAGACATACAGCCAGGCGACCACACACGGTGGCAAAGACCGGCAGACACACACAACAAACAACACTCAATCAACCAACAGCTGGGGATGTCGATAACAGGCTATGAATCGGGGCACTGGGAGACTACATATACGCTCGTGTATGTTTGTATCATCTCTGTCGGTCACTGCTGGGCGAGTCGAGTCGAGTCGAGTCGAGTCGATGGACACATACCTTCGTTGCAGTCAGGCAGACCCCCAACAAAGAACTTGCTGCAAAGACAACAACAGCCAACACAGCCACACATAGCTATCAACACTCCTCGCCGGCAGGCAGGCCATCAAGCTGTCACAGAGCTATGCACACTGCAACTGCATTCATCCTCTCAGAAGCAGCAGCTCACATCTCTTGGCATTACCGACCGACCGACCGACTCATATCGACACTCATCCCTCGCTATCAACAAGCACGGCTACACTCATCCAGCCAGCCCCCAAACTCACTAGGGCTCTAAAGGTCCAGACGCCTGATGCTCGGTCGGATGCTCCCCTCCAGCGGTAAAACCACCAGCACCAGCACCAGCGGCACCAGCACCGGTAGGCATCTCAGCTCCAGAGGCGGCTGCCTCCACCTGACCGCCGCTGACGCCGTTGGCAGCCGGCGCTGCGGGAGCAGTGGCGTTGTCAGCCGTCTGCATGCCGCTCTGCTGTCCATTGCCGGCCGCTCCTGCCGCCGTCACGTCCTGCTGCCCCTGCACCTCCACCGGCAGCTGAGACGCGTGGCCATGGGTGTCCTGGTCAGGCTGTTTGGGCTGCTCGGGCTGCTCGGGGGGATGATGATCCTCAGGGGGATGATGCTGATGCTCATCGGCTGCCTCCTCTGCCTCTCCCTCCCCCTGTTGATCATAGAGGCTGCACTCCACATGGTCTTCTCCCTGCATCTCAGTCTCCGCCATTGCTTCGCACAAGGGGTGTGTGCGAACCTTCAAAGGGACGGAAGATGAGCCGGCCGAGCTCTGCGAGCTTAGCCCGAAAGTGCGAGCTTGTAAAAGCTCCTGGAGGAGGAGCATGCTTATCTCCCTGCGGCCTGCAGGACGCTGATCTGATTATCCTGTTCCAAGCTGAATCAGATCTGGTCTTCAGCATCTGGAGTTCAGCATCTGCCGAGGTCTGCTGAAGATCATGCTGGGGCGTCCGCCGAGGGACTATTCATCCGCATCTCGGCGTCGCGCAAGCCCATCCCTCTCCCCTTCCACCTCCGTTCCCCGGATGCCGCCAGCGGATGCGGGTGATTCCACTCATCGCAGGAGGGTGCATTCGGCAGTGAAGACGGCATCGTTTGCGGCTTGTTTGTTCATTCATCTCGTGGCCATGCCACCTGCCTTATGCTGGAGATCAACGAGGCTTTCATTCATGAGGATCCATCTTCCCAGACATGGCGCTTGGCCACCGTGGAGGCCTCCGAGGACTGCATTACATGCTGCTGAGAGCACTGAGGACTTTATGCGTCGCCTTGCGCCGAGGCTGGGTCGGTCTGCTGATGACCTGTCGCCTTACATCCGCAAGCTGCGAGAAGAGTGGATCACCGAGCCGGCGTTATTACTGGAGGGCCACTCTGTGCAGGAGACAAAGGACATGCTGAGGGAATGGGGCTTCCCGCGTGGGCTCATTAATGTCATGATGAAGGAGCTGCAATCAACGACGGCTGGCAAACAGGGGCCTTCTCTACCGCAAAAAAGATCAGACACCACGGCTGCCCCTCCGACCGCCAAAAAGAGCGCAGCCCCCTCCCCTCCACCGTCGACGGTCGAAGGGCCTTCTGATATCGTGCTAGTGAAGCAGGAGGTGATGGAGCGCGTCAAGCGAGACCATGCCCCGCAGCGGAGGAGCCTCGGGCAAAGACTCAAGGCCCTTGCCGAGCGCGGACCACTCCCTTCGCCGCCCCCCAGCCAGCAATATCTCGGGACATTTCATCTTCTCCCAGTCGACAACAGGACGGTGGCTGTTGATCAGCGAGGCGGTGCTGCTCAGTCCAAGAGGACTCCACAGTCGAAAGCAGACCAAGTGCCCACAAGCGAGACACCAAACCGACTAGATCTCAGACGTACCGGCCGTCAGCGTGCCAGGGCACCCCCCGTCCCCCAGTTATCCGTCCCACCCAGAGCGCCCCAGAACGTCACATCGATGGACCTGTCGCCCCCTCAGCTGAGTTTATCGATGGATGGCTTGTTCGACTTCGATGCCAGCAGGCTGGCGGCTGATGGCCACGGCCTCGACGACTTCTATGACATCCCGCTGGAGGGAGAGGGCGATGATACGGACGTC
Source organism: Vitrella brassicaformis (assembly GCA_001179505.1). NCBI lineage: Eukaryota > Vitrellaceae > Vitrella > Vitrella brassicaformis. The sequence continues at coordinate 160,822 of CDMY01000221.1, forward strand.
GAGGGCGGCGGGAGTGGTGTGCGTTTGAATGGCACCGACCTGGGCGAGGCGCGAGAACTGATCCAGAACCTGCTGGAGGGCTTCATTAGCAAACAGGGGAAGGGTACTGGTACTGCCCCGGGTGCTGACGTTGGCGATGCGAGAGGGGAGGTGAATGCTGACGGAGAGAAAGTGAGAGTGACGGAGACCAAGCAGACATGATGCCTGGTGGGCACGGCTGTATAGGTTATGCGTGTAATGACGTGGCTGTGACACATGAGAGAGAGATTGATGTGATTGCACCAATACGCGGTGTTGAAATAACGTCAGCGGAATGCATCCGATCCATGATACGCACGACACCAGACGTTACGCATTGAGAGGGTATCAGAACGGACAATCAGATATAAAACGTAGACAGCGATCATGTGCGCTGTGATCGCACATGGAACGAAAGTGAGGCTGACGTGTCTCCTCTTCTCTGGGGGGAGGTGGGGGAGCTGATGAGTCTTGAAATGGTCTCGTTGCCTCTCAAGACGTTCTCCCACTTCAGTCGTATCCGCCGCAGCTGAAAGATCCATCCATGCATCCACCCATTGCCCAACACAGCCATGGAGCAGACAGAGACACACGTCACTAGTCGTTACCTAGCACTCCACATCCCGAACTGGGGGCGGATGCCTGTCTTCTTTCTCAAAGTAATCCTCGGGGTCGCTGGTGGGCTTGCCGCTGCACAGACAAGGAGACACACACACACACACACACACACACAGAGAGAGAGAGAGCACACACACCACGGATTCAGGCAGGCTCATATGGGGGCAGCCGGCTCGGTTGTACTCGCTTCGTGGGCCCGTTGTCTGGGTAGTACACGACCATTGGGTACTTGAACGACCTGCAGGGGGAAAAGGAGAGCCGATGGATCATGTCTCTGTGCGTCGCGTCTGTGTGTGTGGACGTCCACCCGTCAGCCAGGGCCACAGGTGAGAAGTCCTCGCTCACTGACAACCAAGCACAGCGGATGTCGGTGTGTGGTTCTGTGAGGGCTGCATGGGTACCGTCGTACTGGCTGCCACGCTTCGTGTGCTGATCTTTGTCCAACACTGTGAGAAGAATGCTCCAGATGGGCGGGGAGGATGAAGGCGATCAACGTGAGCCTGGTCAGATAGGGGTCTCACGGTCCTTGGCTGTGGTGGACTGGTCCCCAGCCATGAAGAAGATCCGCATTCAACATCTGTCCCTCTCCGCCTGCGGCAGCTGGGCCCATCGCCGCAGGAGCCGCTCGTTGACGCCCTCGATCATCGTCTGGTCGATGAGCGCTAGGCCGTGTCTGTCCACAAACAAGTGGACTCTCTTCGTCAGGGGTCCATACTTTTCCAGCAGATCCACAGCAGCACACAATCCCATCGCCTGAAGGCGGATCTTGGCGGTCGCGACCCAGGCTTCGGGCGGGTCGATAGTCTTGATGATGGCTTCATTGAGCTCATCGCGGGTGAGGAGCTTGTCGGGGTTTGTGAGCAGCACGTTGAACATGCCTCAGTGTGGTTGGATCCTTGAGTTCGCTCTTCTCAAAGAAGCTGTAGATGTGCTTTCGTAGGCGGCATGGGATGGATTTCTCCACGTTCGCTGCCGTCTCTGTCACAGCTGCTCTATTGAAGATCCTTGTCCGACTTACTAGTGTGTGGTACGTATCGATCGCAGAAAGAAGCCCCTCGAATATAAAATGTAGGCAACGATGACCTGTTGAAAGAGACGTTGGAGACGCCTTTCGGTGTTTCGCTGAGGCTGAAAGATCCACCCTCCTACCCATTTGCCAACACATAGCCATGGAGCAG
>CDMY01000223.1:0-22402 GCA_001179505.1 Vitrella brassicaformis
CCGAGGAGCTCAAGTGCCTGTGGCTGGTGGAGCACCAGCGGTGGGACGAGGCGGCAGACGCCCTGCGATTCGCCAGCCAGTGCAGGTTCTGCCAGCTGCCGGCCATCATCACGCGGGAGGACCTCCAGAGGCATCGCACCAAGCAGGTAGGTACCTGATCAAGGCGGTCCAGGCAATGAATGCACACGTGTGGCTGGATGGTTATTGATTGGTCACGTGTGTACAAGCGTTTCTGGCGGAGCCCCGTGTGGTGGCGCTGTGGAAGATGTTGGGCAGGCAGGTCGACTTTGGCGAGTTGGGCCGGTTCGAGCTCTTCGACGACGGCCATGGCAGCCTGCGTGCCATCAAGGACGAGGAGGCCTTCCAGATCCGCCTCTCCCCGCCCCTCCCCCCCGCCCACCGGTATCAGCAGCACAGCGACCCGCACAACCCCATTGTGGCCCACCGCATCGACGTCTACTACGGTCAAGACCATGTGCGGGACGGAGATATGATCGAGGCGTCATTCTCGTCCTACCTCATGCACACCATGACGGCGCGAATGTCTGGCTCCTGTTCGCTTCACCTGATGGAACGGTCAGTGAGTGGACGTGTGGGTGGATGAGGGGTGGAGTAGCAAAATGATGATTGATATCCCTGATTGGCTGGTTCGCTGGGTGGCTGCAGCGGCGATATGATAGATGCTGGCGTGATGGCCCGGCTCGACCGGTCAGTGCACCGTCCGTTTGTCGGCAATGTCGCGGGCGCCTCGGCAGTGATGGCGCTGGAGTACCCCGCCAATGTGTACCATCGGTATGTGGTGATGACGCCGCTGGACCACCCCTTCGCCACAGTCTTCTGCCTCGACGAAATACCTCTTGACGATCAGGAAGGTCCGTCGGTGGGCGGGTGGATGGGCGGGCGCATCTAAGCTCTATTTCCGGCTCTACCTGTCTCTCCGCTTGACCGCTTGTCCGTCGGTTTGTCTGTCTGTCTGTCTCTCTGTCTGCGCGTGAGTGCAGTGCACCTGGTGACGATCACGAAAGAGCCGAAGGCGTCTGTTCCGGACGACGAGCTTCGGTTCTCGCAAATGCATCCCCAGACGACCGCAGGTCCGTACACACAGACGAAGAGACAGACAGACAGACAGACAGGAGGGCGCGAAATGTGGTGCATACATGGACTCATGTGTCTTGCTGGCTGTGTGTGTGCAGTGGCCTCCCGGTTTTTTGGGCTCATACTAGGGGGAGACGATGAAGATGACACGAGCAGCTCGAGCGGTAGCGAGGAGGGGGAGGAGGGTGGCGGTGGTGTGTCCACACATGACGACGGCAGCACGAGCCATGACGCGGACACCGAAAACGACGACGATGCCCCTGCCATCGCCAACACTGGTACGTACGTTACATGAGCTGCACGAGCATCCATCCATCCATTCATCCATCCATCGATCGCACGCACACACACGCGTGTATCCTGCTCCCTCCTTCACTACCTCTGGTTGTATGGATGCGTTGTTGCAGAGGATGCGCCAATGGCGGTAGAGGACAATGGCGAAGGCAAAGAGGACAGCACACACCAATGAACAACCAAGTAAGCAGTCAGGCAGGCAGGCAGGCCAACACAAGATGAATGTGGGTGGGTTGTGTTGTCTTGTGTGGCCGTCTGTCGCCAGAGTGGGAGGAGCGTTGGAGCGAGCAAGCGAGGGAGCGAGCGATCAGAGCTAGCCAGCTAGCTAGCTAGCGTGTTTGTGGATATCAATCAGATTGTCTGTCTATGCATCCGCATGGATGGATGGAAGGGCCGTCACTGTCTATATGTCTGCCTGACTGCCTGCCTGCCTGCCTGCCTGCCTGTGGCATCCATCCATGCATCTTGTGTGTTTGTGTGGGCAGATACCTGTGCGTGTGTGCGTGTGTGCGCTAGTGTGTGCGTGTTGGTCAATGAATGCATGACTGTCCACCCCGCACACCCCACCGTCCACCCACGCCAAGCAACGCACCCACCCAAAGCCACAATGCACATCACATCAATGCGCGCCAAAAATATTGCAGCCCTGAATGTAAACGACGAATCGATGAAATGGAAAGGCTTTGGCAGGCGAGGCCACTGTTCAGCAGAGCGGACTCCCCAACGGCTGCCTACGCCCCCCTCTACACGGCGTCATCGCTGGAAATAGCTCCTGTGAACCGAAGGTCGCCTTCGTCGTCGTCCGACCAATCAAGGCTCTCGCCAGTGCTGGCTGCACTGACCGTCGCCTCAGTCCTCCTTTTGTCATCGTTGGCGGCTGGCTTGCCGTTCGTCCACATGGCCCAGCCGCTAGAGGGAGAACCGCTGCGGGAAATCAGCCCCGATGAATTTGTCGAGAGGAGAGGAGCGCACCTCTACCTCGCAGGCAGGGTGTTTCGCTTTGCAGGTGCGACCAGCTGCAGCTCCAGCAGCATCAGCAGCATGGCACACATGCATGCGCTTCTGTCGTGTCCTGTGTCTGTCTCTCTGTAGGTTGCAACATGTACTGGCTGGGGCTCGATGAGAATGTGGGCGGCATCGCCTTCCCGTCGCAGTTCCGCATCGATGACGCTCTCATGACGGCCAAGGAGATGCACCTCACAGTGGTCCGAGCACACACCATCGGCATCTCGGTGGGCAGACCAGAGTCATTCCAACCGGCCCCGGGCAGATTTGAGCACGACAACCTCAAGGCAGCTGACTACGCCATCCACAGGGCCCGAGAGCTGGGGATTCGGCTGGTTGTGCCGCTGACGGACCGGTGGAATTACTACCATGGGGGCATCCACACGTTTGCCAACTGGCGCAACGTGACTGCTGATGCTTTCTACACGAACGATACTGTTATCGAGGTGAGATGGACAGATAATGACACCTCACGCTGGTCGCGAGCGCAGGTATTGTGCCTTCAGGACTTCAAGACGTACATCAGCGAGCTGCTCAACCATGTGAACCCCCACACAGGAATGGCGTGGAAGGACGACTCCACCATTATGTGCTGGGAGACGGGCAATGAGCTCTCGCCCCCCGTCGCTTGGACCAACACCATCGCCCAACACATCAAAACCATCGCGCCGCGGCAGCTGGTGATGGACGGCCGATGGGGAGTGGACGAGGGTATCTTCTCGTCTCCTCATGTGGACATCGTGAGCTCCCACTACTATGTGTATCCCTTCCTGGAGCTGTGGATGGACCTGAGGAGGGCGGCGAGAAGAGCGTCAGAGGCCGGGAAGGTGAGAGACTCGTGCACCTTCGATGAGAGGTATATCGGTGGCATGATAGCTGCTCCTCGGTTGTTCAGGTCTTTGTCGTTGGCGAGTATGACTGGATTGGCTATCCGTTTGGCGCGTCTGTTAACCTTATTCCGTTCCTTTCCCTCATCGAGCGGAGCGAAAACGTGGCCGGATCGCTCTTTTGGTATGGGAGACACCCCAATTGCTGATATCCTTGTGTCTCTCTCATATTAAAGATACATTTCTCTTTTCAATTCAGGTCATTGTTCCCCCACCGCGATGATTCGGGATTCGTGTACCATCGTGACCACGTGCTGTCCTACACGCTCCACTACCCGGGCCCCTCTGCGTCGATGCGGCAACGCACACAGATCATCAGGCACCATGCCGCGAGAATGAGGTGAGTGTACACATGCCACGAAAACAAAACAGGCAAGGAGGATCCCACAGATGCTCTGCATTGTGACAGAGGTTTCTCGTCACCGTTGCCACACGGCGTCCCTCCCCCGCCCCACATCACGGCCGTCACATCAGACACCGTCAGGTGGTGCGGGAGTGTCGGGGCAGCCGCATATGAGGTGCAGATGAGCCTCGCCATCACCGGCCCCTGGAGGAACATCACAGCCAACGCACAGAGACAACAGGCCGAGAGACTGCGCCTCCCGCCCCTTCTCAGCATCAGCAACTGGACAGGCTCCCCTCTGCCCCCGCCTACCGACCACTCCCTCCCCTTCCCCCAAGCACCGTTCTTCGTCAGGCTGGTGGCCGACAATGCATGGCGCAAATGGCCCGTCAGTGGCGTAGGGGCGTCTCTGTGGGCGCATCTGTGCGACACGATGAGGGCGGATGAGCAGAGGAGGGATGAGAGAGGCGAGGTGGCTTTCATGCGGGTGCGTGGGGTCAACTTGGCTGGAGTGGCGGGGGAGTGGTCTGAGCCTGCATCGATTCGATGCACAAGGGAGTGACGCGACTCTTCTCGTGGGACATTTGTCTCACATTGTCTTAACTGAGCAGTCATGCCCTCAAAAGTATCGAAAAATACCCAAACAAAGTCTGTGCAGGTGTTTAAGCGACTGCCTACAACGTCTACATCGCATGATGAGAAACGGATCGAGCAATCAACCCGTCTCATCATGCGATGAAGAGGCCGCAGCCACTCGCCTCCACACACAGACACGGCACAAAACGAGACGACACGATAGGAACAAACGCTTCAGCGCCCATACACCCTTAGCCCAGCAGCCACCCCCGCATCCCTTCCAACCCAATCAGCCAGAAGAAGCTCGTCGGGGCGCACATCGCGCCAATCAGACCAGCCAATGCAACAGGCAGACTCCCAGGGGCGCCCTTCCGCCGCCTCCCGGCCTTCTTGACGGTGCCCCTCTTTCGGTCCTCAATCGACTCGATAACCGAAGCCATCGGCGACTCCATCTGGCTTATCTCACACGGCAGTGCCGCCCACCGCCTCAGAGCCACGCCTGCACGCCAAACAAGCCAACAACACATCCATCCATCCATCCATCCATCCGCCTTGCGTGTGTCATCCTCCGATTGGCTCACCAGTGACGGTGAGAACAACGGCCGTCATCAGGTACCAGAATGCGCTGTTCCTCACACTGAAGTCGGCGGCCCAGTCCTTCATCAACACATCGGCATGTGCACCCGCCTTGGCCGGCGGCAACGGGCCTGCCCCAGCGGCGGATGATGACCTACCCTCACCGCCGCCTCGCCGTGCTGTCTTGATGGCTTCAGACAGCTTCTCGATGGCCTCCTTCCAGGCCGCTCTCGACAGAAGGGTCTCGCCAATGCCCTTGAGAGTCGCGAGTGTGACGGGCGGCGCGACGGATCCGAGTGGGTCCTGCAAGATTTGCAGACAGGCGTAGCGGTAGGGGACAGACAGGGCACCGAGTGCAATTTGGCCGAGGCCGGCGTAGAGAAGGGTGGTGCCCAGCGAGTGCTGCTCGGCCGCCGTCTGCTGCAGAGATCTCACGCGCTCAGACAGAATCTACAGTGGCACCAGCGGCAGTCAACAAGACTGTTTTTGATCCCTGTGCATGTGTGTGGTGTGTGTTGGGCCAGCTCCACATATACCTGATACTCTACGGCGGTGCGCAGACATTTTGCCATTGCGGCCCTGGATTCCTCACGCGCCATCTCCAGCTGACCTTCAGTGGCACCGATGGCCTGGCCCTCGGGCACCTTTGGTGGTGCGCCGCCCGCCTTCCTTTCAGCTTCATCAATCTTTGTTCTCCGCTCGTTGAGCTTGACACGCAGGCTGGCACTCATATCCATGGCGGCAACGTTGACACAAAAGCACAGAGGAGGGCACAGATCCTCCCCTCAAAGATCTGAGCTCGCAAAAGTAACAACGCAGATCGTGGATAGAATGGAGGTCCGGAGCGCTCGGCATGTCACGATGAGCGCACTGAGTAAGATCACCCATCCTTTCCAAAATTGACTGAACGAGAAGTCTAGTTGATGACGGTGAGCACGAGTGGATGGATGCTGGCTTTGCTTTGGCTTTGCTTGACGGCCCTGTCAAGCTCGTCTTCGCATTGTTGTGTCCGTTTAGTTGCCGTTTAGTCATACCAGCAGCTGAGGCCGCTTCATCGGCGGCTGATCATAGTCCACTACAGGTGAGCGATGCAAAGGAGCGATGGAAGCAGACAACAGCGGCTGTCATGATGCATTGGCTTCTCTTCTTCTCTCCCTGGTTTCATGCAGCAGGTGCCGTCCTCCCCTGGGTTGTGTGAGGACAGGGCCGGTGTCGCAGCCAGGGAAGACACCCACCGCCGGTACGCTTTGCTGCCGACGCGTTCATGACGTGATCATCTCATCTCATTGTCGCTGTGCTTTGCCTCGTGTTTGTCCGATAGCGGCCGCCTGCATCCCTCTCTCGTGTGCAGATGAGTGGCCAGACGGGGGCGGTGGGCGAGCGGAGTACTCTGCCACGACTGTGACTGACTCGCATACCTATCCGTTTCATCGCCTGGTAAGCAAAGGCAGACCCGCTGCCATCAGACCATCATACATGTGCTTTGCCTTCAGCCTCGGTGAGGACAATGATGGCGGCGCAACCTACACAGTCATCAGCTGCAGCAGCGGCACCAGCACCACATGTATGTGGGCAGCTGACACACACACACACACACACACACACACAAAGTGTGCCATGCTTTAATGAGGTCTGCCTACGTTGTTCCTTTGTTCGTTTCACCAGGCGGCGCCATGCCGTGGGCCGTGTGGTTTCCAGGAGGGCAGTCGTGTGTGGGTGGTGACGGAGAAGCGGGAGGAGGGCGAGCAAGAGTGGGTCAAGGCGGACGTCTACCGCATTGACGGGAGGACGGTGTACTTCCGTGAGGTGGGCGGCGGGGAGGGCTTCAAAGTCACTGTGCCGACCAAGACCATTCCACCCACAGAGCTGACGCCACACGCGGTGAGCAAATGCACGACAAGATGATTGCCTCGTTGGTCCACTTGTGTGTCCGTTGTGTGTGAGTGCAGGTGTGTGAGACGGCTTCCGTTATCTCCGGTCAGAGCCGCCCCCCAAGGAAACCCATGACGGCGGCAAGAAGGTACACACACGCGCCACTGCACACACAGCACACGGATGCCTCCCCTTTGTGCGGTCTGTTCGCCGTTCATCGTTGCTTCCTATCTCCCCCTGTCAGGCCGTTGACCGTCTCGGCAATGATGAGTTGGCATCGCTGTTCAGCTTTTTGAGCCCTTGCGAGCTGTCCGCCCTCTTCCCACATCGCTCCCCCGTCCGCAACGGAGCCGTCCGGCAGCACACCCACATCACCATCGACGCATCCACCCCGGCCGAGTATCAGTTCTGGAGCAGCACGACCACACAGGACGCCTTCAAGCTCGGCAGACGGCTGACCAGCCTGACGTCGGCTCACGTGGTGCAGCCGCACACCCATCTGGAATGGTGTCTGAACACATTGACAGCCGTCGTGGAGGGCCATGCTGCGGGCCGCCGGGCGGCGCGGGAGAGGGAGAGCTTCATCGAGTCCATCCACTTCAGCTGCCCGACCGACGTCCGTGCCGGCCACGTGTGTCCATCCCGGCCCCGGCATCCTTCTCTCCCCCTCCCCTCTCCCCGTGTCCAGCTGCCGTCCCTCAAGAGCATCACGGGCCTTCGTGAAGCCCACGGGATGCTCGAACGGGGCTGGGTGATGCCTCACCTGGAGGGCGTGACCACGGGAGGAACCTTCAGGCTGGCGACGGACGACTTCGTCCGCTTTCTGCGGCAGCTGATCAAGACGTCTCGGTCCCTGAAGCGGCTGGCCGTGGGTGGGCTTCGTCACGAGGCGACGCTCTGCGTCCTAGCGGGCATCCCTGAGGGCGGGAGGGGGGAGAGGGGGCCGCTGGCGGGGCTCGAGCACCTGTCGACGGTTCTCCTGGGACCCAGGGAGAACTTCGAAGAACTTCAGGCAAGTAGAGGAAAGGCGTCGCTGAGCTCACACATCATAGTGTTGTGTCGGTCTCCTCCTCAGAGGTTGTTGGTTTCTCTCGGCTGCAAGCAGTCCATCCGCCATCTCGGGGTTGGCAGCGCCGTGCCTTTACGGGACCTTCCACGAGGGGAGCATCATTGGCTCCATTCCCTCAAGGCCTTCGCCGAGGCAGTCGCGTCGCCCTCCGTCGACATCGAGTGCTGCCTGCCCGCTGTGGGCTGCCTCAACACATTCCTCGATCCGGCATTGCTCGACACGCCATCCCTCGCCAAGCCCCTCCAGGCCATCGCGAAGGGGGCCGGGACGATCGGCGGATTCGGTGGCCCGGAGGACGCCATCACACTGGAGGTCACGCAGGCCATCGTCGACGGCAGCAACGACGTGATGGGGCCCCTCACCAAGAGGGCGCAGCAGACGGCAGCCAGCCTCACATTCGAGAAGGTGAAGAAGGTGGCGATCTGGGCGCCGGAGGATCTGCACATCCCCGATGACGCCCCTCCCCCTTCCATCCGCGCACTCCAGCACCTGTCGCCCCAGGCATTCCCCAACGCGACACAGCTGTTTGTGGGAGCAAGACCCGTCGGTCCCCAGGGGCCCCAGGCAGCTGCGGATCTCACGAGCCGGATGCCGGCGCTCGACCACCTGACACTCACGTCTGCTGCACCTGACACCGTCGACATGCTGAGATCGATCGGCGACCGGGTGCCACGCAAGGTGCAGCTGGAGGGTTTTCACATGGGCCTTCCACCCCCCGCCCCCAATCCACTGCCCCCTGCGTCTCTGCCCCGCGTCAAGCACCTGTTGGTCATGGGCACTCAGGGCATGTCTGCGGCCAAGGCGGCGGTGGCCGGCATGAGCTCACTGGATGAGGCGATAGTGGACACGGCTGGTGTAGCAGGGTTGCTGACGGCGATGGGCGGCGGGCGGACGCTCAAGTCGCTGCAACTTACCTTTCATCCACGTAGTTTCCGCGCCCTCGAGTCTGCTGATCTGACCCACCTGCCCAAAGTTGAACGCGTGTTTGTGCCAGGTACACAACAAGTGCGTCACTCTTCTTCACATCTGTTCGCTTTCACACAGTTTTCGATCGTACCGTCTGGCCTGCTGCCGATGTCCTAGCCGGTGTGAAGGCCTTGTGCCGTCTGCGAGACCTGCAGCGGTTCGAGTTCTGCCTCCCTGAGGCATCGAAGGACCGCATCGGTGGCCCTGAAGACCCCATCCACGCGTTGTTGGGCGAGATGCAGCAGCGCCACGGCACGACACTCGGCACATTGATGAAGAAGCACACACTAGTGCAGCAGGGGCTTCATACCCGCAGCGGTCACATCGACTATCGTCTGCTGCTCGACGCTGGCGACATCCGGCAGGTTAGTGATGTGTGTGCAGTGCTGCCTTTCCACTTGTCATGACGTATCGACTGCAGATTCTGGCGGCGGAGGCCGAGGCCCACATTGCAGGCCCCGCCACCGCCTCTCACACTACCGATGCGAATACAGGTACGCAAGCGCAAGGAAGGGCGACCACGAATGAGTACACACCGTGGGTAAGTAAGGTATGCTTTTATCAGGTTCGTCATTAGGTTCAGGCCCTGCAGCGGCATCAATATCGGCAGCAGGAGGAAGCGCGAGGCAGCTGACGAGCATGACTGATGGACAGGACAGTGATGGTGGTTTGGCGGAGATGTCGTGCAGCCGTGCGGCAGGCCATGTGGACCGCCAGCAAGAGGACAGGTAGCTAGCACATTGGGTGAGAGGGGCGAAGATGGGTGGATGGGTGGGTGAGAGAGACACTCGATGCTGTGATCCGATCCATGCGTGTCTGTCTGCGCGGTGTGGTGCATGCTTGCTTGTCTGTCAATCTTCGTGTGGGTGGAACTTCCCTTCCCATCCTGACTGAAGCTTCCTTCATGTTTGCATTCATTCACTCACTCATAGGGCAGCCCAGCCACGAAAGTCATCATGCCATGCATTCAACCTCGCCTACTGTACACACCTGACTCACCTTCTCTTCTCCCCCACGCATTCCACCCCGCCCCCCATTCCATCCGTCCATCCCATTCACTTCACTAGTTGTTGGTTCCCTTGGGGTAGCGATAGAAGATGGGCCCCGTCACGCCCTGCTGCACCGTGTTGGGGCCCATGAACACGTTGCGGTTGCCCTTGGCCCGCTCGAACCGACGGCTGACGTGCCGGCCCTCGCTGTTCTTCCAAAAGTTGGTGGCCTGGCTCCAGTCCTGCGTGTACCACCATGATGGGAACGTGCCGTAACAGATCTCGCCACGCTTCAAGCTCCTCAGCTTGAAGTAATCAACGCCGGCATACGCAAAGGCCACCCTGCAAAGGAGCCAGCCGAGAGAGAGGGGGGGGGGAGAGAGAGAGAGAGAGACGCGCGATGGATCAGTGCAGTGGTGTCTGTCTGTATGCCGGGTGGGCAGGTGCTGCAGCTCACCGCATGGCCATCTTCTGCCTCTGGCATCTCGCCCGCTGCAGCCGCTCAAAGTTCTCCATCACATCGAAGGCCCTCTTACGCGGCTCATTCCCGGTGCGTATCCTGTTGCACTCCATCGGCGCCCTGACGCTCTCCTCCTCCTGCTCCACTGGCCGCACACCATCTGTCGGGTCCACCTTCCACCTGCCCTCATCCACCAGCTCGGAGGGCTCCAGGATCTTGACCAACTCCCCGGACACGCCATCCCTAACAGCAGGGGCCTCGATGGCAGCGAATGGCTGGGCGTCCGAGCGAGGGCAGTGGATCTCTTGCTTCTTTTGGTCAAGCAGCAGCGAAAGGGTCTCGAGCTGCCTGCTGGTGTGGTGAGGGAAGAGCCGCACTGCTGCTGGTGGCAGGGAGGGAGAGATCTGCGGACCAGAGTGAAGGAGGCGAGCTGCAGACATTGAAAGGGCGGGAGAGGCAGGCGAAGCAGAGCAACGTCGAAAAAGCATTGCCGCGGGGAAAATGTGACTGCAAAGATTCTGTGCTCGCAGCTTCGATTAACGACGCCACCGGCCCTAACTCATAAGGCTGGGGACGGGCGAGGCAGACGAGGCGTGATGTCCTCTGCTTTTGGGCCCTTTTTAGAGAATCAGGCGGATCGATTTCAACTCAAAGCTGGACAACGATGGTGCCTGTAGCGGTTCCTGCAGGCGATGGCCCGTCAGAACACGGCCCTCCTTCTGAGGCAGCAAGCATCCCTCCCGCATCTATTGCAGTCCCAAGCAGTGCCCAGAAGAATGTCGGGACGGCAGATGGGGCGGCAGGCCGGCCGCCGGGACCACCATCATCTCCATCTGCATCTTCATCGATGGCTGCCAAGGGTGTGGAGAAGGAGGTGGAAGTGAGTGGGGTTCAGAGTCGGTTGCGAGTCTACGAAACGGAGGAAGACCCGCCTGACGGCATGTCCGATCTTGAGGTCACCACACACCGATGCACCAAGGCCCTATACATCATGCCTACCTTGTGGCGTGTGAGTGTGTGTGTTTAGGTGGATGTGTACGAGACGATCAAGACGATTCGCGACCCCGAGTTTCCCTACACCTTGGGCCAGCTGCGCGTCATCACCCCCGACGGCGTGCAGGTGCACGAGAAGCCCGGCCTCACCCCACTCATCACCGTCACCTTCAGACCCACCGTCGCCCACTGTGCTATGGCGCAACAAATCGGTACGCTCGGCCCGGGGCCGATGGATGTGGGGCCTGTCTGTCTGTGGAAGAGCAGGTGTGTGTGTGCAGGTTTGTGTATCCGGTCGAAGCTGGAGAGAGAGTTTGGACATGACAGGTGAGGGAGGGAGTGGAGTGGAAAGGCGAGGCACCCATGGCGCGACGAGCAATGTGTGTGCCGTGTCTGTCGTCGGTCAGGTACAAGATCGACATCTTCGTTGCAGAGGGCTCCCACAACGACAGCGCTGGCATCACCAAACAGATCAACGTAAGGACCAACGCCCACCTTCTCTCGCTCTGTGGGCTCACTGTGAGTGTTGCTGGCTGTGTGTGTGTGTGTGTGTGTTGGATGTCAGGACAAGGAGCGCGTGTCGGCTGCCCTGGAGAATCCCATGATTGTCAAGATGGTCCGGGCGGCCATCGAAGACCCCTACTGACTGGCTGACCGATAGCGGGCCAGCCGTGTGCGTGGAGCGAGGGATGATTTGATTGGTTAACGGCCAGAGCTGGTTTTTTGAGGGGGACATACATGGACATTTCATGCAGGCAGGCAGGCATGTAGGCAGGCGAGCTGTTTTTGGGTGGCGATTGTGGCGCCTTGCCTGCCATATTGGGTTGCATTGAGTTGAGTTGAGTGAGAGGGGTGCTGAGCTGTGCTGGGAGGGAGGGAGGCCCAGTGTAGTGTACATCACGGGGGGATGTCTGTGGGGCATTGCATTGATCACCGACGGATGGATGGATGGATGGATGTACATGCCATGCCGGTCGGGTCGGCTGGTGGAGAAGAGATGAGACACACTGCGGCGCACGTGTGTGTGGATTTGCAGTAAAGGGTTGGTTGGCTGGTTGGTTGGTCGAGCGTCACACATGCACACACATACATTCATTCATTCATTCAATGCAGGGTCTGCCAAGGTCTCTTCCCTACTCGCGCAGGACCGTCTAATGTCGTTCGTTCATCCATAATGATTCTCGTGCTCACGGTACTGCTTCCTGATGACACCAGTAGGCACAGAGAGAGAGACGAGGAGGAGATGAGCATCCCTGTCTCTGTGCTGTGTGGATTGTTCCTTCTCTGCGTCATACTTCTTTTCTTCCTCGACGAGTGCCCTCTCGTACTGCCACACGGTCATGCCCTTGGCCCACTCAGGCCGCTCGTCCTCATCATCATTCTCGTCCTCCTCGTTGCGACGACGCTTCTTCCCACCATCTGCCATGAGATCTGACGTCCACACAAACACACAGACAACGGCTCTTGGCGTGAGTGTCGTGGGTCCATCTCAAGAGTGCTCTCTGATCGCACCTCTCTTCCGCTTCTTGGAGCCGTTGCCGTCTCTGTCGAGGCTCTTGTATCCGTGGTTGATGGTCTGTCGGCATGCCGTTCTGAAGGGGAAGAAGTCGGTCAGAGACGACTGCACCAGGGGCGTCTTCGGGCCACGACTGACAACACACACAGACGGACACAGACAAATCGGTGAGTGTCCGGTATATGGTGCTTTTGTGTGTCGCTTACACGCGTCTGAAGTACTTGGTGATCTTGGGAGTGGTCGTGGCTGCCGAGCTGGCCGTCGGCAGCGTCCTGCAGTAGCAGGCAATGAAGCGATGTTGCACTCGTCGTGTCGTGTGTGCCAGTGCATTGGATCGCTCCGAAGTATGCTGCACAGACAATACAATACAGAAAGAGACAGACACACAGACAGACAGACACACAGACACACACACAGAGAGAGAGAGAGAGACAACAGATAGGGAGAGCATGGCAGGCAGTTCGTGTCTAGCTGTCGCCCAACCTGGCCTCTGTAAATAATTTGGAGAGGGCCTGGTGGCGAGTGGGTGTGATGGGCTTGCCGAACACCTTGTTGTATGGCAGCGGCTTGCCGCACAGATGATCGTTGATGTCCTTCTCCGTGTAGCCCTCCATGCCGTCATACTCGTCACCCTCACCGCTCTCTATCTCTACCTCCACCCCTCTCTCCCTCAGTTGCTGCCTCTCGTTGGCCTTGCTCTCGGCGATGGCCTGCCGCTCCTCATACCACTGCTGCTCGATCTGCTCTTCGTTGTCCCACATGTCGACATCGAAGCGGGCGTCGCCACCCCTAATGTCCATCTGCCACAGCTGGCGGTTCCACACATAGCGACGGCTAAACGGCAACACCTGCACAATGACGGCATCAATACAGCCGATCAAGGGGACGGAGATGGCCTTCCGTGTTGGTGTACCCACCTGTTGGTGTCGGTCTACGGGTACGGTCTGGTCGTTCGTCGTGCGATCCATCACCCCCAGCACGCTGATCTCGGAGTGCTTGGTCTGCTCGTGGCGGTTGCCGTCATCGTAGTGGGTCTCGGGGTCATCGCGGTCCCACTGCTCGTCCAGCAGACTCGCACCGCCAAACAGAATGACATCACTGGACACACAACCGAAGCCATTCATCTCTGTCTGCGTTGCGGGTGCGTAGCCGTGAATGTGTACTCACCTGCCCGTCCACACGGCAGCTGCACACGCTGCAGGGGGCGGCTCGTAGGGCTTGTAGGGCGTCTCGGGAGCGGGCCGTGGGGTCGTGCCGGCGGGTGGGGCTGTGCCACACATCTTCTGAGGCCGCGTGGCGAATGCCGGCTTGCTGAATCGGCCCGTGGTGATGTCGAAGATGAGGGTCTTCATGCCTCCGAACCTGGCTCCGAAATCAGCGTAGTTGGCGTAGGGCAAGTTGATGACGATCTTGTCACCTGCAAGTAAACACAGAGGCCCACACAAAAAAAGGCCAGCATCTCTTACTCCGCCGGACTGCCTGCCTGCCTGCCTGCCACTGACCTGCCAGCACAGCTGTGTGGCGAGCAAAGTCGCATCGGTGGCCCTCCGCCGACGCCAAGTATGAGCGAAGTGCATCTGACGACAACACAACACGACAACCTGCGCTACGATGGCCAACACATGGACGACAGTTTGTGCTGACTGACTGACCATCAACCAGCGGGAAAGTGCCCCTCGAGACCCACGGCAGACAGCTGAATATGATCCACCTGCAAGCAATGAAGATATATAAAGGCACTTCCATAGACGCCACGGAGGACACGCGATGCATCAGACGGATGACTCACGTCTTGCCTTCTCCGTCAAAGATGTTCAGCCGCGGTGGCGACGCGAAGCCCATCGGCATGAAACGCTCTGAAGGTCCGTACTCGCTGTCAAACTCGTCATCGTCAAAGTCAGAGTCAATCTCATGGTCCCACTCTGCAGGCACGCAATCACACACACGACGCCAGCACTGTCAATTCGATCGACATTTTGTCCTGCCTGCCTTACCCTCTCCGCCGATAATGAAGACATAGCGGTCCTTGACGAGGGTGGCCGTGTGGTTCAGACGGGCTGTCGGACGGGGGCCGCTCACATTGTCATCGCTGACACGGACACACAGACAGACAGACAGACAGACAGCCAAGATGAGAGCGGTCGTGGCGGCGAATGGGGGTGGGGGTCTCTCACCTGTTGTTGAATGACCAGGTCGCCACGTCGACGATGATCGAGGAACTCAACGCTTCGCTGGCCGAACCAGAAAACGCTGAAGGGGTCGTGCCGGTGCTGTCAGGCCCCAGCCACCGTACCCGTATGTGTTTTTGCCACCGATGATGAAGATGTAGCCATGTGGGTGAGCGGATGACCGAATGGGCACACACGTCGACGTGAAGAAGCGACTGTAGCCACAGACGCAGGAAGGAGTGAGTCGGCGGACATATCAAGATGCAGCCTGGACACACACACTCCATCTATCCACTTCGGCTTACCGATTCAGTGGCGGTGTGCTCTTCTTCTCCTCGCCCCTCAGCTCCGCCTTGCTCAGCCACTGGTGCTGATACGTGGCACCCGCACCACCCTCCTCGCGATTGATCTCCAGCACACCCCAGGGGTTGTCGGTGTCGCTGCCTCTCGGCCCACCAGCCGCAAAGTAGCGTTTTGGCCACTCAGGTTGGGTGTGTGGTGCGCGGAGGGGAGGTGCGATGTTGAGAGGTGTGAGGGTGAGGGCATCTGATGGGCGGGGAGCGACGCCATCGACGCGACACCTCTTCCACTCGTACTTGCCGCCCGACACGAGGGAGGCCAACGACACACTGGGAGGGAGGGAGGCAAAGAGCAAGAAGTCGGCATCCATAAGTGGATACGCGTGTAGCTTTCGCCTACCGCCAGAGTTTTTTGGAGAGGCGGTTCTCGCCCTTGCCTCCAACCACCCCACCTGAGGGACACACCGACACAGGGGCATCAATCAGGTGCCTGACTGACTAAGTAGGGCTTCGTCCTTCTCTCAGTGTCCTCACTTACCGAACACATACAGACTAGGGCCAGCAATGAAGATGCTCGAGCGGCTGCGCTTCATCCCATCTCTCGGCTTGATGCACTTGGCATGGCCCCACCGCAGCTCACTCACCTCGGCGTTGGCACCGAAGTCCTCGACGACTCTGCTGCGGCGATAGGCCTCGCGGTAGTCCCCCTCGGGCAGAGGCACGTACGCGGAGGGGTTGCTGACCGACTCACGGGGGAAGTGGGCGGAACTGCTGATGAGTCGAATGTTGCCCTTGCCCCTCTTGCCGAACGAGCGATGGTACTGCAACACATTGGAATGGTTGGGCGCAGCTGTAATGGCGTGTTCGTGTGTGCCTACCTGCAGCCGCCAGATGGCCGACGAGGGGTCGGGATCCACCAGGGCCTTCAACTCCTTACACACTGCACACACAAACCATCCACAAGATCGGCAGATCAACTCATGGACTATCTGCAGCGTGGCGTGCGGCTTCTCTCCATCATGCAGCCTCCCCCTCCCTCCTGTGTGTTGTGCTGTCCTGTGCTGCGTTTCTGTTCTGTTCACCTCTCTCGAGGATGAAGAGGTCGCGTCCGTCGACGTATGGAAGCGCATACGGGACAGCTTCGCTCAGCGACGTGGCCGCCATCTTGAACACACTCCAGCGAGTACACGATGTTTTTCGGCGACCACTGCGAGCTTGAACGCAAGAGGGGGTCGTTCTTGGGGGAGAGGCAAGATCCAGACCAGGTGGACGGACACCAACCTCCCGCCATTCCAACTATCGCAAAAACTGGGAACGAACGATGCTCAGCGGGCCTCTGGCACTCCAATGTCTATCAGGGATCTATCTGCCAATTTCTATCATGGCCTTCCTATGTGATCCCCATCTGCCATTACTCCAACGACCAGCCCTGGTCACACGGCAACAGTTCCGCTTCCCAGCAATGCTTTCGCACAGGAGGGAAGGCATCGAGCCATTCCCAAAGCCGCCGCCCTCTGTTCTGTCAGCTTCTGATGGTCGGGGATGCAGGCGGTACCATCTCGGGTTGCTTTCTGTTGCTTTGGGCTCCCTCATGCTGCCGGCGTGTGGTGCAGAAGCTGCTGCCGACTCATCAGCAGTCCTGCCCGAAGAGTTCCAGCGCCTCAACTCGGATCTGAACCGGCTCACTCGGCAGCTTGAGAGCAATGACCCGATGGACGTGCCCCTGCTCATTACGAGGACGATTCCTCTGCAGCGGTTCAGGGATGCGGCCGACGCAGCTGCAAAAACGGCACTGGGCTCTGTCGACGGGATGGACTCACAAGAGTTGGCATACAAGGCGGACAAGGTGAGAACAAGTCACACCTAACGAGGGTCTTGCTGCCTGTTTTGTGTCATGCATGGCTGGGTTGCTGGCTGCGTTAATGTGTGCAGACGATTACCAAGATCAAAACTGACCTGGGTCTGCTGATGAAGAAGGCCGAGAAGGTCAGGGGCGATGTGGTGGTGGGGCCGCAGCGGCTGGCATCGTTGAGAGACCCGCTATTGAGAATCGAATACGATATAAGGTTAGGCACGGAGATGCGCATTACCCCACCTGCTTTGACCAACACAGCCGCTCACATGACGTCTTGCGTTTTGCCTGCAGGACACTGGAAGGCGTGTATGTCCCGAATGGCATTGCAAACCCGGCGCTTCGGAAGCCGATCTTCTCCATATGTGAAAGTGGATTCCTTGTCTGTGAGTGAAGAAGCTCCGTGAGTAAGGGGAGGGGGCCACACACGGCAGGGCGAGCAGACGATTGTATCAACGTTTTGCTGCAGAGGGGATGGGGCATGGGTGAATGGACATGACATGTGGTGTTGTCGTCGATTTTGCTGTTTGTGGGGAAGACAAGCTTGAGACAGGCACACCGTATGGCAGCTGCATGCCATCGTGTAGAATAGATCTTTCTCTCGGAAAGAGCTGCTGGCATCTGAAGCCTGTTCTTCACTCGTCATGGCCGTCAGACTCGCCTTGTCCGTCCTGTCTCACACATCAGTAGATCGTCGATCTACGACGCTATCTTGAGCTTTTTTCGTTCCGAATCGCATCTCCGTGGATCTATCTGTCTGTCCATTTGTCTGTCTGTTAACTCGAGTGGCTGACCAACGGACGCATCAACCACATCAATCATGCCCCTGGTGAAGGTGGACAGTCCGAATGTCGAGTACAGCGGTGAGCACATCACGTCCCACTACGACTACAGCACGGTGGAGGTGCGGGAGGACAGCGGCCACAAGATCTGCACCCCTTCCACGCGGCGATTCACCATCCGCACCGAGCGGCACGTGCCCAAGACGGGCCTGCTGATGGTCGGCCTGGGCGGCAACAACGGCACCACCGTCCTTGGAGGTAGTACACCAGCACACACACGGCATGGCACGCCACGCCATGCATGTGATCTTTGACCTCTGTGTGTGTTGCGTCTTGGTTGCATTGCAGGCATTTTAGCGAACAAGTACGGTATGACATGGGAGACCAAGGAGGGCACCCAATGCGCCAACTACCTGGGCAGCCTCACCCAGTCGTCGACGGTGCGGCTGGGGACCGACGCCCTCAAGGGGACCGACGTGTACGTGCCGATGAGCGACCTGCTGCCGATGGTGCACCCCAACGACGTGGTCGTGGGCGGCTGGGACATCAGCGGCACCAACATGGGCGACGCCATGAGGCGTGCCAAGGTGCTCGATGTGAGCCTGCAGCTGCAGCTCTACCCCCACATGAAGGACATGGTGCCCATGCCGGGCGTCTACTTCAAGAACTTCATCGCCAGCAACCAGGAGGCTAGGGCAGACAACGTCCTCCGCGGCACCAAGATGGAGCAGATGGAGCAGGTGCGGCAGCAGATCCGCCAATTCAGGGCCGCCACAGGGGTGGACAAGGTGATTGTGCTGTGGACGGCCAACACGGAGAGGTATGCCAGTGTCGGGCAGGGGCTCAACGACACGGCCGCCAACCTCATGGCGGCCATCGAGAGGGGCGATGACGAGATCTCCCCTTCAACCATCTACTGCGTGGTCAGTGAGTCAGCTACCCACCCTCCCCCACACACCTCTCTGCTCTCCATGTCTGTCTGTCCATCTGTCATGCAGGCGTCGATACTGGAGGGGTGCAGCTACATCAACGGCTCGCCTCAGAACACGTTCGTGCCCGGCGTGTTGGAGCTGGCGACGCAGCACGACACCTTCATCGCCGGCGACGACTTCAAGTCTGGCCAGACCAAGATGAAGTCGGTGCTGGTGGACTTCCTGGTGTCTGCGGGCATCAAGCCCACCTCCATCGTCAGCTACAACCACCTCGGCAACAACGACGGATACAACCTCTCCAGCCCACAACAATTCAGGTGGGTGCGGCGGGAGCACCTGTCGGCATGCAAACCAAACGCCCCCATGTATGGTGTGGTGTGGTGTGGGGTATCGATGGATCGGTCAGGTCGAAGGAGATCTCCAAGAGCAACGTGGTGGACGACATGGTGGCGTCCAACCGTCTGCTGTACCAGGAGGACGAGAAGCCCGACCACTGTGTGGTCATCAAGTACATCCCCTACGTCGGCGACAGCAAGCGCGCCATGGACGAGTACACCTCCGAGATCTTCATGGGCGGCCACAACACCATCGTCATGCACAACACGTGCGAGGACTCGCTCCTCGCCGCGCCGCTCATCATCGACCTGGTCGTCCTCTGCGAGCTGGCAGAGCGCATCCGCATCATGGACCACACACACAAGACGCCAAAATACGAAAAGGTGAGGCGGCGACACGAGGGAGGGGCCCTCTGCAGCGTATGCATCCTGTGTGTGCGTGTGTGTGTGTGTGTGTGTGTGTCAGATGCATGTTGTGCTGTCGTTGTTGAGTTACCTGACGAAGGCGCCCATCGTTCCCCCCAACACGCCTGTCGTCAACGCCCTCTTCAAGCAGCGCGACTGCATCATCAACATCATGCGCGCATGCGTGGGACTCCCCCCCGACAACCACATGCTGCTGGTTAGTCCCTCCCTCCCACACTACCCACACCCACACTGACACATGGAATCCATGTGGATGAGTGAGTGTGTGTGGGTGATACGTGTGACTGACTGCTCAGGAGCACAAGTTGAAGACGGCGGGGTCGTGTCAGCGGTTGCTCGCCACGCCGCCGACGCAGCCCACGACGCCCGGCATCGACCAGACGCCGCCATCATTCGCCAAGACGGATCTGCTGCCCGCCACCATGGTGCCCGCCGCCGACGCCGTCGACATGCACAGCAAGACCATCACCACCCAATTCAACAACAGGGACGCAGAGGCGGCCTGACGGATGGATGGATGGACCGCACTTACATACAGAGAGGGGAGGGGTATGTGGAGGCATGGATGGGATGGGTGCACGTGGGTGGGACTGTTTTGCCAAAAGGGTGAGTGTGGGGGCTGGGCCGGGGAGAGGTGCGGTGCCTGAGATTGGGGAGCCGTCTGTGTGTGCCAAGGGAAGATGCATATCATCCTTCCGTCACTGGCTGACACATGACATGCACCCACCCCACCCGGGTACCATTGCGATACTGTCTGTATCTGTGTGTCTATCAGTCTAATTGGTCGATCCATCATCGCACCTGCTGATGGACCGATGACGCGGCAACAGCGGGAGGGAGGGAGGGAGGGATGGATGTGGACTTTTGAGGGCTCACTCGGTTATATTGCATGCCTAGCATGCCTAGCATTCGGATCAGCGTGTATACGCGTGAATACACATGTACGGCCATGCAGGGACACGAAGCCACCCCACACGACACATCTCTACGGACCGACCTGACCCGTCACCTTCGTTCGACTGTCCATGTATGTAAAGTTTTGAACTCACTCTCTCTCTCCCTTCTTACCCAATTCAATTGGACGCACTGACTTGACTTCTTGTTCGTTCCTTCTGTCCTTATCTGAATGACAAAGTGTGTTTTTGCGTTTTGGTTCCCATTTTTCTCTGACACGCGCAAACGTATACAAATATCACACAGCAGCGGCTGTCGGTAATATTGGTTTAAGTGTGGGGTCGGTGGGCGGGGCGGGTGGGGTTTGTTTGTTTGTTTGTAGGCAGGGGCGCCCTTTCGTTTCGTTTGTGTGTGTAGCTAGCATGATCTGAAGAGAGTGTACAGTAGACAGCGTCTGTGTGCAGACAGTAGCTGTGTGGGTCCCTCATTCCGTCATCTTCTTCACCCATCGCCGCTTTTTTCCTCACCCAATCCCATCCGTTTCTCTCAGCGATGGATGGATGGATGGACACCTTCCTGTCATCTATCTATCTGTCACGGGTTGTTTTGACATTCTGCCCCTGCGAATGAATTTCTGTGTCGAATGCCTGTCTGTCGGTCTGTCTGTCTGCCTGCCGTAAGTCTGCCTTAATGGTGCATGAGTGCATCCATCCGTGCGACCAACAAGTACCGTATCAGTCTGTGTCCATCTGCCTCTTCCACACTTGCTCAACGCCTACCTGGTAGACGCACTGATGTGCGTCAGCGAGTGAGTCCATCTGCCTGTCTGTCTGCCTGTCTGTCTGTGTGTGTCTGTGTGTGTGTGGCAGCACCCGTATGAGGAGTCGACACCCAGCCAGGGTACCAGCCCCTGGTTGTCGCTAGCAGCTGGAGGGAGGGAGGGAGGGAGGGAGTGAGGGGACGGAGAGGACAGTGTCTTTGTGTGGTGATGGGGGGACAGACAGGAACTAGAGGTTGCTCGTCTCATCGCGTCGCAGCTCGTTTGTAAGTTTCAGTGCCGTCTGATGGGTGGTCTCGTGTGTGAGGTGTTTCTCGCACACCGAACCGGCAGGCATGTCAGCTGTTGCGTCACATTGCAGCAGCGACCTCCCTGCCGGATGGCTGTGCTAGCAACACACACACACACGCTTGCCCTTTGCGGGGCTGATCGATCGATCGACGAATGACGAATGGAATGAACGGCGCCACGAGCACACCAATGATGCGCATGGGAGAGTTGTGGGGTGGGGGGCAGAAAGATGGCAGGGACAGATAGGGGATAGAGATGGCCCATTCCATTCATTCCACCGCACTCCATCCACTGCACTGAATGAATGCATTGAGCGGCACTGCACGCCTTGTTGGCACGGTCGCTCCATGGACACGCCATGCATACCGCCACACAACGAACCTTCATATCTATCATACATGGTCTTTCCATGTTCGTGTGAGCATTCGTGTCGTATATCATATGCGTGCAACGTAACACACGTGTGCAATGCAAGACACAAGGCGCAAGACAAGACACATAGCTAGGGTGTGGTGTGAGTGAGGACCTAACCTAAGTATGCCAACAACCAGACACAAGAGACACAGACATCCTACCCTCCCTCCTCCTCTCCTCCTTTGTCTGTCACACCTGCGCCTCCACGTCCATCATCTTTTTGTTGTGTCTCGCCTCCATCTCGGCTATCAAATCAGCAGCTGTCGGTGTGGGCCCAGCACTGGCAGTTGACGGCAGGGACAGCGAGTCCAGCACGGGGCCTCTCGTCTGACACACGGGGGGCAAATCCTGCAAATGACCTGCACAGACCCAACCCTCTCATCGCGGACCATTCCATGCGTGTGTGTCTCCCTGGGTCTTCTTCACCCACCTGTGGCTCTCGCTACGTGTCTGTACTCCTGCGCCACTGCACACGGGCAGCACAAGAGCACCACACACGCATCCTGCACACAGTCACTCGACGGAAGGCTGTACTTCCTGGACGACAGACAGATACACACCACACCCATCGCGGGGTACCCCATTCCCCC
>CDMY01000223.1:22702-74006 GCA_001179505.1 Vitrella brassicaformis
CCCCCCCCCCCCCCACACAACACACAGGTGTGTACCTTCGAATGCGGAGCCTGAAATACCACATGGCCGCCAGAAACACCACGGCCGTCAGCACCGTGCCCACTTCAAATAACAGGAATATCCAGTCGTCCCGATACCGATGCAGCTCCCCCAGCAGTACCGGGGGACTCCTGTCTCTGATCTTCATCTTCCTGGCCCACTCGGGCAGCTTCGCCATCTCTTCCGTGACGTCGGCCCCCTCTGCAGTAGCGACCCTCAGCTGCAGGTATTTCTCGAGCGTCTTATACTGACCACCAACCATATATGGCGAGAGACACACAATGGGGAAGAGAAAGGAGTCTTGGTGCTTGTGCCGGTGTGTTTGGTGGCTGGCTGCATACTTACGTGCCAGAGGATGTAGACTCGCTGCGTGTCTTGGAGGGCCGCCTCCAGCGGCCCGCCCGAGTGCACCTTGACAACATCAATGCTGTTGTCCTGACAGACAGGGAGACAGACAGACAGACACTGTCTGCCTACAACCAAAGCTAAGCAGCCCGGCCCTGGCCTGTCTACTTAACCATGAGGAATGCGTTGAGGTTGGGGTATTTGGTGGTGTTGTAGACCACCTGTCCGACACCCACCGCCCACTGTGCGGCATACAGCCCCACGAACAGCATGCAGCCAAGGCCGATGTTCAGGAGCTTGGCGCGGTGTAGAGTGATAACCTTGATGACCCAGCCGCCACACGGCATCAACAGAATCAACAGAAACACCACAAGACAGCTCGTGAGGTCGCGCAGACACCTGTGTCAGTGACACCAATGGCATGCATCGCAGCCGAGGAACAGTGCGTCGATGTCTGTTTGTCTGTGTGTCTGTCTCCTGTGCTGTCTGTGCTGTCTGTCTGTCTCACCCGAAGAGGGAGTCTGACCACCGGCCGGACCACGCCTGCACATCGCCTTCAAAGTGGTAACCACACGACGGGCACGCTGCATTATATCGCAGTCATGCGAAGGCACACACACGTGAGTGCCATGGATGCCGTTTGCAATGGACACCGGTGCGATGGTTGATGAAGGGAGGCTGTTGCACAGCAGCATGCTCACCTGGGCCCGCGTTGAGGACTCTGGCGCTCTGCATTGATTGGGCCTACAATCCTCCAGCCTTGCCTCCAGCTCTGCCGATCTGCGAGCTTATAACCATTCGAAGGAAGATGTGGGGATCGCAACCTTTGGCATCGTTGCGTGTGGCCCAAGGGTGATGCGTTCATCGTCCGTCAGTGATGTGTGTGTAGAGTCCCAATCGCAACCACACAGCGGACAATCGATCGATCGATCAATCCACACGCCGCCGGACATGTCCAAACAACACCCCAACACAAACAGAGCGTCACGCTCAAGGGAAGGCAGTCAGTCCACACACACACACACACACACACACACAGCCGTTACGATCGATCACAGCCAGGCAGCCAGGCAGGCAGGCAGGCATGAGGTGGAGTGATGCACGCACATGCAGGCGAAAAGGTGCGAGAGAGTGCGAGGGTGTGTGAGTGTGCAGGCAGGAAAGGAGAGAGAGAGAGAGAGATACGATCGATGTGGATGGATGGCGAGCAGCAATTACTTCCCCTCCTGTGTGTTGGTGTGTGTGTGTGCCCTTGCCCATTCACGCATGCAATGTGTACACCCCACCACCGCCACACACCACAGCACACCACACCCAGCCGCCCAATCGCCCGGAGACGGAAGCCCGACAAGATGCCTCACGTCACGCGGGCGAGTGAAGCGCTTTAAAACCCCCTGGACATACCACCCCCGAAAAAGTCACAACCAGATCAGGCCACGCAGACGGAACTCATGTTTGCCAAAGAGGCATGCACCAGCCCGCTCTGCCTGGCCGCCTGACTGTGTGGCAGCTTGCGACAACACAAAATAGAAGAGAACGAACGCCTTGACTTAGGCCTGAAAACCAACACGCACGCACACAGACGGAGAGAGGACATCCATCCATCCATCCATATGAGAGGGAGAGAGGCCGTGTGTGTGTGTGCTCACCGTGCTGGAAGGAACAATAGGGTTGTTGGATCGATCATCGGCCGCGAGGCCCGCCCCGGGCCCCCCGCATTCCTCCTCTGTCCGCCCCTGCACCCCGGCCACGTCTGCCGGCATCGCCACGGCCAGCAGGCGGGCCGCCACCACGCCACCCACCACGCCCGCCGCCACGGTGGCCCGGCGAGTGGCTTGCCGGACTTCCCTCCCCTCCCCGGCCCCTCCCCGACGGCAAACCGCGCCCCTTCTCCCGATCGAAGTCGCGCCACGTCAGTCGACCGAATGGCGAGAGTACCGCCGCATACGGCGACGACGGCCCGGTCGGCTTGCCCTCAGCCCCCCGCTGATGATACGGGGTCTGGCCCTTGCTGCGGGCCTCGAGGCGCAGGAAGGCCTCGGCGGTGGTGATGGAGTCCATCTTGATGAATACGAAGGTGGGCGGCGAGAAGTGGGGGTTTGGGTTGGCCATGCGGCTGGCTGCGGGGCGCTCGATCTCCAACACCTTGCCGTTGGGGATGTGGTACTTGATGGCTTCGTTGAGTCGCTTCAGAAGTTTGTCGCAGTCCTTCTCGCTCAGCGTGTCGATGTCGTCGGGCGTGTCCGAGCAGAAGAGCCACTGGGAGGGCTCAATGGACCCCTGCAGCACCATAGGGGCCGCTCCGATGCCGGCACCGTTGCGGAACACCTGCTGCGGCCGCTCGCGACCGTGGCCGTGGCCGTGGGGATGGCCCCCCGCCCCTCCCCCTCCCCCCTGATGGCCGGATCCAGCACCATTCTGAAGGACAAACAGGCAGAGAAAGGTCATGAGATAGATAGATGGTGGGGCTTGTGGGGGTCGGTCTGTGCGTGTTGTGTGTCACCTGGGCTGGCTGTGCCTGGTGCTGGGGGCGTGGGTGTCGGGCCCGCGCCATCGAAACGCCTGGAAAGACAACAAGAACCGACAGACAGCCACGGTGGTCACGCGGGCAAGTGGATGTGAGTCCCCCGCCCCCCTCTGTCGCGCAATTGTGTGTCGCCTTACTTTCTTGGAGAGTTGGACCGGTGTTGTTGAGTGTGACCAGCGGGGCCGTGGCGACAACGGCACCCCCTGCACCTGACGACACATATAGTCACGCACATGTCATGCACGGCCATGGATGCGTCCTTGCTCTTTCCCTCTCTCCCTGCCCGCCTGCCTGCCTGCTTGCCTGCCTGGCTGGCTGGCTGGCTGGCCGTGCCTCCCACCTTCCCGCTTACGTGGCTGAACGACGACGGGCGGGCGGCCCACAACAACACCGACCTGGTTGGCTCCAGCAGCCTCGTCAGCCCCGTTAGTCGCATCCTGGCCCTCGCCTCCATCGCCATCCGCCGCCCCGTTCTCCTCCCCCTCAAACTCCCCGTCCTCGTCTGTCTCATCCTCATCCTCGTCATGCACCTCTTCGTCATTGTTGTCGGCGGGCGCCTCGGGGACCTCAGGCACCGGGGCAGCAGGGGTGGCCATGTCAGCCACCTGCTGCACAGGATCGCCCGCCGGCTGCTGGTGCGGGTCAGCAACTACTTGGCCATCGTGGCCTCCCTCCTGAGGGGCGGGCTGCTGTGGCTGCTGTGGCTGCTGTTGTGCCTGCTGCTGCTCGGGCTGCTGCTGTGGCTGCTGTGGCTGCTGCTGCTGCTCGGGCGATGGCGCGTTGTTGCCGCCACTCCCCCCGCTGCCGCCACTGCCGTTGCTGCCGTCTGAGGAGAGGGGCTCGAGAGGCGAGGACATGTTGCTGCTCCCGTTGGTGTTCTGCTGGCCGACCGACGTGGAGCGGATGCTGGTAGGGCCCAGGGGGAAACGAGGGCCGAATGCATGGCCGCCATAGTTGGGTGGGGCAAGGCCGCCCGCGGGCAAGGCCGGGTGCATGCCCCTATCGCGGAACTCCCCAGTGTCCTTGCTGACGAGAATGACGCAGCCCCCGTCCTCGACCGTGGGGACAAATGCCAACACAAACACGCGCTTGGCGGCCCAGAGGTGCCCGCTCAGCTGCAGGTGCATGCCCTCGACGCTCAGGCACCATCTGCCGGCCTCCCGGAAGACCGCCAACTGGAGGCCGTACATGCGGGAGTGCTTGAAGCGCGTCTCGTAGGCCTCGTAGACGCGGCGGATGTCAGCTATGCCGCGGGCCTCGTGCACCTCGCCACCGACGTCGGTCAAACGCATCTCAGAACCTGTTGGCAACAGACAGACAACACACAGACAACACAACACGGAATGGTGGGCCGATGCATCCCGCAGAGGCAGTCTCGCAGCTGTGCCGCTCACCAGGGTGGTAGAAGATCTCTGCGCAGGTCTCTGGCGCCTCGGACATGGTCTCCAGGAAGTGAGTAATCCAGGAGGCGATCAGGTTTTCGTACGTCAAGGCCATGGCGCCCTCAACAACGCGATAGAGGTCTCAGACCTCTCCCTGCTGCTCCCGGGCAGAGGGGCGGGAAGACGACAAGGAATCCCTCTATTCTGTGGCTGTGCACACACAGGGCAGGCCAACAGACAGGAATGCGCACAGGAACTTGCTCCCGAGGGCGTGAAAGGTGACGTGGCGTGGCATCATACCCGAACCAAAAATGAAAGAGAAAGACGACAGCCTAACTGTCCTCAGGACGGCCAACGTGATGATGAGCCAAAGGAAGGGCGCAGGGGAGCCATCAGACCGTCGTTTCAGCTCGCAAAGGGGCGAGCTTTTTTTTCGAGGGCGTTCGTTCGAAAGGGCCGGGAAGGGGACAATGCTTGAGGAGTGCTTGCGGCTAGTGGGAGCGAGCAGCGTCCAGGAATGGTGCCATCTCAGCTCCTGAGTCATCTCTTCAGCATCTGCAGGATGCGCAAGTCCGCAATCCACACCGGCAAGTCGGGCGCCGACCCAGCGCACCGCATCATCGAGTCAACAGTCGACAAGCGCACCGGATCTCCCACACAGGCACACTCCTTCTTCGGCTCCTTCATCGACGCCCTCAGCGGCCAGCGGCACAACAGGGCGGTCGAGCACGAGCAGCAGGAGTCGTTGCTGGAGGAGTTTGTCAACATCGGCGAGAGGGCCAAGGCGGCCGACCACCGGGGGGACGTTGCACAGGCCAGGCTGCTGTACCAGCAGGCTCTCGAGAAGGCGCGGCAGCTGCCCGCCTGCTACCCGCGGAAGGAGTCGGTGGACGAGGTGGTGCAGCGCTTTCGCCAGCGGCTGCGGGAGCTCACCACATCAAGTAGGACGGAGGGAGAATGAATGGGCGTTTGATGTCCTGACGCTGTGCTGTTTGGCCTGCCTGTGTCTGTGTCTGTGTAGGTCCTTCGTCTGCCCCTCCATATGCGACATCTCAGTCAGCAGGTGTGGCCCAGCGACGCAGGTCGGTCGCTGCGGGCGGGGCGGGGCGGGGAGCCGCCACACGACCCCCTGCTGCTGCCGGGGCGGGGGCAGCGGCACAACAGGTGAGTCCTCTCACAGGAACGGACCGATCAGCTTGCAATCTGTATGTGTGTGTGTGCGCGCGCGCGTGTGTGTGTGGTACGTCAGGTTGACGAGATGGAGCGTAAGATAGAGGAGAACATCATGGAGAGCACGGGCCATGTCGCATGGGACGATATCGGTGAGAAGACAAGACGACAGACAGTACACACGCGCGCACACACACGCGCCGACACACACACGGTGTACTTGGTGTGCCTTGTCTTGTGTTGTGGGTGTGCTGTGTGTGTCAGTTGGTTTGGATTTGGCAAAGAGTGTGTTGATGGAGACGATTGTGCTGCCGACACTCAACCCATCCGTATTCACTGGACTCAGGACACCACCAAAGGGTCAGTGCAGCGCCACGAACGACAGATGCATGGATGGAGGCATTGACCGACCGACCGACCGACCGACCAGCCGGCCGGCCAGCTGAGCACCTCTGTGTGCCCTGTGTGTGTGTATGTCTCAGGTGTGCTATTGTTTGGCCCTCCGGGTAATGGTAAGACGTTCATCGCCAGGGCGGTCGCGTCGCAGTGCAGGGTAAGATCATATTCGTCCCACACACACTGGCATGGACGACAGACAGACACCATTTGTGCCGTCTGTCTGTCTGTGTGTGTGTGTGTGTGTGGCACACAGGCGACGTTTTTCACGGTCTCAGCCTCCTCCCTCACCTCCAGATGGGTGAGAAGGAGAGAGAGGCACACACCGCACTGCAGCGATGGTGAGACGTCGCACTGGTCTGTCTGTTTGGTTGTGTCTGTCTGATGTGTGTGTGGATCAGTTTGGTGAGGGCGAGAAGCTTGTCCGTGCTCTGTTTGCTGTCGCCAGGAAGCGACAGCCATCGGTACAAGGCAGGCACACTCACACATGACTGGCAAGGCGGGGCGGGCAATCCAATCCCCTGAGTGTCCTGTCCTTGGTGTGTGTTGTCAGGTGGTGTTTATCGACGAGGTGGACTCCCTGCTGTCAGCCAGATCGCAGAGTGAGTGTGGTTACCACACACACAGACACAGATACACACACACACAGACACAGACACACACAACACCACCCCGTGTGATGTCCGATATTGTCTGCAGACGAGCATGACGCGATGCGGAGGCTCAAGACAGAATTCCTGGTGTGTAGGCTGGCACTGATTGACTGACATGCAAACGCATCCAAATAAGGGAACTGTCTGTCTGACTGTCTGTCTTTTCCTCGGTGGTGTGTGCATCAGATAGCTTTTGACGGCGTGACGTCGTCCAAGCAGGACCGAATCCTCGTCCTGGGTCAGGGAGGGAGTGTGTCAACATCGGCAGCAAGCAACCAACACACTGCCATCTCACTCTGGTGGCGCTTGTGTGTCCTTCCTTAATTCAGGCGCCACCAACCGCCCCATGGACCTGGACGAGGCAGCACTCAGGCGATTTGTAAGCCACACATACACACACAGCCGAGAGACACGACACACAAACAAGCCAGACAGACGGACAGACGGGAGACTGTGTGTGGGTCTTTGCTTGTTCTCATCAGCCGAAGCGGATCTTCATTCCTCTGCCGGAGCCTGGTGAGACACACGCGTCACATCGATCCCTGGGTGGCGCGACATCCATGTGTGGTGTTCCTGTCCGTTGGTGTGCGTCAGCGACCCGGAAGGCGCTGATTATGAAGCTGCTGGGCAAGAACAAACACGACCTCAAGGGACGGGCGCTCGACAGACTCGTGGCCGACACTGACGGTAGGCATGCAAACAACGCAACGCAGCCACACACGCACGCGTGTTAACAACACGTCGGCTTCGGTTTCTGTGTTGGTTCCTTCAGGTTACTCTGCGAGCGACCTGACGGCCCTGTGCTCGGAGGCATCACTCGGCCCCATAAGGTTCGGCGGCCGGCTTTGCTTTGCATGTCGCTGCATTAAGTCTATCTATCTGCCGCTATCTGCTGTCTGTCTGTCTGTGTCAGGGAGTACTCGAGCGACCCGGCAGCACTCGCACGGATCAGGCCAGAGCAGGTGAGCTGAGCGAGCTGGATAAAGGATAACGACAGACAACACGAGATGCCACTCACTGTATCAGCCATCCACTCCACTTACTGCCGCTCTCTGTGTGTCGCTGATGGACGTCTTGCCTGCAGCTGCGCGCCATAAAGTACTACGACTTCGAGTCCGCCCTGCAGATGATCAGGCCGTCCGTCTCCAAGGTCAGTCGAGTCTCACATACCTGTGAACCGAGCCCACATATCTACCTCTGGCCCCTGCTGACTGCGTTTCTTTGTGTCTTCAGGATGCCCTCGACCAGCTTGTTCGGTGGAACGAGCACTTTGGCGCATACAGTCCCGGATGACGATGACATGCGCACCGCGTCCATGGTGCCTGCCTATGTCGGTGCTGTGTCTGGGAGCGGGTCGATCTGGTGGAGGGCACATGAATGCAGGGGAATGTGTGTTTCTGCATGCCTTGGCTGTCGGTCGGCCGATTGCTGCTGCCGGGCCACCCCCGGGTGGGCTGCCGTGTGGGGATGGGCGGTTGGCTGGTTTGTCGGTTGGCGGCGTATTTGTGTAAGAGTGCCTGCCTTGTACAAACTGGACAGACAGACAGACAGACAGACAGAGGGTGGGGGCGTGGCGTTGGTTCATAAGTGAGTGAAGATGGTTTGGGAGACAGACAGACAGATGTCATGGCATTAGGACAGCAGACAGGAATGTCACTCCATAAATTATCAGATGCACTCACTCACCGCACGCATCTCGGTTCCACAAAAGGAGTCCGACTCATGACTGGATGGATGGACAAACACTCCAGCGATTGATAAGACACCCACACCCACACCAACAAACACACACACACACACACGCTAGTCTACAGCGGCCCTCACAACACCATCATTATGATCTCAGCTGGAATATAAATCTGACACTCGCGTCTCCACCCTGTCGCCCTGCAAACCACCGCACCCCACCCAATGAACCGATCAACCGAATCAATCAATCAATCTCCCGCATTCTCTCTCTCTTCCTCTCTGTCTGTCTCACCACAATGCGTGACACAAACTGCTCGGGCACTGGCAGCTCCACCTACACACACACGCACACACACACACGGCCAACCAACCCACCTCAATCAAGCACAAGTAAGTGCATGCCCATCCTGTGGGGGTGTGGGTTCTCTCATCTGTTCACTGACCAGGTCTAGGTCGTCATGTCCCTCTTTGGGGAAGGACACGGTCATTTCGCTGCTCTTGGAACTCACAATCTCCACAGCCTTGGACGCACGGGACATGTACAGCTGGCCACACCAAACAAACCCATGATGGACGGACGTCAGCCATGCAGACAGACACGTGACTCGCGAGCCAAGATTGGATTGGATTGGAGGGAGGCTTACATGGACGCCGGTGCATTTGTCGATGGCAACCGAGGGAACCCTGGCAGGCAGACAGACAAAGAGAAAGACAGACAGACAGACAGAGAGGCAAGGAGGCCGTGTGTGCGCAGTGTGCGTGGAGATGTGAGTGAGTGTGTCTGTCTGTGTCGGTGGTACCTACCTGCCCATGACTTGTATGTTGACATTTTCTGAGTTGACCACCTCCGCCACGGAGATGGCATCCTGACACACACACACACACACAGCTCACAGTTCCGTCCGATACGCATTAACACCCGCACGCCACGCCAGGCGCCCATGCCCACCTGTATGACGACGCTAGTGCGTTTGCACCGATCTGCAAACGCACGGACAACACGATTCCCGTACGCCATCAGAACAGCCAGCCCTCCTGCCAGGTGTCTGTCTGCCTGTCTTGCCTACCGATTGAGATGCTCTTGACCTTGCCCTTGACCTGCACACACACCACACACATATAAACACACGCACACGCAGAAGTGGTCTTCTCCACTGCCCATTGCCCATTGCCAGCCGGTCGGTCGTGTGTGTGCCCACCTGTATGGTGCTCTTGTGACAGTTTGCGATGTAGACGGACTGCTTCATGGTCGCCTCATCCAACACAAACACGCCGGGGAAGTCAATGTAATTCTCCTGCACAGGGAACAAACAAAGAAACGCGGAGGATACTGCTACTAGCAGAAGAGACGGCGTGGTGGTGTGTGTCCTGCTGACCACGATCCAGTTCTCACGCTCGATCTCACACCGTGTAGGCTTGATAGGCCTGGCATCCGCCTTGCCGCCATTGGCCGCTGGTAGACAGATGGAACAGAACGCTCACACTTACTAGTTCGTCACGCACCCCCAGTGCCATCCTCCTCCTCCTCCTCTCTGGCTGACCTGTCTGTCCGACATCCTTTGCCTCCTTGGCCGGCACCACAGCCTTCCTGTCAGTGCGGTTCTTGGTCTTCATGTCATCAGTCACGTGGCGCAAACCTGACACACATACAAACACCCGAACCAGCCTCTCTTTCTTTCTCTCGTCCCGCCTTCGCCCACCAGTGGTGCTGAAGGTCTTGAGCTCTCCCAGGACAGCTGTCAGACCACCACCACCACCACCACCTCCGGGAGCCTTGGGCTGCTCCACAGGCACTATCTTGGGCGGCGTCTGCCTGGGTGGTGGGGGGCGGGGCGGGGCGGCCTTGCCGGGCCTCGCTGGGGGGGCAGTGGAGGGAGCCAGGGATGGTGCTGGTGTAGGTGGTGGGACGGCCACGCCCCCTGTCGGCTTGGCTTTGTCGAGGGGGTGGTTCTGGAAGTAGCGGACGGGGTCGCTGCCCTGGGGGTTCCACGTCAGACCTGACGGATGGAAGGAGCAGAAACGATCTGGCGAAGTGGGTGGGGTTTGGTCGGGTCGGCTGGTGGGTTGATGTGGGTGTGGCTGGGCTAGATACCCATGTAGGTACCTACCTGTTTTGTAATATTCGCTGAGGAATGCCTTGAGTGCATTGAGGCCGCCCTTGACGCCCTTGACCCACGATGACTGGGCATCCTGCCTGAGCAGATGAGAACGAATAAATAGCAGTGACCGAAGGAATGCAATACGTCTGTTGTGGATGTGTGGTGGTTTACTTGAGCTTGAGCACTTTATTGCCGTGGAAGTCTGCAGTCTCGATGCACATCTGCACGTGATCGCCGGGGGCCTGCACGACAGTCATAACAGCACAAGCAAACAAAGACGATGACCATCCAGTGGCCCCCCGCCATCTGCATCTGTGCTGCTGTGCCGTTTGTTGGTGCGTACCGGTGTCCATATGCAGGTGAAGACGTTGAATGCCTCAGCGACAAACTTCTGGTGGGGGAAGTAGTCGCTGCGGTTGTCACACCGAGAGGCCAGATCCTTGCCCACACCTGACAATTATGCGTCAAATAAAGAGATTGTGTCTGGTCTGGATGTGGTGCCGTGCCCATTTTGTGTGTCCATCTCTTCTCTCACTGATGAAAGGCTGGAAGATGCCCTGAATTTCATCGTCTTTGGGCTTGCGGCAGACGAGGGCGCCCTCGAACACAGCACCAAGATACCCAAACCCTCGCACCAACGCGGCGGTCTGCCCACAAACACAACGCAACAAACCAGACCAAACACACCTCCCGCGCAAGTGTCCTCTGCTCCCCTCCTGTGGCTACTCACCCCCTCCTTGACGTCCTTGATGCCCGTGGCCTCTGCCAGCGCCCCCAGCAGCAATATGCTCTCCTCCACCATCTGTCGGTATGCCGCCACCTTCCTGTCGGTGTAGCCCTGTCGGCCGGCCGTGGGGCCGGCCGGAGGGGAGAGGGCGGCGAGGGCGGGTGAGGGTGAGGGCGTGGCGGGGTCTGGGGAGGCCGAGAGTGCGGGTGAAGCTTCAGGGATGATGGCCTGGAAGGACAGCCCGTTGTCGTTGTCCTTGTCAGGTGGGCACATCTGGAAGTAGAGGAGGGGGTCCATGCCGGTCTTGTTCCAAGACACACCTGACACATACCGATGCCCATACACCCATGTACGGCGAGACGACCAACACAAGGGGATGCACGCCCAAAAAGTGTATGCGACCGCACCTGTCTTGAAGTGCGCAATGGCCCATTTCTTGAGATCCAGAAGCACGCCTTCCACGGCCTTCACCCACGCCGTCTGTGTGGGGTCTCTGATGACACAGGCATCAGTGACACACACACGATGACAGGCCTCCCCTCGACGTGTGCTGTGCGGTCTCACTCACTTGAGCTTCAGGATCTTGATGCTGTGGAAGTTGGCCGCCTCGTAGAAGGTCTGGATGTGCTCAGAGGGATTCTATCGTACCGTGGCACCCAACACACCACACCACACCACACCACACAGCAATCAATATGCACACGTGACTGAAGTAGATCTGCTCCTGACATACCGGTGACCACACGAAGGACAGTGCACTGAGGGCCTCGCCGACGACCTTCTGGTGCAGGTCCAGGGGGCCGTGTTCGAACGCCTTCACCTCACGGGCAGCTTCTGACACCCATCACACGCATGGCATGGCATGGTAGCCACGCAGCCAAGGGAGATCGATCAGTGTCGTGTGCATACCGATGAATGGTGCGAAGATGATGCCCTTCTTGTCTTCGGGGTCGTGGCACGTCGCCACACCCACCAGCAGGGCGCGCAGCATGGCGATATGCCGGCAGTAAATGTCACTCTGCACACCCACCACAACACCACCACAATGCAACACTCGTCTGCCTCACCCACACTGCACTCAACTCACCAGTTTGCTCAGTTGGTCGCCCACGGCGCTGGCCTTGCCCTCGATGTCGGGCAGCCACCGCCCCTTGAGCTCGTCAAACTCCTTGACGAAATCCGGCAGCTCACCCGTGGCCGACGGCCGGTGATGCACAGACGGCAAAGGCGAGGGCGCCATCGATGTCGTGAGGATCCCCGCACTCTGGCCGGGCGCACGTGACTCACTCACCGTCGCTGCTGCGTTTGACTCGGCCCGCAGGAGGGCCGGGCTGGGTGCGTCCCGAACCACAGACTGCCAGAAGGGACACAAACAGATCGGATGAATGGGTGAGGCCCGTCATTGTGCTGTGTTTGTGGTGTGTGCGTGTGTGCGTTTCCGTACGTCTCTGTATGCCTCGAGTGACCGGGCGATGCCTTCGAGCCGCCCGACGACATCCTGCAGGTCTTGCAACTGAGATGTCTTCTCCGGCTCCATCGTGCGCACAAACAATCAGCTTGCTGGTCGCTGCTTCTCACAGGCGGTTGAGAGGCAGTTGACGGTCCGCTGCTGAAGCCTCAAGGGAGGAATCCGAAAGGTGCCGAAAAAAAGATGCCGTGACGAAGAGGCCGATTTGACTACAGATCTGCGGCGGATCTGAGGCACTTAACACGGCCGCTGTTTCGGGGGGAAGCAAAGGCCGCTGCACCACACCGCATTTGCGAGCTTGGATGAGGAACTGTTTGGTGAGTGTTGTCTGAGTGTGTGTGAGGATGGCGGCTACACCGCAGCACCTGTATGACGTCATGTGGTACTCATCCGCTTTCCTCGACCTGCCCGAACTCCTCAAGCTCGAGACAGGTGATCCCCACGAGCAAAGCAGCAAGGAGGAGGGTGGTGCACGGTGGAGAAAGGCCAGGAGGGCACACTGCTGAAGGCCCATGAATTGATCTGCCGCTCTTGTGGATGGTTTGTGTGCCGGGCAGTTTGCAAGCAGATCAGAGCCCTGCTGCACCCCAAGAACTCATCAGGCGTCTGGCAGCTACAGGTACCTGTGGCTGCACACGCGAGCACGGGCGCCTTGTACAGCCCCACACACATCCGTCCTTCGTTGATGCGTCCGTCCGTCTTTGTCTGTGAGGGCAGTATCGGCGCTCCTTCGGCAAGAAGACCAACATCAGACTCATCCAAGGCAGCGCCCACCACCCCCGCCCCTCACCGACAGCCGCAAACGCTTCCAAGTACACCCCTCTGCCTGAGGAATCCTACCGCGGTGCCCTTCGTCGAGGCACAGCGCTCAAGAACTTCGCTGTCAACCCATCTTTGGGTGAGCTGCGGTGGGGCCAGGCCAAGTGTGTGAATCCGAGGGATGAGATGAAGCGCAGCCGATCGAGCATCTTCGTCCTGCGCGGATATCTGTATGTGTTCGGTAAGTGCGGTAAGTAACCAACCACCATGCCTTATTCCCTTTTGCCGTACTGGCTGGCTGGCTTGTTTGTTACTGACTGCTATGGATCGTTTGTTTGTCTGTTTGGTCAACTATTAAATCAGGTGGTGTGGTTGGCGGCAGAGATGAGCACAAGAGCTACAAAACCGACCTATGGCGGTAAGTATGGGTACATGAAACACGCAATCACAGGCACTCACTATCTTTCTACCCATGCCTTGATTGACAGTTTGTCGTTGCTGTCCCTGCTCTGCACCGGCAAGTACAAGTGGCAGCAGTGTGTGGTCGACGGCACCCCGCCCGCATCGTCCGACTCCCTCACCCTCACATCCATCAACCTCGAATCGCCCCTCCCAACGCACACCGCCCGGCCACCGTGGCCACGACGCTTCTTTGCAGTGGGCGGGCCGACCGGCCCTCGTGATATGCGAGACAGGGACGACCTCTGGGGTGTGTTGGAGATCGATCGCAAGACCGGTGGAGATGAGCACGGTGGCAGCGTGCTGCAGTATCGGTGGTTGAGCAAGCGAGAGCTGCAGGAGGGCCAGCAGGAGGTCACCAAAAAACGACGAGTCTCTGCGCTCCATCGGTGGGCGAAAGGACGCAGAGAGCGGGAGAGAACGAAAGTGCGTCTGTGTTGGTTGATTGCAGTCGCTTCTTCACGGAGAACTTTCGACGCCACTTCACGTGTACGTTTGTGCCCATCCGGTCGTTGGCACACCCCAAGGGCTACATCTTCATCTTCGGCGGCAAAAGCAACACGACTGAGTGGGGCAGAGCAGCCAGTTGACCGACATAACGACGCATGCTATTCCCGTGTTGTCTGCTCCTCAGCGAAGCGTTGGATTCCTCGATCATCGTCGACGTGGCGACCTGGTCGTTCGACGACAAGTGAGAGCCTTCCATTCCCATTCCCCGCCACGACCACTCTCATATTGTCTGTCTGCCTGTCTGTCCGTGTCAGCGACGAGTAAGAAGCTCTCCCATTCGCCACCACAGCTGACCTTTGTCACCTTGTCTGTCTGTCTGTCTGTCTGTGCGTGTCAGGGATCATGAGTTGTTCGACCTCCACCCGACAGCCCGTCTGAACCACACGGCCACCCTCGTCAAAGACCGCTATGTCTTCATTATCGGCGGAGAAGGCAAGCTCAACCAATAGATGTGGTGTGTTCTCGTGCCAGCTGGAGTCAGACAGCGCCCCTTTTGGTTGTATACATGTATGGTGCAGAGTGGCACCTCGGGGACGGTGAGGATTTTTGGAACGGCGAGCCGCGTTTCGTACCTGCCCGTTTCGTGCAGCCTCCAAGGCTGGACATATTCGACGGAAATACCAAAAAGTTCGCCTCACCACATCGCTGGTTATGACACTGCCTCTTTGCCGTGCTGTGTGTGACAGGTGGATTCGATTCGATCGCCTCCCATGGACTGCCCGCGGCACCAACCCGAGTGTCGATGGTCAGTGACACTACCGGCTCACACGCAGATGCAATACACCTGATTTTCTTCTGGTCA
Source organism: Vitrella brassicaformis (assembly GCA_001179505.1). Lineage (NCBI taxonomy): Eukaryota > Vitrellaceae > Vitrella > Vitrella brassicaformis. Next base: position 37,728 of record CDMY01000223.1, read on the forward strand.
GCGGCTGTCGGGCCCTACCTGCGGGGTGTGGACAAACGGCATCTCGAGCACCGATGTGACTTCGCCCGCCACACAGCTGTGCTGGCAGGTCAGTGGCAGGCAGGCAGGCAGGCAGGCTGGCGGAGTAGGAGAGGCTGGCACTTTTGTGTGTGTGGGCCTCTGTGTTGACTTGCAGGTGACAAGATCGTCATCAACTTGCCCTACGCCCACCACGAGGAGGCCGACCTCGGAGTGTTGGGGGGCCTCAAGACCATCACCTTCGACACCAAGACTGGCCGATTCAGCAAGCCGGCATTCGCCACACGGCCTCAGAAGATGTCCGCCACAGCCCCACCCCCCGGCACGACCCCGCATCCGACGCCAAGCCGCCCCTACAAGCCCTACGAGCCGCCGCCTGCAGCGTGTGCAGCTGCCGTGTGGACGGGCAGGTGGGTGGGTGCTGTATGCTGTATGCAAAGACGGACATGGTGACACTCCCGTCCATCCATGTCTTCGTTGGTTGCAGTGAGTTGATTCTGTACGGCGGTGGGAGTCTGCTGGATGAGGCGTGGAGGAAGGGCGACTTCGACCTAGAGTACGACAACGACGCCCGGCATGACCAGAAGAAGCACTCCGAGGTCAGTGTGCTGGGCGTGATGGATCGCAAAAGGACCAAAGACCAGATTGTACCCGTAGATCGATGCCAGGAGGAGGTACAGACACACAGGAGAGCATCTCCATCCCCTCGATCGGCTGCGTCGTTGTGCATTCATGTGTGCAGGTGTTGCCGTTCAGCCGTCGCTATGTGTGGAACCGCCAGCTGTGGCAGATGGACACGAGCGGAGATGATGCTCGCTTCGATGTCGACATGTGGGATGACGAAGAGCAGATCGAGCAGCAGTGGTATGAGGAGCGGCAGGCCATCGCCGAGAGCAAAGCCAAGGAGAGGCAGCAGCTGAGGGAGAGGGGGGTGGAGGTAGAGATAGAGAGCGGTGAGGGTGACGAGTGTGACGACATGGAGGGCTACACGTAGGAGGACATCAACGATCATCTGTGGGGCAAGCCACTGCCATACAACAAGGTCTTCGGCAAACCCATCACACCCACGCGCCACCAGGCCCTCCCCAAATTCTTCACTGTTACGGGGTAGGGCGAGAAGAAAAAAGACGCCGTCTGTCTAGCTCTCGGTGTGTCATGCATGTGTGTGTGTGTGTAGTGTATTGTCTGTGCAGCATACTTCGCAGCGACCCCATGCACTGGTGCCCACGACACGTCCACATCGAGCCAACAGGAGACAAGACGCCCATCATTGTCTGCTTGCTGCCCCTCTTCTCCACTGCAGGACGCTGCCGAAGGATGACTCGCGGGCCAACGCCACACAGACCAAAATCACCACATTCTTCCCGCCACCGTAGGGGCCAACCACACACCCAGACAGGCAGCTCACAGAGATCCATCCATCCATGCCTGTCTGTCTGTCTGTCTGTCTGGGTGCCTCGCCTCGTTCAGCCGTGTGAAGCCGCTTCTGGTGCAGTTATCGCTGACGGCGTTCTTCCCCCTGACGTCGGCGTGCCGCCAGACCATCAACTACGGATACAGAGGCACCAAGAGAAAGAGATCCGATCGATGAGTGAGGCGAAAACAGAGCTAGAGCTACCATTGACGGGAGAGAGGGAGGATGATTGCTGTGTGATGTGATGTGATGTGCATGCCCTCCCTGATGCAGATCAGCGCAGCAGTGCGGGTGGGGTGGTCACCATCGCAGCCAGCCAAGGGCTTGTAAATAGTAGCTATCCTTGGGTGTTGACGCCAGTGGGTGTGTGCGTGTGATCTGAACGGTTTTGACACAGTTCAGCGTGTGTGTATTTGTTGTCAATGGGTTGCGTGTCTATTGGTATGCCACACGGCTCACTGATTGGCCAGGTTGAACCGTGGCTGAAACGTCCTCCGCCTACAAGAGCGCGCTCACTGCCAACAGCTGCAGCAGCCAGCATCTGTCGGTCACACGCAAGGCGGGGGGACTCTCCCACTCTCTTGAGTTGCGAGCTCAAATGAGATCGTTGCTCAACAAAAAAGCGCTTGGAAGAGATGCTGCGGCTTGTGTGCATTGCCATATGGGTGGTGCATGCCTATGCCAAGCCGCACGGCCCGTCGGTCATCCCGCCTGAGAATCCAGGTGAGCCCCGTGACTTCAAAAAAGCACTCTTGAATGGATGGTGATGCGTGCCGCTGTAGATGACCCTGTTTATCTGCATCCGGGGCACTCGAAGTCTGTGCTGGTCATCGGCGGCGGCCTTGCCGGCCTCTCGGCAGCACTCGAGCTGGCAGAGAGGGGTGTCCGTGTGGTCCTGAAGGAGGTCGATGAATACGTCGGCGGCCGCGTCAAAGCCAGGCGCACTATCCCGAGGCATCATGGTGATTCAGATGAGCCGGGCTGGTTCAACGGGACGGTGTCGGTCGAGCATGGCTTCCATGCCTGGTTCAAGAACTATTATCAGATGAAGGTGAGCGGAGCGCGAAAGCCAGCCGCGTGTCGTGTTTGAATGGATCCATGCTCACTGCAGGACGTCCGTGACAGGTTAGGAGTGTCCCATCTCTACCGGCCGTGGCCGGCTGTCCACTATCGATTCAGACACTACAAGCCTGAAGTCATACACAGCGAGGTGCAAACACCAGAGGGCACGACGACGAGCGTTGTGAGTGCCTGTCATTGTCTTTGTGTGTTTATTGACGAAGGGCCCGTATCCGCTCAATCTGCTCCGCATCGTTCGCGAGAGCCCCAACCTGTCGGTGCTCGATGCCGTCAGGTCGCTTGGGAGCATCAAGGAGCTGGCATTCTTTGACTACACTACCGTCTTCAACAGGTGGGGACGGCAGATAAAATTGACGAGCCGCGCACTTGGTGTATGTGTGGATTTGTATGCTGTGCAGGCTTGATAATGTGACATTCGAGCAGTGGGCCAAGTCGGTGTCCATTTTGAAGAGGTTCTACGACATCATCTTCGCCCCGTCCCTCAGTGTGACGCTGAACGAGCGCGGGACGCTGTCGGCGGCAGAGATGCTCACATACCAGCAGCTGTACTTCCTCTCTGACCCTCATGCAAGCGACCGAGAGGTCAGCCACAATCACGCACAGACATAACCCGACTGCCCATCATTGCAGCTGCTGTGTCGGTCCTCTCTGTCTGCAGGTGGCCACAGCCGACTACGGGACTGCTCTACTCAATCCTTGGGTTGACCGCCTGCGGTCCCTCGGCGCCCAGGTCATCACCAATGCGTCCGTCGATGCTCTCGATGTCACGCTTGACCAACACAGTGGCGAACTGCGCGCAGCTGGAAGCGTCGATGTGGGTGGCGGCCACTATGATGGCGTGGTGATTGCTGCTGACCTGAAGGCCGTGCAGAGGATACTCAAGCGGACGGTCGAACACACGCAGAAGGATACGGCAGCGAGCCAAGCAAGTGAGACTGACATGAGTGCGCCGCATCACCAGCCGACAATCACGGAACCAATGTGTGTGCCTTGTCTCCGTGACTCCATTCATTCATTGTTCACTCAGTCCTCTCCCGTCTGTCAGCCCTGAGCGACCGCGTGAATGCCCTCCCCATCGCCCCCCCATACAAAGTCATCCGCGTGTGGCTCGACCAACCTCTCAATGCCGACCGGCCCGACATCATGGAGACGCCTGACTGGTCGCCCGTCAACCTCGTGGCGCAGTACCACATGCTGGAGGATGACGCCAGTGAGTGGGCGAAGCGGACCGGCGGGGCTGTGGTGGAGTTCCACTGCTACACCTGGACACGGCCAGACACGAGAGATGAGGAGGTGTGGGGGGTCATCCGACCAACGGTCGTCATGATCCTCCCAGAAGTAGAAGAGCGGTCCATCCGCGTTGTCGGCTACCACGTCGAGAGCCACCACAACTTCCCCTCTTTCAGCAGGGGCACCAACGCCGCCCGACCAAACTTCGATACGCCCCTCCAGCAGGCAAACATCACCAACCTCGCCTTTGCGGGCGACTGGCTGCGGCCCACATACCCATCTGCTCTGATGGAGAGGGCAGTGTCGACCGGTCGTCAGGCGGCCAACCTGTTGCTGAAGCGATTTGGTGTGCAGCAGGTGCCTTTGGTCGTGCCACCGACGAACGGGCCGGGGCTGCCGTTTGGTGCTGGTGTTGATGGTGGTAACACGAAAGGGGAGAGGGGAGGTAGGGGTACTGGTGGTGACGAGGCGTTGATTCATGCTTAGTGGGGGCTGGAGCTCTCGGCGCTCATTTGTGTGTGAATCGATGTGTAGTGTGAGATTGCTTATGTGTCTGTGTTGTCTCTTCCTTGTCCTCCTTGTACCTATGTATGGATGTGTGTGTGCGTGCATGGATTGTTTTTCCTGCACCCACCCACTGGGGGAGGACAGCGGCCCAAGGCCGCCTATGTGTGTGTGCGGCCGCCTATGAGTGTGTGCAGTGTGGATAGCTACAGCCGGACATCAACACATGTATGTATGTATGTACGTCATCATTCATGTGTAAAGTAAGGAATATGTCTCGTATATGTTTATGGGCTACAGTATGCCGCGGAAACCAGAAACCGGGATCAATTGTCAGTCGTTTGAATCGTTTACATTTACATGTAGAACCGTGAACCGGAATCAATTGTCTGTCTCAAATGACTGACATTTGATTTCCTGTCGATTGGACTAGGGTAAGTCAGGTGAAACGGTGTTGCCTGTGTGCGAACGTCCGGCAATCAAGTGCCGCCAAGAAACCACACCTTCTTCATCAACACACCCCGCACCTTCCTCTGCATCTCACGCCGTCACCACTTCCCCTATGGTTGGTTGCTGAGGCATGGCGGGGGCACCAGACCGTACCGAGGAGGAGATCCGGTGCGGCTGGAAGCATGAGTCCATTTCCCTTGAGGCCGCGCTCAAACAGGGTCTGGAGCACTGGCTCACGGTGAGCCTGAGGAAGCCTGCCATGCGCCACTACAACGCCACAGCTGTCAACACGGACAAGACCTACCATGCAAACGCCTACGTCGGCAACACTGGACAGGTCAGTCCGCCATGCAGCAGCCGCACATGGGTATGCCAAACAGATCGGGTGCGCGTGACGTGTGTGCAGCACGGAGTGACCATCATGGACGGCAAGGGCTTACGGGCACTCCTCCTCCTCAAGAAGGGCAAGCGGGGCTGGCGCTGGGACGACTCGAGCGTCGCCCGTCACATCTGGCCCCTCATGCAGCGGACCTACGGGCACGCCAAGCCACGCGACGTAAGCCAAGGATGGAACTGCGCATGTGTCAGCTCATGTATCAGTTTCTGTGCCAGTATGGATACTGCCCCACGTGCGGCGGCCACACACCTGTGCCCAAGCTCGAACCCAAGAGTGCCCAGACCGGGCAGGAATGAGACCATCTTCCTGCCTTGGGGCGCTGTCACGTAGACAGCACATAGCCGGCGCCCCCTAGAGATAGAAGGATGATGAGCGTTAGCAGCTGTGGATGGATCTGCCTAGGCGTCCATTGTGGCTTCTTTGCGTTCCGACTTCTAGCTACAGTCAGCAGCTTTTCGGGCGTAGATGTCATCCCGGGGTCTCACTTCATGTTGTCGATACTGGATGGTTACCCTAGTCCAATTGACAGCTAATCAAATGTCAGTCATTTGATTTTGAGTTAATGACAGGAGGAAGCGGTTCTCTAAATGTAAACGATTCAAACGACTGGCATTGATCCCTACTTTTCCTGGGATGCAGGGCTGGCCGCGCTCCCCTCCCCCCAGTTGCCTGGCAAGGCGATGTGTCCGGATGGGGGCAGGCAATACCGACCTACCCATTCATGTCAGTCGATGTCCGTGTGTTGCGTGGGCTGTTGCATGTGCATGTGGACATATATCGCATTCATTCATCTCCATCAATGTCTGATTATCGATCATTCAGCATACGTATGCATATGGGGGATATCTCTCTGTACACACATACACGCGCACGCACACGACACTCCTGCTGGGGCCTGCATGGATCTCTCCCACTTCACTGGGGCTCTTCGGCAGTGGCTGTGCCGCCTCCACCCTGCACTGCTGACACCGACACACCAGCAGCGGTGTCGTGTGCGCCCTCATCGACACCCGCCACCCCAACCTCTCCCGTCTGTTGTCTCTCCTGTCCACCCGGCCCCTCCTCCCTGTCTGCCTGCCCCTGCTCTTCGACCACCGGCGGCAGGCCCGCTCTGTTGTCGTCTTCGTGCTCTATCGTGGCGTAGATGCGCGCGGTGATCTCGAACTGCGACTCCTCGTCTATGTCGGTCCACTCGCTGTCCTCAACCATCACCACCCCCACCCCTCCAGCCCCACCGCGAGGCACAGCACCGTCACCCGAAGCGGCCACTGGGGGTGAGTTCTCGATGGTCATTGAAGGCGCCACCCGTGGCACCGCGTGCACGTGAGCTGTCACCTTGCCCTTCTCCGCCAGTAGGCGGAAGGGCGAAAGGCCGCCGCTTGCTGCCTTGGTGGGCCGCATGGATCGTCTGCTTGTCTTGGTGGCCTTGTGTATGTGTGTGGCGAGGGGGACGGTTGGGCGAGAGGTTCGCCGCCGCAACGGGACGGGCGGCTTAGGGGAGGCGGGCAGGGGGGTGGGGCGGGGGGACGGGTGGGGGTCGAGCCTGGCGAGCAGCGCTTTTCGCTTCCTCTGCAGTGTGGCGAGAGCGTCGAAGGTCGTCGCTGCCTCATCTGCAGCATACATACACAGGCACAGCATATGGCATGTGTCATCTGCAGTGGCTGCTGCCGTCACCAACCTGTTTTGGCCGTGCGGTCGATCTCTACGGTCTCGAAGCAGTGCGCCCAGTCGCTCACCGAGAAATGCATCCACTGAGACGTACACACAGCCTGACGAGAAACCAAGACACACATGCACACGCCACCTCCGAGACACCACGCAACGAGGGCAAGCCAGTGGACAGCTGAGCTGAGTGACCAGTTTGGCATCTGGGTCTAGTGAAGGGTCCGCCGCTTTGTGGATGGCCTCGAGCGCAGGGCTGGACCGCTGCTGCAGAGTCCACGCGATGCTGACACAGAAACAACAGAAAGAGGAACGAGGAACCGGGTGAGTGACAATGCCCGTGTGGTCATCAAGGTGCAGTCAATGCGTACGCGACGAGGGCATCGAGGTCGATTTCCATGCCAGTGGCCTTGAGGCTCCTCATCGGCATGCCACGACGCACCACATCACACACCTGACATGACATGACAGGCACACGGAGCAGAGGTGATGCACGGCCGTCAGCGTGAAGCGTGTCTGACGCACCTTGGGTATGACGCCTGCGAGTTTGGGGTTGCCCGACACATCCAGGTGCAGCAGCGGGCCACACGTGCGGGGAATGCGATCCAGCAGACGCTGATGACAGACAGGGACATCGACTCGACACACAGATTGGGTCTGAAGATGGTCTATAAACGGGTACCTACCTTGAGAAGCCGCCGAATCAACTCGCTATCAACTAAGCCGTTATTGCGCTGCCCATAATCCACACACACACGAATGAGGAAGATGCACAAACAGCGTCTCTGATGTATGGGTGCTTCAGTCCCGTGCTCACCAGCGACAATCGCGTCAGCCGCGGCAGGCCATTCATCAACACAGGAAGCAACACTGCAACACGCATACGGACCGATACCCCAATCACAGCGCGCCACCTGGCCACACCCCTCTGCCTTTCTTCGTTGATCAATCACCTTCTAGCCCTCGGTCGTCAAGTGAGCACCCGCCCAGCGCCAGAGCCTGCAACTTGGCGCATCCCGCATCCATGCGGCCGGGCGATGACATGCTGTCGCCACCCAGTATCTTGGCCAGGGCCTCCACACCGCCCACGGTGCCGCGACCGGACTGGTAACCCAGATGGATGCCTGAAGAGCAGAAACAAGGACGCAACTAAACAACATGTGTGGCTGCTTGGTGGAGTCACCTGATAGGTCGAGGCTCAGCAGGCATGGCGGCCGCTTGCTACGAGGGGAGACCGTCATGTGTGTGCCTAGCGAACTGATGAAGCATCAGGCAACACGTCGCTCGTCGTCATGATACAGGCAGGAAGTTGAGTGAGAGGCTGACCTGAGGAAGTGGAGAATGGCCGTGCTGTCCTCCACCAGGCTCTTCTTGTTGCGCACCCTCAGCGTGCGGGCGAGCGATGCCTTCTTGGTATCGCCTGCACCAACAGATGCATGCCAACGTGCATAAGTACCAATATGCGAGTGTGCATTCACCGCATATCTTTTCACCTGGCGAGGACTCATGGGAGGCCGTCAACGAGATCTGCGTCAAGGGAATAGGCTGCACAGACACACACACGCCCATACGCACAAATGTGTGCATGTATTCCTTCCTGAACAGCTATCTTACCAGCTTCAGAACCTCACACACGGGATCCAAGGCGCGAACCTCCAACAAATCTGTCATCAGTCAGTGAGATGCAAACAATGAATGAATGAATGAATGCAGAACTGTCGAGCTTAACTTACCGACTTCCAGTTGCAGTTCCTTTTTCTCCAGGCCAGCGACAACCTCAGGCAGCGGCTGCAGCGACAGTACTCCGCAGATGCGAACATACTGCCCGGCGGCTCTCGGCACTCGTCGGCTGCCGGCCACTCGGACGCGGCCTCCGGAGGCCGTCTGCCTCGCCTTGCCGGAATGCTTGGATGAGCCAGAGACCTTCATCTTCACGTTTCAGCTATTCCACACCTTCATCTTGACGTCAGCTATTCCATGATTGCTACTGGCGCGAGCTTGCAAGCCTTCGCGACCATCTGCAACACACGTGCACCGTCACCCACGTGACAGTGCACTCAGCAACGCAGAGCGCGTCAAGATCTCGGCGCCGGCTCGCCGAATCCCTTCCCCCACGCACCCCCAAATCGCCCAGCCTCCCCCTCTCCCTCCCTCCATCCCAGTCCCCCTCTCTCGCCTCCTGGCCATCTCAGCCCACCAAGATGCCCTTTGTCGAGGCCATCTTCGCTGTCGGCGCCGCCTTGGCCACCAAAGCGGCAGTGACGGCCGGTGGGGCCACGGCTGTCACGACGGCAGGCAGCGCTGTCACGGCGGCACCGGGGCTGGGGCTCATGTGCTTCGAGATGGCCACCATCTTCGTCGCCGGTGTGGTGACCATCCTGTGGCCAAAGGAGGAGACGACAGCCGCCAGTGAGCTCGCCATTGTCGGCCGCCCCTCTCTCTCGTCACCACAACCGCCCCGCCAGCCGCATCAGGGCCAACAAGGCGCGCATCACGGCCATCTACCCTCTATCAGGGTGAGAAGGAAGGGAAAGAGACGTCCGATGGGCCAAAATGAAAAGATCTGTATCGCATGGCGTTGAATTCATGATTGATCTCTCTCTTTCTGGTGTGTCTGTGCCTTCAGAATCTGCTGGTCAGCTCCCCTCCAAGCCAGATCGCCCGGGCGACCTTCGTCGTCATCGTCGTCATCGCCAGCGGCCGTTCCACACTCGGCCACGGGCGACTGGTTTGGAGAATCATGCTGTCGGGGGCCGGCAGACTCCTGCTGCTGCTGAAGCAGCGGATGGCAGGGCAGGGGGAGACACGGTCCGTCATCGACATGACGGATGAGGCCGGACGACAAGCAGCTCGCCAGGTACACAAAGGCGTGATACGGGAGTGAGAAAGACGTGTATACGAGCTGTGTGTTGTGGTGGATGGATTGATGGATTGCTGTAGATGCTGGCCCACCTGCATGCCATCCGTGCCGCCTCTGCTGCTACTGCTGCTGCTGCCCAGCCTGCTGAAGCTGCTGGAGAGCGCCGACGTGCCCTCCCTTCTGGGTACGAGACGATGTCGACGGTAAGCAACCAATGAGACGGATTCAGGCCTTTCAATCGATATCTTCGTGTCTGTGTGTAGGCTGAGACGTTCGGCGAGCGGAGCCCGGCGGCAGCATGTGCTATCTCCCCCACACCAGTAAGCAACCAACCAAGCAAAGAGAAAAATGCCTCCGTTGTGCCTCATCTTATTCTCATTGCTTTCCTTTTTATTCAGGCCCTCTGCATGTCCGCCAGTGCCCGCCCAGCCTTCAGCCTGCGCCCCGACGTGCTGCACCGCCCCCTGCACCGCTTCTTCGACACCGCGGCACTGCGGGCATCTCTGCCCTCCGTGGTCCAGCCCAACTGGGCGACCACGCCAACAGAGGCCATCTTCGGCCGTGCGCTGTCGCTGAAGACCGGCAGCTGCGGGCGTGTGGCCCGTTGCAAGGAGCACTCACCGGGTATGGAGGACGTGTTCTTTGCGGACGCGTCCACCAGCTCGGTGGCCATGTTCGACGGCGTCGGTGGGTTCTTCATTACCTACGGCGTCTCGTCATGGTTCGTCGCCAAGTCTTTGGCGACGGAGTGCTCCCTGGAGGCCCAGGCCGTCACCGCCAACGGGAGGGGGGTCTTCTATGGCGGGGAGGGCCTTCCCCGAAACCGGGCGGAGGCCATCATTCTGGGCGGCTGGCAGCTGGCGTCTCGCTGCGGGCGTGTGGGCGGCACAACGGCAGTTGTGGTGGCGCTGAGTGAGGAGGCGGAAGGGTCCATCTGCGCTAACATCCCCAACTTTGGCGACTCGGGCGCTATGGTGCTCCGTCGCCCCTCATCTCGGCAAGGGCTTGTGGAGATCCACCGGACGGCCCCTATGGTGGATCCCACCGAGCCCAACCGCCCCCTGGCCATGCTCCCACTGGCCACCAGCAGCAACGGCACGCCCACCCCCACCCCAACAGCTGACCAGCTGAAGACGCAGCAGACCATCAGCGTCGCCAGCGTGCCCGTCCGAGACAAGGACTGCATCGTGGTCTTCTCGGACGGGCTGAGCGACAACCTCTCCCCCACCACCATCGCACAAGTGCTGTCTCCCTTCGGCCCCACCAAGGACGCCAACGCGGCTGCCACGGCGCTGGTCGATGCTGCTGCCCGCGCAGCACACGACCCCAACAGCCGCACTCCCCATGGGGAGAGCAGAGGGCGGTCCGGAGGCAAGGACGACGATATCAGTGCATGTGTGGGGTGGGTGGTTGTCGATTACCCCTTCCTGCAGCAGAGGGAGAGGGGCGACGAGATGGGGGGAGATGAGCCGGTGGGTGAGGGGAGTGAGGCTGCAGACAGTGGGGGAGAGAGGGATGGGAATGGTGAGGGTGAGGGTGAGGGTGAGGGTCAGTCGAGGAGGCAGCGGTGGGCGGACATGTGTGAGGAGGGTGTGTGAGATTAGGACAGGTGGGCGGATTTCTCGGTGACTGACTGACTAATTGCACTTCGTGTGCGTCAGTCAGTGTGCATTTGTGGACTGACTGCATTTGTTTGTGTCGTGAGGGTCAGCCAACTCATAATAACCGTTCATTGGATCAATCCCATGTGCACATGACATGCATCACTGCATAAGAGTCAGCCACACAGATGCAGATGGATGAAGCAGCCCCGCCCATCTGTGTGAGTATGCACATGGCCATCCATCCATCCATCCATCCACCGACACACAGTCAGTCATCCCCCACCCTTATCTGATCTGTGGCCCCATGCCCCATGAATCGACCACATCAGTCTCGCGGTCCTCAACCACCTGCTGCAGAGGCTTCGGCAGCGTCATGTACAGCTGCGCCGAATGCCTGCATGTCACACCACACACACATGACGCATCACACGACACAACACACATGTGATAGGTGTGAGTTCCTCCGTCTGTCTGTCTGTCAGGCTGGCCCTTCCTCACTCACCGTTTGGCAAAGTAGATGAGTAGGGCGATGGCTTCGAAGAGGTTGCGGTTGCCCGGGGCGAGGGGCCAGGGCCGCGTGGTGGTTACCACCTCATAGCGGAGGGCGGGCAATGGGAAGCCCACCTGGTCCTCCAACTGACGCATATACAACACACGCGACCTGCACACAACACACAACACAAGCAAGGAGCGATCGTCAAGGCACATTTGTGTCCATCTCCCTCCCCTGCCTCACTCACCCAGCGCCACCCAGGCCCGTCCGTGTGAGAAACCCACTGCCATCCCCCGTCTGTGCGTATGCGCCCTCGCCACCACTCCCCCACCCCCATGTGGCCGACATGCCCGGCGGCTGCCCACTGCCAGCGGTGGCGGCCGCGGGCTGCACCGCACGCCAATTCTGACCTGAGAGAGCACCAGAGAGGCACACACAGAGGAAGATTGGATGATTCATGCATGTGTCGGTCGGCTTGGTGTGCGTGTGGGAATGGGTGATGGAATGGGTCAACTGGCGTGTTGTGTTACCTACCTGTCGCCTGATGCACATGTGCCTGCAGGAAGTTGGTGTACGTGTTGAGCAAACGCAGCAGCACGTTCTCGAGGATGTGCGAGTCGGTGGGGTAGCTCTCAGCCTCCCGATAGTCGTGCTTGTAGTGCCTGAGAAAGAAAGAAGCTCAAGACATACAACACAAATGCATACCCCTGTTGGTGTGTAGCAGGTGCCTCCCTCGTGGGTCGCCCCACTGATTCACTCACTTGACGAATCCATAGTCGGCGAACAGTCGCAGGCGCCGCAGCACATAGAGGCGGAGATCGGCTGGGTAGGACGGCGGGCGCAGGAACGACTCGATCACCTGACGCGTGTCCCACATATTCTGACCAGCCAGTAAGTATCAACACACACACATTCACATTGTCGGGCGTCGTCAATGGATCGTTTGTGTGTGTGTGTGTCACCATCCATCCATCCATCCATCTCCCATCTCACTGACCTTGAGCTGAACAGCCTCGAGATGGTTGAGGAGGTGTGGGGGCAGGCTCTTGCTCTGGATTGGCACGAGATTGGGGTCCGTCAGGCTGCCCGAGGCCCCGTCATAGTGCACGGACAGAGACTGCAGGCAGTGGGCAGACAGACAGGGAGTGGGGAGTGTATTCGCCCGCGAGCAGACTGTAGTTGGTTCTTACTTCGTATGAAAGGCGCGCGCCGAGTTTGCTGAGTGCCGACGTGAGCATCTGGTCCGACATCTGCAGATGAGCAACGTAGCCACGCAGCCACACCTGATTGAACGACACCATCACACACACACACATACAGATGGATGATGACACACACGACGACATCTTTCTCACCCACCCCGCCCCCCCACACACCTGCAGCCACTCCTGCAATTTACTGAGCCACTGGTCCATGACGGCCCTCCCCCCAACATGCTGGTAGGTCGACTCCCAGGGCGACTCACCATCCCTCGCCCTCCCCGCCGCCTGCTGGAACCCCACACCGCCCCCACCACCACCCTCTCCATGGGAGCTCTCCGCCGGCCACCGGCTCGGGCGAAAAGCATAGTCTTTGTCGCGATACGAGGGCATCGGCACCTGACTGAGGGCCTGCAGGGTCCGCTCGTATGAGGAGATGCCGCCCGCGGATGCAGACGGCTGCCGGCCGTAGGATGGCGGCATGTTCGTGAATGGGGCGCCGGGGTATGAGGGGGGCTGGGAGAATGGTGTGTAGAAGGGCTGGAAGGGCGAGTGGGGCGGCCTGCCGACGGGGGGGTGGTGTGTGAATGGGCTATAGAAGGGCTGGTAGGGTGAGTAGGGGCTGGTGCCGAAAGGTCCGGGCTGCGAGTAGGCCGCCGCCACGGGGGGAGGCGTAACTGAACAAGGCAAACAACGCACACAGAAAGCCAGACAGACAGACAGACAGACAGACAGATGGATGGATGGAAGGGGCATTGCACTGCAGGCATGCACACCCGCAACACACATACATGCAGACCCTCCCGTCCGTCCACTCCACTCACCACTGAAGCGATCACCGACGAGGTCATACAGCTCTCCAGGCCGGACAGTGATGGGCTCACGCGCAGCCATGCCCGCCTGACTGGCATACGCCGGCTGTGCGGCGGCTGCAGCTGTCTCACGCTGCTTCACCGCCTCACTCTCGGCCGCAGCCCGGTCCTCCCGCCATCTGGACAGAAACTGCCCCGCGGACACCAGGAGGGTGAAGACCACCACACCGCCGAGGGGGACTGACCACCCGGCATGGTAGAGAAAGGCTATGATCAGCCGAATGCAGGCCAGGAGCAGCTGAATGCTCCACTTGGCGAGTGTCGCATTGCCGGCGAGGAGCAGGACGACAGCAGCGATAAAGGTGAGAAGGTTGGGGATAGATGGCAGCAGCCGCTTGACGGATGCGCGCTCCTCGGTCTTCCTCTGCTGCCGTGCTTGAGCCTCTTGGGAAGTGAAGATGCGGAGGGGCGATGGCGGCTTGGTCTGTGCCGAGAAAGACGGCGTCACGTAAGGGCTACAGTATAATGCGCGAGGAGGCGGAGTAGTGCTCATGTCGTCTGAGCTCCACAACCACGACTTGCGTTCAAGCTCGCAGTGATCGCCGAACCATATCGCGAAAAATCGTGCATTCGCTGCGGAGAGTGTGTTTAAGATGGCGGCCACGTCGCTGAGTTCGGTTGTCCCGTATGCGCTTCCATACGTCGACGGACGCGACCTCTTCATCCTCGATACAGGTGAACAGAACAGAAACGCAGCACAGGACAGCACACCACACAGGAGGGAGAGGGAGGCTGTATGATGGAGAGAAGCCGCACACCACGCCGCAGATATTCCATGAATTGATCTGCCGCTCTTGTGGATGGTTTGTGTGTGTGCCAGTGTGTAAGGACTTGAAGGCCCTGGTGGATCCCGATCCCTCGTCGGCCATCTGGCGGCTGCAGGTAGGCACACACGGACACGCCATTACAGCTGCGCCCACCGATCCCAATGTGTTGCAGTATCATCGCTCGTTCGGCAAGAGGGGCAAGGGCAACGTTCGCCTCATCAGCAGTTCCGCCCACTTCCCCCGTGAGTCGGTCCGCAACCCCTCCGCGTACGTGCCTCTGCCCGAGGGGGACTACCGCAGGGCCTATCGCCGCAGCAGAGTCGTCGAGGACTTCGGTGCCAACGCCGAGGTGAGTCAGCTGCGGTGGGGCCAGGCCAAGTGCGTGAAGCCAAGGAACTCGATGAAGCGTAGCCGCTCGAGCATCTTCATTGCTGGCCCTAGTTTGTATGTGTTCGGTAAGTGAGGACAGTGAGAGAAGGAGGAAGCCCGAGTCAGGCACCTGATTGATGCCCCTGTGTCGGTGTGCAGGTGGGGTGGTCGGCGGCAAACGCGAGAAACCCAGCTTCAAGACCGACCTCTGGCGGTAGCTGAAAACCACATACACTTATAGATCCCGAGCGCTTGCTCTTTGCCTCCCTCCCTCAGTGTGTCGTTGGCCTCCCTCGTGCCGGGCGGCAAGTACGAGTGGCAGAGGTGTCACGTCGATGGCGTCGCTCCCCGCCCATCAGATGCCCTCATCCTCATCCCCGTCAACATCGCCCCTCCTCCCCTCAACGCACCCCCCACCCAACCCGAGTGGCCGAAGCGCTACTTTGTGGCTGGTGGGCGGAGCGGCAGCGACACCGACAGCCTCTGGGGAGTGCTGGAGATCAATCGCGAGGAGGGTGTCGATAGTGCAAAGTATCGACACCAGTGGCTGAGCAAGAGCGAGCTGAGAGGCGCGGAGAAGAAGAGCACACCGCCACTCAATCGGTAAGCCAAGTGAGAGAGAGAGAGAGACAGAGAGATAGCCCATGCTGCATATCTGCCGACTCACTCCTTCCTGTGTCTGTGGTTGGCTGCAGTCGCTACTTCACGTGTACGTTTGTGCCCATTCGGTCGTCGGCTCACCCCAAGGGCTACATCTTCATCTTCGGCGGCATGGACAGCACAACCGGGTAGGGCACTTGGGGCCTGACAGCACCCACACGACCCCTTCAGTGTTTTCTGGTTCGGTCAGCGAAGCGTTGAATTCCTCGATCATCGTCGACGTGGCGACCTGATCATTCAACGACAAGTGAGAGACCCCCAACCCCATTCGCCGCCACGACCGCTCTCATCTTGTATGTCTGCCTGTCTGCCTGTGTGTCCGTGTCAGCGATGGCAATGTGGGCGGCCTTCGCCCGACAGCCCGTCTGAACCACACGGCCACTCTCGTCAAGGACCGCTATGTCTTCATTATCGGCGGAGAGGGTAAGGCAGGCAGGACAAAATGTCGATCACACTGGCCATGCTGGCGTCGTGTGTGTGATTGCGTGCCTGCAGAGTGGGACCATGAGATTGACTCTGACTTTGACGAGAGCGATGACGAGTTTGACAGCGGGTACGGACCTTCACAGCACTTCGACCCGGTGGGCTTCGTGTCGCCACCGCGGCTGAGCATCTTTGACGGAGAAAGCAAGACGTGAGTGATCCGTCTGATGCATCGCGTGTCCGCCGTGACGTGCAGGGGAATGCCTGTACGTATTTTCCTGTCCTGCAGGTGGATCGAATTAAGCCGTCTGCCGTGGGTCGCAATGGGCACTTTCCCGCTGGTTGACGGTCAGTCAGTCAGCACAGACAGCCATCCGTGTGTTGGCCATCGTAGCGCAGGTTGTCGTGTTGTGTTGTCGTCAGATGCACTTCGCTCATACTTGGCGTCGGTGGAGGGCCACCGGTGCGACTTTGCTCGCCACACAGCTGTGCTGGCAGGTCAGTGGCAGGCAGGCAGTCCGGCGGAGTAAGAGAGGCTGGCACTTTTGTGTGTGTGGGCCTCTGTGTTTGCATGCAGGTGACAAGATCGTCATCATGGTGCCCTACGCCAACTACGGGGGGGTCGGTCGCTACGGAGGCATGAAGACCCTCACCTTCGACATCACCACGGGCCGATTCAGCAAGCCGGCATTCGCCACACGGCCTCAGAAGATGTCCACCGCACCCCCACCCCCCGGGATGACCCCGCATCCTACGCCAAGCCGCTCCTACAAGCCCTACGAGCCGCCGCCAGCAGCGTGTGCAGCTGCCGTGTGGACGGGCAGGTGAGTACACATTCACGACCACGTACACTCAGCGCAGGCAACGATGAATGGCTTCGGTTGTGTGTTCAGTGAGTTGATTCTGTACGGCGGCGCGAGTCTGCTGGACGAGGAGTGGGACGAAGGTGACCCCGAGACCCACTACGATGAGGACGATTACCGCCACGACCAGACCAAGCACTCCGAGATCAGCGTGCTGGGGGTCATGGATCGCGCGACGAACGACCAGACCGTACCCGTAGACCGACACCAACAGGTGGGTACACCAACACGGAAGGCCATCTCCGTCCCCTCGATCGGCTCCATTGATGCCGTGGCTGTGCAGGTGATGCCGTTTAGCCGTCGCTATGTGTGGAACCGGCAGCTGTGGCAGATGGACGTCATCCCGCCCTCCAGATGGGACGACCATGACCTGATCGAGAAGCGGTGGTATGAGGGGCGGCAGCGGGCCAGGGGCGCCAGGGCCGCGGAGAGAGAGCAACTGAGGCAGAGGGGCGTCGAGATCGAGTGTGACGGTGATGAGTATGACGGCATGGAGGGCTACACGGAGAAAGAGATCGACGATCATTTGGCCGGCAAGCCGCTGCCGTGCAACAAGGTGTTCGGCAAGCCCATCACACCCACTCGCCACCAGGCCCTCTCCAAATTCTTTCCTGTGACCGGGTACGCCACTGTCTAGCCATCTGACATGCCCGCTCTGTCTGTCTGTCTGTGTATCTGTCGTGCAGTATCCTTCACAGCGATCCAGTGCATTGGTACGTAAGACCAACGAGGCGCAGACGAAGGGTCCAGACCGATTCACTGCTCGTCTCTGCAGGACGCTGCCGACGGGCAACTCGAGAGCTGTGACCACTCCCAAGATCACCAAATACTTCAAGCGCGTGTGAGCGACACTCAAAGCGTCGCACACGGCACCAACACCGGGACACTCTCACCGGTTGGTTGTGTCTGTGTCTGTGTGTCAGTCGTGGCCCCAAGCCGCCTCTGGTGCAGTCGTCTCTGACCGACTTCTTCCCCTTCAGAACGGCATGCCGACAGACCATCAACCACGGATACAGGAGCTAGTTCAGACGGCGGTGTTACGAAGGCCATTGATTGTGGGTGGACGTGATAGATGCGTGGACTTTGACAGCGATGGCTGCTGTCTGCTCAACGGTTATCTATCGCAAACCACACACCACAGACCAGCAGTCAGCCAGCCACAGATGCATCACCCTATGTATGCAACCAGAAGGGAAATGACAAGCACAGACACGCACACAGCATGCACACACGACACGCGAATCAAAACCGCCCCATCGGAACACAACAGAGACGCGCCAAAGCCATCACGGCTCTCCCCCAGCAATGCCATCTCTCTCTCTGCTGGCCGCCCAGGCGTTGAAGCACATCCTCACTCTCCGTGAGCTCATCTTGCCAAGGTTGGCCTTGACCAGCCGCTCCCTCATCTCGTTCTTGACTCGCCGCCTTCTGGCATACACATAGAGAGCCTTGAAGGGCAGCGACCGGAGGCTGTACGAGTAGTTAAGCCACTTCTCCAAAGACAGCTGCACCAGCAGGAACTCACGGTGGGCCACCTGCGATGGCGGACCGACATGGCAGGCAGAACAACACAACATCGATCACTTGACACACGAATGCACCCGGCCATTGACCCATCGATGTCTCTCTCTCTCCTGTGTGTGGTAGCCAGCTACCGCTTTGAGTTGTGGGAAGAGGCGCCTCAGCATCTGGCTGTCCCACTTGCGCCTGAACTGTCGCGCGTTTTGCCTCTGCTTGATGAACAGCGACCAGCAGAGGAATGCCTTCTCTTTCAGCTCGCGGGAGTCGGGCGTCTCGCGCAGGAGGACCCTGCTGGAGTGGAGGCGGTGCCAGGCAGTGAAGTGATACTTGAGACGCATCAGGCGGTTCTTGGCGCTGAAAACAAACAGACAGACAGACAGGCAGGCAGAGAGACACGAGCTGATGAAGGTGAGACACGGCCGCGGTGGGTGCCACTGGGTGGATCATGTGTGTGTGACCCACCTGACTAGGTGTGCGCTCATCCTGATCAGCTTGTGACGGGCACTCATCTGCGAAACAAGCGAAAGGAACGAGACTGATGAACTGATGCATCACTCTCGTGTCTCTGTGGTGGTGGATGTGTGTGCAGGTGGGACATGAGTAGGTACCGGTTTGAAGAGCTGAATGGATGGGTTTGCATAGTTGGCAAGTTTGTCGATGGGCGTGATGATGCCCTTCCGGCCCTTGAACTCCGTCACACGAGTCCGGAGGCCCAAACCTGCCGCATACCAGCACACCCACAGCAGCAGATCCACCAGGTGACTGAATGGATGGACACCTACCTTGTCGATTGGTTCTTACGTACTTTTGCTGTATATCTTGAGCGTGGTGAAGACCCGCCGTCTGACGGCGTTCTCCCTCCTCTCGACGAACTTTGCGTACGCCACATACACACGGGGGTCGCGGAAAGAAGACATGCACTCCTCCTTCCACGCCTGCACACATACTCATGTCAGTCAACATGGGTCCATCCACCCACTCACAGCTGGCTGACCTTGAAGCACTTCTGCAGCGCCCTGTTGCAGCATATTTGGTGCCACCTCCGGATGGCCTCGTCCTGCTCGTTACGGCACCGCAGCCATTCCATCACACAGTGACCGAAAGACACCAGGTGCCGCCGCCGATACCTGGCCAGCGCCTCCTTCATCCGGCGGTACTTCCGCTGAGCCACACGCGCCCGGAGGGTGGCGACGACCTTGAGTGCGGCGAAGACACGTCTCCGGTACTCAGAAGAGCCGTCGTCGAAGTCCATGGAAAAGACGCGCTGAAGGCGGTTGACCACTCTATCCATCCGCTGCACGCTCAGCTGCATGCATCATTGAAGCACAGAGAGGGGAAAGACAACGAGGGGTCGGTCGGTCGGCCATTCTGCAGTCGTGTGTGATTGATTAGTCGCCCTGGCTCGCCCACCTGTGCAAGTTTGGATCTGGGTGTCATTCCTCCGCCCTCACCAGACGAGAGGTTCTGGACCGACCCCTCCAGCTGCTGCAGACGCGTCAGAATCCCTTCCATCTCCCTTGACATCGTCGCGAGGGCCTCTGGATCGTTGCCTGTGTAGGTGACGAAGGGCGCGAACGACACCTTGGCCGGCTGTGGTGGTGCCTTGTCAGCGGTGTCAGTGCGCATTGCGCCATCGAGTGGGACGGGTCTGAGCAGGGCGCCGCGGGAGCGTGTGTGGGATGACTTAGGGGTGAGGCGGGGGAGGGAGGGGAAGGACGAGTGATGGTGCCCACCGCGGTAGCGGGCAACACTGCACACATCCATAGGAAGACAAGAACACCAAGGCGGGGCAGATGGCAGGCAGAGGGGACTCGGTGTCGTCTCTCTCTCTCACCTGGCCGTGGGAGAAGACGTTTGCATGGCAGCCCTGGATCTCCGAACGGCCACCATTCTGTCCCCCTCCCCCTCATTCTCCTCCTCAATGGCCGTCAGAAAGGTGTGCTGCGACAGCTCTGTAGACCGACCGCCATCCAGCGACATCTCCAGGGGCGTGGTCCTCGAAGCCGCCGAAGCCGCAGACTCCATCAGTGACGTCCTGGACCGCCACACACTGTGCGTGACGCCATGCAAGGTCGGAACTGACGATGACCGCTGGGCGTCGCCAAGAGAAAGGCTCTGCGATTCGTGTGAAGTGGGGGACTGGGGCTTTGAGGATGAGAGCATCATGGGGCCGGGCGACTGGAGTCTCTCG
Source organism: Vitrella brassicaformis (assembly GCA_001179505.1). NCBI lineage: Eukaryota > Vitrellaceae > Vitrella > Vitrella brassicaformis. The sequence goes on from CDMY01000223.1 coordinate 58,305, forward strand.
ATGCCTCGTTCGACGATGGTGGCCTCGACGGACGGCCGCCTATGGCGAATGTCGTCCTTGAGCCGTTGTCCGCCGCTGGAAGTGTGGAGGGAGGGGAGGGAGAGGTGTTTGTCGTCCAGGCCCAGGCCGGCCCGCAGATGCTGCCGCTGCTTCAGCATTGCAGCCATGACCGAAATCGATGGAAATCGATGGATTTTTCTGAGACTTTCTCTGTGGCTAAGCTAGCAGGCGATCGTCTCGAGTCCCGTCATACTGTCAGCACCGCAATGCTCCACGAGCACGAAGTCCAGCCGCAGGGTGCACAGAATGATCAATCACAGGACAGTCTATACGTGGAGTGTGTGTCCAGCAAAAGGCCAATCCAGATCTGTACAACGATACAATACCGGCCATCTAAAGGACCGACGCGCATTGGTCTCCCTATCTCTGTCTGGCTATCGCCAGGCCGCCCTCTTCCCTCTCCAGCTGCACACCGAACACCTCAGCAAAGCTGTCCATCAGCAGTCCAGCCACCCGCTCAGTCGTCACCCCGTCCCTCACGCACTCCCGCACGGACCCCACCGGCCGGTCGCTGATGCCGCACGGCACAATGCGTTCAAAGTGGGCCATGTTGGGGTCCACGTTGAGCGCCACACCGTGCATCGTCACCCACTTGCGCACCCTCACACCGATGGCAGCCACCTTGCGGCCCTCCACCCACACGCCCGTCAGCCCCTCGATTCGCTCGCCTTCGACGCCCAGCCGCTCAAGGGTGCGGATGATGACCTCCTCGAGAGACCGCAGGTACCAGTGGAGGTCCTGCTTGTGGTGCCGGAGGTCCACAATGGGGTAGAGCACCAGCTGTCCAGGGCCGTGGTAGGTCACCTCACCGCCACGCTCAGTGCGGAAGACAGGGATTGGGTCGTCGTCTGTGTCGTTGCCTGCACAGCACAGCCACCAACAATGACTGACATGAAAGGCCTCCTGCCGCCCATATCCTACCCTGTGCACTCTGAGTGACTCACTCACCTGTAGCGAGTATGTTGTGTTCGGTGCTGGCAGTGCCCAGCGTGAAGACAGGGGGGTGCTGCAGCAAGATGGCCATGTCACGCCGAGTGCAGCCATCGGCCGCCAGCTCATCCACCATTGCGTCCATCAGCCGGTGTTGCAGGTCCCAGCTCGCCTCGTACGGCACCGTCTCGTTCCACATGTCGTAAAAGGCACAGTGGCGGACCTCTGTGAGGCCACCATGCAGAGCAGCAGGCGCCTCCCTGACCGACGAAGCTGCTGCCGCAACAGCCGGATTCATCCGCAATGGGTTCCGTCGCATGCGGCGAAAGGCATGGCTGTCGATACGAGAGGACGGCGATGGCTCGTTGAGCAGCGAAGGTGGGATGCATCTCTCGCGGCAGAGGCCAAGGATGAAGGCGGTGGCGTAACGAGGCACTATCAGGAAGCAGAGAAGAGCGGCGAGGGGGGCAAATGGAAGCCTGGTACCTCCGCATGTTCTCGAGGCGCTCTCGTTGGTGGCCCGATGAGTCATTGCGCCAGGAGAGGTGACTTCATCTCGTCAAACAAGACCGAAAGATCCATGTGAGAGCCAGTCTTCAGTGCCTCAGAATGCCATCTGCCAGGCATCACTTGACACTCGGAAAGGAGGAACGTTCGCTTCGTGGCTGGCCTCTTCGAGCTCGCATAGCTCGCGTGGGGTTTCGGCGCTTTCTCTTTCCGCGGAGCTTCTAAGCGTACCCGCCCGGGCCCAAGTACCTCACCTGAGTCGCTTCGACACCCACTCGGGCAAAAAGCCAGCTCCAGCAACAAGTAAGTCAAGGCAGGCGCACCGACACAGAGCAGCGTGCATGCGAAGGGAAGAGGGAGGAGCAGCCGCATGGCAGAACAGCTGCCCTTCGTGGCGGTGCATTCTCGCACTCCTCCCTCCTTTTCTCGTCCCGTGATGCGATGCGTTGGGCTGCAGGATGTTGGCTCTCATCGACAATCTCCAGTATGGAGCCTTCCGTGTTGGGACGCTGATGGTGGCGCTGACCACGGTGGCGTTCTACGGCATGTACTGGGGCATTAGCCCCAGCGGCGAGCTCTACAGCGTCTTCAAGACACCTCTCGAGGAGGGGGCTCTCGACACGGCCGACGAGCGGGACAAGTACGACGCACTCAGCAACAAAGCCGTCGAGGCCTTCGACATGGTCAGCCAGATAGGGGCGAGAGACATGACACATACTCCTCTGGCCCACGGATGCATCTGTGTGTGTGCTGGTGCGCTATGTGCTGGTGTGATGTGATGTGATGTGATGTGTGTGCATTAGGGTGTGATTGGGTTCCCCATCATCCTGTCGCTGTGTCTCATCGGCAACTTCTTCATGCTCGGCTTCCCAGTAAGGAGCATCACTCACACCGCTGCGCACACGCACGCAAGCTGCTGACACACTCGTACGTATTTGTATGTTTGTGTGTGTGTGCGTTAGATCAAGCTCCGTTCGGACGGCCTGTTCCAGATCCAGTGGCGCCTGTTCCGCTTCGGCGTCATCATGCTCCAGTTCGCCACCACATTCCACCTCGTCTCCACTGCCGTCCTGGTAACCACAGTCTCACACACACAACACAACCCCCTCATAGACACAGACACACACGCATACACGCCCACATGTGCACGTGTGTGGTCTGTCCGTCCGTCCGTCGACCAGCTGAGCGCCTGGATCGCTGGTTCGTTCTACGCGAACGGCCCCGAGGCGACCCGCCTGGCGTTTCTGCAGAGCGGCGTGCTGACGATGATGGAGACCATCGGTGCGCAGCTGACGATCGTGTACGCCTTCCTCTACGGCCCGGCCTACCTGCTGCTCGAGTACTACCACAGGGAGGAGTGCAGCGGCGGATACTGCGTCTCCTGGACTCTCGGCGTCACCTGGCCTCTCGTAGGCCTCTTCGGTGAGGGGGCGGGGGTGGGGGTGGGGGTGTGTGTGTGGATGGGGGGGGATGGTGTTGTGTGTGACATGTGTGTGACGTGTGTGTGTATGTGATGTGTGTGTGGTACAGGTCTGATCATCAACTTCCTGCACAGCGTGCTCAACAACGATGTGGCGCTGATTGTGACCGGTTCCCTCTACACGGTCCTCTACCTCACCGCCATCATCTGCCAGACCATCTTCGCCTTCAACTACGGTATGCTATGCACACCTCCATTGCACGCTTGTGGGCAGGGTGGGGTATTCACACACACATACGCCACGCCCATCCCTCTCTGTCTGTCTGTCTGGGTGTGTGCAGAGGTTCCAGCCAACTACTACATGTCCAAGGATTCCCCGGAGGAGCAGCTCGAGGTGACCAACCTGACTGAATGCCCTCGTCCTTACCCACATCCATCCATCCATCCATCCACCATGGCTCCTCTCATTGTGCTGGTGTGTTGGTGTGGTCGTGTGTGGTGTGCAGGCTGCTGGTGCTGCCGACGCCGCTAAGCGCGGTTTCGGTGCCAAGTTGCTGGCTGGCCAAGGTGGCGCGCAGGTGTCGACCAGCCCCTTCTACGCCACCTACCCCTACCCTGCGGGCGCCGGCACCGCCGGATACTCCTACGAAATGTACGCTGCCTGCCACAGACACACACAACACATGCACACCACAGCATCACATCACACCACTTGTGAGTTGAGTTGTTTTCCTCTCTCTCTGTGTGTGTGCAGGGTGGCCCAGCAGCCCCCCGCTGCGCGCTCCGTGCCGACTCAGGCGCAGGGCGGCACGACCACGGCTGCTGCCGTCTAGATCAACACACCACACCACACACCACACCACACACCACACACCACACACCACACACACAGACAGACTGCATACGTACCGTACACCCCAGGGTATGTAATCATGTGTGTACAGGGAGGGAGAGAGAAGCGCGTGTGCGTGCGTGTGCGCGGTTTAGTGCCAGTGGTCTGGATGGATGGATGCCTCCTGTCTGGATGCCAATCTGTCTGCCTGTCTGTCTGCCTGCCTGCCTGGATGGCTGGATGGATGGATGGATGTGCTGCTGTGGTTTGTCCTTGTGTCGTGGGTTGGTTCGTATGTGCATAGCGAGTGGGTGGGTGTGGAGGGTCTAATGGCATCGTCTGATATGCCGTGATCGATGGATGGATGGATGGCCAGGCAGGCAGGCACTTTCCGATAGCCGCTCTCGAGATATCGGTGCACCAACACACAACACAACAGTTGAGAGCAGACAGACATAGCGCCCGGTTTTCCAGTGCTCGGGCGATGCGCAGGCAGGCAGGCAACACTCCCTCTCTCTCTCACCCCCTCTCTCCCCCTGAGCCTTGTGGATACTCCCAACTAATCGAGCCTGCGGATGCTAGCAAACCAGATAGCAAATGAAATGCGTAGATGGCTGGCTGAGTGTGCGACGGTCACGTGCTGCGTGTACAGAGGGATGGATGGATGGGTGGATGAACAAGCAAGGCAAGTGACTGGCTGGCCGGTTTTCGTTCCGTTCCGTCGGGCGGTGTGTGTTGTGTTGCGACGTTCCTTTTATCTACACGGCTTTTCTTTTCGTGTGCTGTGATGGTCTGTGTGTCGTGACTGGAGGGAGCACTGCAGCTGCGTTGCCAGGCGCTTCGTGATCCTTCTGTGGCATTGCACTCCAATGCCACAGAAGGCTCGCAGCGCGTCAGGTAATGCCGCTGCGGTGCCTACACACACGACGCGGCAAACAAATGTGATAATGCATGGCATGGATGGGCACGCACACCCACCGCTCCCCCATCCCCTCCCCCTCTGTATACACACCGATGGTTGGATGGATGTGTGGACGTCCGGGTGTCCGCGGCTGGATGTGATGTGTGGGAAGGAGACTCACGCGGGGCGGGACAGAGACATTCGAATGAAAAGGAATCGGATCGAATCCTCAGTATGGAAGATCATTGATTTGTCTGTCGATCGATGAACACACTCATTCATAGCAGTCAGTCCACACAACAATCCCTCCCCTCATCCACCCCTCCCTCCCCCCCCGCCAGGCCATCCATTCCATCAGTTCATTCCGCCTTGAGCCCATCGAACATCATAATCTCCCTCCTCACGGGCAGATCAGGATGCTCCAGCCGCAGGTGGCCCTTCGGCTCCCCGCTGTCTCCCACAAGAGCCGTCTTGGCCCGCATGTCCCGTGTCCCGTGGCCGAAGGAGAAGGTGGGGTTGGTGCGGTTCTTCGACTTGACCTGCCGCCCAAGACACGACCGGGGGTCGCCCGTGTCCAGGAAAGTGTCGTTCTGCGGCGCCCTCTCGCCGAAGCGGTTGTCCTTTGGGAAGGAGTGAATCGGCAAGGTCTGCCTGCCGGACTCTGCCTGGTGGCCGACGGACGAGACGAGGGGGTAGCTGCCGGGGCCCACTGCTGACGGCGTCTGGACTATCGCCCCCAACACTGGCGTCTTGAGGCCGAATGACGAGGCGCGGATAGAGCGGCGAATCTTCAGGATGTCCGGATGATACCCGGCAGGGCCTGCGGGAAAGAAGAGACAGACGGCGTGGTTCCGTTGTGGATGATTTGGTGTGTGTGAGCTGACAGACCGGGTGAAGTCTGTCCATAGAGTGCGGCCGGGTGTGACTTGACGATGGTCGCATCACGGTTGTTGAATCGGGTGCCGGTTCCGAAGGGCGGCGGGTGCACGCCCTTGAACTTGAAGCTCTGGCTGTCTGGCACGATGCCCATCAGGTCGGTGGTCGATATCGGCACCTCCGACCGGTAGTCGGGGCGCTGCTTGGCGTCGCCGAACGAGAACACGTGCATGTTGGCCTTGCCCTCATCGCCACGAGGACTGCACACAGACAGACACCAAGACACACACACACAGAGACAGGCAGACGGCCTGCATGCGACAGTCACCATGAGTGTGTGTGCGCGTGTGTATGTACTCGTATATGGGTCCAGGGCTGTGTTTGAGGCCCGTCTTGAACTGTGCATCGCGGCCAGACGTGCCAAACGAATACTCGGGGGCGCTCTGCCTCAACCCCTGCATGTCGTCAACCATCGACCGACATCACAGAAACAATCACGAGAGGGAAGAGGAAACAGAGGGAAGGCCGTTGCTCCCGCCGTCCTCACCTCAATCTGTCTGCCAACAGCAGGTACGTTCGGGTTGTCCAGCAGCAGATTCGCCATCACGCCTCAGACCTCTTCAACTCCGAGTCGTCGTCTTGGGGGACGGTGGGGGCCTGCTTCTCGCCACTTTCAAGCTTTACCACAGCCTGGCTCGGCTCAAATCAGCCTCGCTGAAGCGGTCTCGAGGCAGCAAATGCTCAAAATCTCTCCGGCGATCCGTCACGCTGAGCTCGCAGGTTTGCGCCGAGTGCTGAATGCTCTCGATCTGTTACACCAGGTATGCATATGCGAGTCGTATAGGGACGGCGCGATGCTTTTTCGTCACGGTGCGGCCCTGAGCGATGGCTGCACAGCCATTGGCTTCGTCAGATCTGCTCCTCCTTTCATCCCATTTCAGCCCTCCCGCCGGCGCATCGTGCGGCTCAGCTCTCGGCGCAGCTCGAATGCCCTGCCAGTGGTGGATGGATCGCACCAGGAGGAAACCGCAGAGGCGCTCATGGAACGCGCCAGACGGCTGCGGTCTGAGGCTTCGGTCATGGAGGATGAGATGCTGCGGCTGCTGACGGACGACAAGGAGGAAGTGGCCGATGAAGCTGCGGAAGAGCAGAGATCTGCTGTGGCTGTGGCGGTGGCAGCTGAGCCTGGGGAGCTTGCAAAGGAAAGAGTGAGGGAACAGAAGAGCGCAAGGCGTCTGCGGGCACTTCTCATGCACTGTGTTGGTTGGTTGCCCCTGCCCCTGTCTGTGTGTCGTGTGTGTCAGGGTGAGATCTGGGAGGCCCTTACTGAAGCGCTCGCTGAGGAGAGGACCAAAGGCGAGAAGGTCGCCAAGCTGCTAGAGGCGCTGAAGCTCCGCGATGGGGTCAGCCTGTGGGACGCAGAGTCGGTGCTGTACCGTCCCACGCCGCTGGAGCAACTCAAGATATATCTCAAAATGAGAGGTGAGGTGAGGAAAACACACATGGCTGACACGACGTCCTGCACTCACACGCAGGGATTGTTCGTCTGTGTGTCAGATGTGTCGAATCCGGCAAGGGTGCTGGACATTGATGGCGGCAGCGCCGTGGACAAGATCGCTCTCGGGCTGGGAGTGCTCTGCCTCGTCGCCACCGGAGCTGTGTTTCTGGGGGCCCTCAATGTAGGAAGTGACGTGCACTTCAGATGACCAAAAGGAGATGACTGGTCTGTCTGGGTGTGTGTGTGTCCGTGGCGTGGTGTGTGTCAGTGGATTCCCAATGACTTTGTGCGATACTGTGTGAGTCTGGCGCTCATCTCCCTGCCATTCACCTACATGGCGGTGGGCATCGCGAGACCCAACGACCTGTTCTTCTTTATCGCTGAGGTAGGTGACTGGCGAGCAACCAAAACCGATGGAAAGATAAAGTTGCACGTTCCTCTCTCTCTCTGTGTCTGTGTCTGTGTCTTGTCAGGTTTGGCGGGCGCTGAGCCCAAAGACAGCCGAGAGGCTCTACTATCATGAAGCAGTGAGCACACACAGCATTACGCACCCACACCATAAGCACGACGCTCCCTGCGTCCATCCCTCCCTCCCCCATGCCCTCCCCCATGCCCTCCCTCCCTCCGACATGTAGGCGCACTTTCTCGTCGGCTATCTGCTGGGTCTGCCAATCAAGAGCTACTCGGCCAACAGCTTCCTCAACCGCGTTGAGTTCTACGACGACATGGACATCCTCACCGCCGCAGACCGGCCACCAGAGTCGCTGCGGGACCGCATACAGGCCGGCTTCGAGGTGCCCGAGGGGGACAGGCCGCGGGAGGCTGACGACGACGACGAGGTCACACTGAGGCGTGAGTTGAGGAGCGGTGAGAGGAGGCCTCGACCTGGAACGGTCGTCAACTTAGAGCGGGCCAAGCGGGCGATTGTCGTGGCCTCCGCTGGCGTTGCGGGTCGGTGGGCTGGGAACAAACGAGCTGTCTCTTTCTTGGCAAGTTGTGATTCATTGGTCGGTGGCCTGCCTCGGTGTGTGGTGTGTGTGAGTTCAGGTGAGTATTTGTACTGTGAGAGTGCCGAGGGGGGCAGCGCCGACATCAAGTGGATCGACGCCGTCCTCAGGAGGTAGTACTGTACACCAACACCTGTCAATGAGCCTGAGCCTCTGTCTCTATGTGTCTGTTGTTCTTGCGTGGACGACAGGACGGATCCCCCGTTGAAGCGTGACGAGCGTCAGGACTATATGAGGTGGGGCGTGGTGGAGGCCTACCTCCTACTCGACAAGTACAAAACCACACTGGACGCCCTTGTGGACAGCTTCAGGTACACACACACACACACACACAGAGGCGCATGGCAGTGATTTCTGTCTGTGTCTTTCTTTGACCAGGGCTGGCCGGTCCATTGTCGAGTGCGTGAAGGCGATCGAGGACAGTGCGTAGTGCCGGTCCATTGTCGAGTGCGTGAAGGCGATCGAGGACAGTGCGTAGTGCCAGATGAGATGAGAGGAGATGAAGGCGTTAGGTTGCGTCGGTTCCTGTGCTAAGATCTGTGTGTTGATTGACTGATCGTGTCGTATGTGTGCGTCGTATTGTTGACGTGTAAGGGTGGCGAACACTTGCGATTGCAGCACGTTAATCAATCGGGGCTGTACAGACGTTCACAGCTTGTTGTCCTGCCCACTCCCTTTGTGCGCTGGTTTTCGGCTTTGTGAAGCCGTCCGCCAGCACCGAAGGAACACGCCAGTCATGGGTGTCCCTCCAGTGCTCGGAGACTTCTTCGACAGACGACGACCAGCACACTGGCGCAGCACGCACTCATGCACCAGACAATGTATCAGCCATCAAAGCTCCTGTCCCCGTCCGCCTCACCTCCGCCAAAAAGTGACGTTGTCCAGTCACATGTACGTATCGCATCCATCCGTCAAACACCGTTCGCAGTCGGTGTGCCGGCCTTCTCGTTCGCCATGCCATAGGCCACCCAGGAAGGAACACACATGTGATGAGCGTTCCGCCCCAGGTGACCACCAGCACACCCAACGCGAAGACCCAGCACAGGGGTAAGCAACACATTAGATGGGCATTGCTTGCGACGGAACACCAGAACCCTCTTCCAAGTCAGACAGCCCGTCTGTCTGTGTGCCTTCAGCAACAACGCATCCAGACTAAGAGCCAAAACGAGCTTGTGGCATTGTCGTCGTGGCTATCAGTCAGGGCGCATCGCCGCATCAGGCACACCAGACAGATAGACAGACAGACAGACAGAGAGCAACGCTTTGCTGGCTGCCACAACACAGACCACCACCATTCTGAACCCATCTCGCTGCTCACAGCCGCACCACCGCAACCAAAAAGCCCCTTGACAAAGAAAGCAGCACACACCACACCCACGCACACGAAGCCCTCCCTCACTTTCTCTTGTCGTCCTCATAGACCGCATCCCCCTCGCCACCCCCACCACCCCTCCTGGCCACCGCACGGGGCCGCCCGCCTCTCTTGTCGTTTGTGTGGAGGGGCAGGCGTGTGTTGCGGGGCATCAGCAGCCGCATGCTGTATCCGTGGGGCCAGGCGGGCTTGAGTGACAGGCAGCATGACAGAAGGAAGGGGAACAGGAGACCCCCAGCCACAAGGATGGACAGAGTGAGCGCCGCCGCGTAGAGGACCTGATGAGACACACACATGCACAAACACACCCCAGCCTCCTGCAGAAACTGTGTGTGTGTCTATCTGGCTGTCAGCTTACGTGTGGCGTGGTCCACACAATGGGCTGTGGATCCGTCGCCATGAGCGCCTTGAGCACCCGCCCATGGCCGGCATAGCTCTCCTTGCCGCCGCCCGTGTCGGTCGTCATGAAGGCGACACAGACGAACACCGAGCCGAAGGTCGCCATGTGCCCCATGTTGAAACCAACACGATAGCCGCTCACCCCATCCGGCGCACTGGCCACCGCCATGGCGGGGGGGAGGGCGGCAGCGTATGAGGGGTGGACAGCTGGGGGAGTGTCGAGATCGAGGGAAGGAGGGGTCGCTGCTGCTGCTGCTGCTGCTGTTCTCATTGTGGCATTGGTGCTGTTGGGCTGCACGAGCGACTGGAGGAAGGACAGCTGCTGCTTGAGCAGCTGGTTCTCCGCGCGTAGAGAGGTCGCCTCGTGGCGAAGAGCTTCGACCTCCTGAGAAGAACGAGGCGCATGAAGGCACATCCATCCATCCATAGTGAGAAGGTGAGTGTGGTTTGCCCTGCTTGCTGTTGCCTCACGTACGTGTTCGAGTGACGTGTAGTACTCCTTCTTCTTCGCACGGGAGCGCACAGCCGACGCCCTGTTCTGATCTGCAGACACAACACAACAACAGTCAGACAGACCAAGAAGCCCTCCCTTCCGTTCCTCCGTCATGTCATTGTCACCTCGTTTCCTCTGTTTCTTGATCTCATCCACGTTCCTCCCTCCACCCGCAGCCCCTCTGGCGGTGCCCCTCTTGAGCACCACCGCCCTGTCGGCCCTGTCCGACGACTCCTCACTAACACTCACCGCCGGACGACCACCACCATAGCCATCGAACATCTGCAGAGCAGGGCTGTGCTGCCGGCTGCTCGCCGTCGCCGTGGGAGCATAGTGTGTGGTGTTGGTGTTGGCCGTCAGGCTCCGCCCCCCCTGGCTGTGCGGCGAGGGGTTCTCGGTGGTGTGCATCAGGCTGCTGGGTGGCGCGTTGGGCGCAAGCCCACCGCCTGACAGTGTGTGGGTGAGGTGGCTCATGACGTCGTCGTGTGGAAATGCCGATGCTGAGGGAGGGCGTGAGGGCAGGTTGAGGAAGGAGTCGGGGTCGATGAAGTCATTGGGGTCGTCGGACGGCAGGGCGGGAGGCAGCAGAGGGATATGGCTGCCTGTGAGATGGTGGTAGTGCATAGGGCTGTCATCTTCGTCCATCATGGCTTTCTAACACGATGACGTGTCGCTGACGTCATCCATCTTAGTTCCAGGGTTTAGGGTTTGGGCGAGCTCAACCCTAAACGAAGACTCCGGGCTCAAAAGTGGGACCTCATGTGCGCTCCACGTGTTGGCCCGACTCCTGGCGTGTTGGTCCGACTCCTGGACGTATTTTTCTTTGTGACTCTTTTGGCCGTCCTCATCGCCGTCACATACTTGTCCTGTACGCGAGATGCTGCTGCTGTACCCTCAGACCACCAACTGCTATTGAAGGCGGCAAGAGAATATCTCGAGAGTGTGGTGAAGTTGAGGGACGTGCTGAGGGACGTGGGCTCGGCAACCTACGCCGACGGGACGGATGCGATGCCTGCAGTGCAGAAGGTGTTGCTGGCTGCGGAGGATGCCATACCGCTTATACAGAACGCGACGTGGGTTATAGGGAACCACACTACGCGATGACTGACTCTCTCTCTCTGTGGGTAGATAGGTGCCTAGGTGGTGGGTGTGGCTTGGGGGGGTTGTATTCGGTGCAGCAGGGCAGGCACCTCAGACAGGTCACAAGTTTGAGAGGGGTGCTGCCTTCCCTTGCTCGTGTGTATGCATATGAACCATGTACTTACTTAGATCGGTGGCAGGCCTGCCGCAAGGGCGAAGGAATGGTGTGGTGTGCGTATTTGCGGCCATGTGATATATGCATCATATACGTGTGTGATGAGCGGAGCCGTATCTAGTCAAATTTTGTCATGGGGGGCGTGTCGTGTCGTGGTGTGGTGTGCTGCAATCCATGGCATCATTGTGCTGGGCAGTGTGCCGACTTGATGATACCTGTCTTACTTGTCAATCAATGTGTGACCGAATGAATGGTGAGAACCGACCGACGTTTGTGTTTACGTCACTCTTCTCTGTCATCCGGCCATGCACACAAACCATCCAGAGAGGCGGGCTATCCACCGATCGCAAGGCAATCTATCTAATCTTATCGTCCTGCCCCTCCTCTCTGCTCCCATCACCAATCGCAGCGGGGGTGCTGCGGGCGGCGGGGCACCCGCCGCGGGGCTGGGTGGTGAGAACCAGCCAGCGCAGGCAGCCTTGGGACCGATATATAGATAGATGGGACGGCGGAACCCCACCCACCCCACCATACCTGGATGGATCAATCACATCGGCACAGGAAGCAATGCACACACACATGACTTCTTACTTGGGCGCCCCGTTAGCAGCGGGCGGCAGCGGCCCGCTCGCGCCTCCACAGCCCCCTCGACCGCACAAACATCCGCAGAAGTGCGTGTGTCGGCCGGCGGGTCCCAGACACATCATAGGCACAGATCAAGGCCACCAATATCGAAGGCCGCTTGGGGGCGAAGCGATATGGGCCAGCGGGGCGAGGACGGGGATGATGTGACGAGCGATGAAAAGACTGGCTGGTGAGAGGGCAGTGGAACTCAATCCTGAGGCCGGCCCAGCAACACCAGGGTCTGTTCCTCTGTGAGCGGCTCACTCCCCGCGTCCCTTGTGTGTCCGAGAGCGGGGCGAGGCAGTGGTGTCGCCCGTGGACGGGCCGATGGAGATCGACGGCATGCAGCCGGCCGGTCAGCCATGCAACAAAACTACAACTGCAACCATTGACAAATACAAGGAAGGAAGGACACACAGATGTGCCATGCCAGCCAGTGAGTTTCTGTCCAGGGTAGATAAATAGATAGACTCCCATCTTGTCGTCATCCCTGCCGAACGATTAAATGATCCGGCTTATCTCTGCGTGGCCCTCGTAGTGCACCAGGATGTCTGTCGGTGCGGCAGCAGGAGGGCTCCGCGGGATGAGGCCCTTCCCAGGGGGCGGGCAGCGGTGGGCAATCGGCGACGTCGAACACGTCGCGCCAAAAAGAATGGGAGGTGGCATCCACATCACAGCTGTCAATCTTGCTCCACGCTGACATCTCGACGAGGACGGCAGATCAGCGAGCAGAACACCGGTGCTTTCTGTATGTCGCTCCGTTCTTGATGCTATGTACGTCGCTTCAGGCGCACCAAGGCCGCTTCCCTCCAGCCATCCATGCGAGCTCAAATATCTGCGAGCTAAGCCTGCGGACGTGCAGGATTTCCCTCGTCAGGGCGTTGCCTACGTGCCCTGCTGTTCCATTGAGCCGAGATCCGCTCCGATCCATCAGTATTTGATGAATGCCATGCTCGCAACGTGGTCCTGACGGCCATCCATCCGATAGATGCATCCCCTGGAGGCGACAAGCAGCCGTCTGCTGGGAGTGGTGTTTGTGGCCCAGCGGCCGTCTAGCGAGGCCGAGGTCATCTTCCAGTACCCACCGCCTTGCGAGGTGGTGGACAGACCCAGTGACCAGGCGTCAAGGAGCGAGAGCATCGAGGCCAGGCTGGCGTGGGACGTGTTTGGGATTGACTGTCGGTACTTTGCAAAGCTGATGCTGCCGCACCCGCAGCTGTGCAATCGGGGATTCGAGCTGGAGGTGGACGCAGGTACATGTGGTGTTGTGTGAGGCAGGGAGGCAGGGAGGGAGGGAGGGAGGGAGAGCATGGTATGGTGTGGATGATATCTGTGTCGCGTCGCGTGTGTGGTCATGTCATGTGTGTGTGCAGGTGACAAGATGTTGCCGATGTTTCACGTCGGTGGCGTCCACACGCACAACCACCTGAGAATCGTCAACTTCCCCTTCCTCCTCAACAGAGACCGAGAGCACCCCGACCACACACACCCACACCCACACCCATATGCCTCCCTCTCACGCCCCGTCCACCCGGCATCGTCACACCACAGCACACACCACCCCCACCAGCACCAGCACCACGACGAAGACTCCCTCCCGCCCCGCACACCGTCCGCACCGATCCACCCTGTCAGTGTCAGCCAGCAGCTGTCACAGCACGCCAACAACGCCCTGACGGTGCCTGTGAATGCGACTGAGGGTGTCGAAAGCTGTCCGCCCAGCCCCCTGCAGCCTCCAGCACCTGGGGCTGCTGGCTCTGATGCTGGAGGCGCTGGTTTTGCTGCTACTGGTGGTGGGGGTGTGGGCGTGGGTGGTCTTGGCGTGACGGGACATCTGGGGTCCGACAAGATACACAAGTGGGCGGATGGGGGGAGGGGAGGGAGGGGAGGGAGGGAGAGATGAGAAAGTCAGCAGCATATCCCTTATGTGTGTGTGTGTGTGAGTAGGTTTTCGGTGGTGTTGGTGTTCGATTCCCGTGAGACGACCGACGTGGAGACGTTCTTCCAGATCGAGCAGAACTTCTCCAAGGCGCTGCTGGTCGCGGAGGAACGATTCGAACACCTCAGCCAAGAGGTAGGTAGGTAGGTACGCCAGCCAGCAGCCTGGACCGCGTGCAGTATCCACACACACACACACACACGTGTGTGTGTGTATGTGTGTGTGTGTAGGTCGATAAGATAACGGGGCTGATCAACGACTTCACCAAGAAGTACTTCAAGCAGCACGAGGGGAGGCCCGACCGGTGGGATGAGATGAGATGAGATGAAGACCAACACACACATACACACACATACACACACATACACACACACATACACACACACACACACGCAAGCCACCTCTCATGGAAGTTAGTGTTCGTCTTTTCTTCCTTCCATCAGCGACCACACGGGCGACTCGCCACGCGCACACCGCACTTCGCCACAACCTCCACCAACAGCACCAGCAGCAGCAGATGTAATCAGACAAACACACAGAGAGAAAGAGATGCGCACACAGACACCCTGTATGGTTTGGTATGATTTGTTCAGTTGTCTGGTGATGGTGTGGAGGTAGGTGTGAGCGGTCTGGACGAGGAGGGGCGGCTGACGCTGAGGGGCCTCATGGACAGAATACTCGACAAATCATCACTTGCACAGGTAGGTACCTAGGTATGCGGGCGGCCACGTTGTGTTGGCACTGACTGACGGGACGGGATGCCTTACTTGTGTGTCTGTGTCCCTTGTGTGTGGTGCGTGTTGATCGATCCAAAAGAACCTGAAGAGTTTGTACGAGCAGCTGCAGACGAGCCGGTCGGCCCAGCTGCTCATCCACGGGTGCATCGCCTGCAGACTCTCTACCTACCCCATACAAGTAAGAACATCAACATACCTACACACCGTGCACCTTGTGTCTGTCATGTCTTGCTTGTTGGACATGTCATGTCATGTCAGCACATCCCCGCCCCTCCTCCCCACTGTGCCTTGGCCCTGCTGTGGCCCATCCACCAGCTGCAGAAGGATCTGCCCATCGACTCGGCCTCGTCTGTCAGACGACTGTGCGACGCCGCCAACCCACACAAGAGCCTCAAGGTCGGTCGCTGCGGGAAGGAAGGTTCTCTATGACCCGGCGGGCAGCTCATTCCAGCTCATTCATGTGTGTGTGTGTGTGTTGTGGTTTCGTTCAGGAGTTGGTAGTGGATCTGTGCATCCCGGTGCAGACGATCATCCGGATCGCTCAGCACCTCGTCTACTGGCGGGCGGCAAAGGTCGTCGACACACTGCAGGACGAACAGGTGCTTGCTGCACTGCACACACACAAAGAACTGACTGACGACGGCACGCAACGCATGGGCCCATGCCCTCCCTGCGCACATGGGCGTTGTGTTGTGTTCTGTGTGTGTGTGTGTCAGGTGTATTCGGTGATATCTGTGTTCTACGACAAGGTGCACCAGGGCGACGTCATGGCCGAGTACGTCCGGACCTTTCCCACTTGCCCGCCGCTGTTGCAGCTCTTCTCCCTCTTCACGCCGGTATGCACCCTTCCAT
>CDMY01000223.1:74306-94274 GCA_001179505.1 Vitrella brassicaformis
CCCCCCCCCCCCCCCCCCCCACACACACACACACATGTCAGTCCTTCCGTGTATGGCTGTGAGTGTGTGGCAGCAAGCGACGGTGCGTGAGGTGCGCTATCGGTTCATCTCCCTCATGGGTCGGGCTGTCCGGGTCAGCCCCGACAACCGCACACTGGCCAAGCTGTTCGACGACATCATGGCATGGTTAGTTCGCTCGTCACACACACACACACACACACACAGGAAGATACACACAATGGCGCTCGATTGACCTTCCACTGACTGGTATATCAGGTTGGTGGCGAAGGGCCTGTTGGTGAGGGTACGTGACTACTTCTGCTTCCTTCCCCCCTCACACCTCTCCCTCTCCTTGGCACCGACCGCATCCTTACCCTCTCCACACCCACACCCACACCCAGGGTCTTTCCCCCTTCTCAGAGCAGACGGCCAATCCGCCTCTCTAGAGAGGACTTCCAGCGAGCCACCCCACCAGGCGGAGGTCATCCACGAGTCGGCAAGAGCACCACCACCCTCATCATCACGGCGGCTCGATTATGGCCGGCCTCAATTAGTGGAGAGGCGCGCGAGCAAGGAGCAACAAGTGCATGGCCACGGCCATATGGTGGGTGCGGCGGTGCGTCATTTGCTCAAGGACCACGCCACCTGCCGGGCGTTCATCGACTTCTTCCTCGACAGCGAGCTGGAGTGTCTGTATTGGGTGGCCAAGACACAAGGGCTCTACGAGT
Organism: Vitrella brassicaformis; assembly: GCA_001179505.1. NCBI lineage: Eukaryota > Vitrellaceae > Vitrella > Vitrella brassicaformis. The sequence continues at coordinate 75,035 of CDMY01000223.1, forward strand.
CATATGAGCCCGTACTGAGGCAACAGCAGCAACAGCAGCAGCAGCAGCAGGAGCGCTCGACGCACCTCCCCCCTCACCCACACCCACACCCACACCAGCTCCACATGGATGAGCAGCGCACGTGGAGCGACCCATGGGATGCCTTCGAGCTCCCGGAGGACGACCAGGCCGACCAGGAGCGGGAGAACGAGAACGAACCGCTCGTCATCGTCCCATCAATCGTCGACCACCACCTTATCGCACTCGACCATCAACAAGACGAAGACCCGAACCACACACCGGCTGACAAAGGTGAAGGGGAGGAAGGGACTGCGAGGAGATGGCAGGGAGAGGGCGAGGGCGAGGGCGATAAGACCGTCTGCCAGCCTTCGCGCCATGATGCAGTTGGTGACGACGCTGTGCGGCGGTTTGAGGTGTTCCAGAGGCTACTGGAGGACGTCAGGGGGCAGCTGCTGAGACCTGCAAAGGGGCCCGGCACACCAGAGGTGCGGCGGGGAGCGCGGGGCGGAACTAAGAAGGAACCCCAAGTGATCGACGACCTCATCTTCCTCATGCAATTCGTCGCCGAATTCATCTGGTTTGAGGAGCGAATAGGCAGGCCAGCAACTGCAACTACTCTCTCTCTCCCTGTGCGTGTCCTGACTGACAGGCGTGGCGAGGACGCGACGACCATCCGGCACGACCTCTGGCCAGACGCCATCGAGAACGACTTCCGCTTCGCCCCCCCGCCATCTTTGTCCCACTCATCTGCCAGCCCCAGACGCACCCCGTCCTTCGTGCGGTTCGAGCGACTGGTTCGGTTGCCCGCCCAGCGTGAGATGGAGAGGGGCCGTGTGGTGGATGTGCTGCTGTGTGGTGAGGGCAGCGGTGGTGGTGGAAATGAAGAGCTGGAGGGCGTCAGGTGCGGACCTTTCGTAGTGTTCCGGGGGCAATGAGTGAGGGTGGGGTGGTGGGTGGGTGGGGTGGTCAGGGGGGGAGGCGTGGCACGGGTGTAGATATATGCTGTGTGGGGGTGTGGGTGTGGGTGTGAGGGATGCGACGCCTTCATTGAGACATTCATTGAGTCGTGTGGCTTGTTTGAGAGACGGAGGAGTCACCTGAATCGAATCAACTGAGACCGAGTGTGCCATGTCAGTCAACTGAGTCAGTTCATTCATCTGTCAACCCTACACCTGACGGGTGGTGTGGTCCCCTTCAGCATCCCCCCCGCGCACACACGCACACACAAAACGCCAGCCAGCGACTGAAGGTACGCACACCACACCAACACGCACACACAGGATAAGGCGGTCAGACAGCTCTAGACAGACAGACAGCAGACAGACCACCACTAGAAAACCACGCAGGCAGACACTCACTGTCATGCATTGGCGCATCAATCCATCATGCATTTACCCACATGGAGCCATCCGCGGTGAGCTGAACACCGCATCGTTCGTTCGATAAACCGGCCAGACAGACAGCACGGCAAGAGCCGCCACGCCCACACGAGCAAGCCAAGCCAAGCCACGGGAGTGAGGGAGAGAAACACGCACCAATCACTCACTCACTGTGCTGCGAAAAAAGCAGCAGGGAAGGAAAGAAGGAAGACATGCATGTCATGTAAAGTCATGTAAATGGGCGGAGTTAGTTGTAGAAAACCCCCGCAGTACGTACCTCCCGACGACCAGACAGACCACCTTGTGCGGTCTCGGCAAACACGCAGCTAGCCACACTTTGACACGCAAGACGCACACACACACACACACACACGACAACTCTTGCCCCCTCCTGCCCTGCCTGACTCAAAACACACATATGGCCACCCAGCTCTCTCAGTCTCTCACTTGTCACATCTATCACACACACTGTCCCCCACCGATTTCGACGGCGTGGCTGCTGCAGATCGCCCCGGGTCCGAAACAAGGAGTCTGCCATGAACTTCGGGTCTCATGCACTGCACCTGCCACGCCGTCAAAATCAATCGCGGATGACATCCCATCACATCACCTCACGGCACGTAACAACAAGGCCAGCCCTGCCTGACGAAAAACCTGGATCTGTCTGGCGGCAGGGGCAGCAAGGGGGAGGGTGTGGTGTGGTGTGGCGTGAGGCAACCAACCACATCCCACGGCGTGCATCAGATGACGCATCTATCCATCCATCCATCCATCCAAAACCCCCGCTAAGTACTGCACGTGCTGCCTGCCTGCCTGCCCTGCCTGCCTGCCTAGAACTGGCAGGAGGCGCCGTCGCACCCTCTGAACTGACCCTGGCCGAAGAACCTCGCCCTGCCCAGCGAGACAATGCCATCTGACACCCACAGACGTCAGCAACACGCCAGACGGTGTGGTGTGCCTATAGGATCGCTCTTTCCCTACTCCCTGCCCGCCCTGTGTGGCCTGGCCTTACTTACCGTCGTCGTAGACCTTTCCAGAGTTGAACTGGAAGCACATAACACACGAAGAGAGAGACGGGACAGTCAAGTCACAACCACTTTACTTCAGCTTGTTCGGTCCTTTTCCCCTCCCACTCTCTCTCTCTCTCTCTCTCTCTCTTGTGTCTGTGAGTGAGTGAGAACTGACGTTGAGGTTGGAGCCGATGCCGCGCGGCCCCCTGTTGTAAGCAGGACCCACAATGCTCACACCTGGGCAGGCAGATCCACAGCCATGCAATGTATTCCATGCACCTTCAGCCATCCATCCATGTGTGTGTGTGTGTTTCTTGGTCTTACGGGATTGGAGCTGGCGTCTGGCGGGGTCCTCGGGCTTGGGCTCCTCAGCGTCACGCGGGTCGGGGCCGTTGAGGATCTCGGCCACTGCGCAGTACCCCTCGGGGGCGTCGGCGGCGTCGGCCTCGCCACCGCATCCCCCCTCTGGCTTGGGGCGGAGCAGTACGGCTCTCTCCTTGTCGATCTCCAGATACTCTCCTGCAGAGAGGCATATACACACCTCGTTCCTTCTGTCGCTGGGCAGGCCACTCCCTCTCCCCATCCCCCTCCCACTCACTCACCGTTCAAGAAGACGACTTTGACGGATCCCTGGCTCTTGTTCTTGGTGACATCCCGCACTTTGAAGTACCGCTCGAGGACGTCGCCGTTCTTGGCCAGCAGGTCGTCGATGTAGAGGCCGTCCAGCTGCAGCCATATGTGGATGGATGAACCAACACACCACACACGTCAAAAGACGCACGCCGTGTGGACCAACACATATGCAACACATGGTGCTGTGCTGGTGTGGGTGCAGCGTGTGTGACTTACGTTTTCGAGGTCATCCAGCGAGTGTGTGATGAAGTCAAAGGGGCTCTGGTAGATGGAAACAGCACAGCGCGGAGAAAGGGAGACAGACGACACGTGCATGACATGTTGGCTGACTGACTATCACGAGCAGCGCACCTCCACGTCGGTCTTCGCCTTCGTTTCTGCACGCCCACGACAGCACACACAGATACGCACACATTCGCCCGTGTGCATGCAATTTTCTCTCCCTATGCCCTCCGTCGTAAGTCACTTACGGATGACGTTCTTTGTGGCCTTGGTGCCAATCACCAGGCCGTTTTCGTCCGGCTTGAAGTCCTGCAGTAAGGAGGGCGGGGTGGTGGCAGGTGAACAAACCACGTCTCTCCCTGTCTGTGTCTGAGTGATGCGACTGAGCGACTAGACTCACTCACCTTGGCCATCTCCACCGCCGCGAAGGTGATGCCAAGCAGCAGTACTATCGTCACGCTGAACAAGGGATCGCACACACACACACACACGCACACACACAAGCCGTCTCTCTCTCTCTCTCTCTCTCTCTCTCGTCTTGGCGTTTTTGGTGTGTGGTGTGCGGTGTATGAATGTGTGTGGATGTGCTGGTGGGCCTCTACCCACATACATGTAGAGGATGACGACGCCGAAGATGACCCACTTGAGGCGCTTGTTCTCCTTCCGCTCGCTCATCATCTGCTTGGCGGCAGCCGTCACCTCGTCGATGCTGCATCAGCCGCACACACACACACACAGACACGGAGAGAGAGGCAGGTACTTGCATTGCCTGTCCCCATCTCCCCGCCAGGCATCACTGTGTCAGTCACCCCTCACTCACCTGAACATGCCATCCTGGTTGGTGTCCCAGGCCTTGAGCAGCTGCACAATGCGCTCCGTGTCGTTGCCCGGCGTGGACGTGGTCGATGCATTCTCGAACGCAACGGTTCTCTGCTTGGCGTTCTGCTTCTCTGTCGACATGACTGGGAGGGGCGGATGTTACAGAGGGGCAGATCTGTCGATGGGAGAGTGAGGAATGGGGTGGGGCGACGGCTGGAAGGGCTGGAAGACGATTGTAGAAAGATTCGTGAAGACCCGGCGGTGAAGTCTGAGCAGCCGTTTCAGGCAGCACCCTAGGCAGCAGAGTCTCTCGGAACCCTACCCCCAAACCGTGCACTCCCCTACCCCACAAACCCTGCACTCCCTCAAACCTGGCACGGCTCGTTTTTTTGAGCCGCCATGTTGGCGGCGAAGCAGAAAGAGAGGACTGAAAGGACTGAAAGGACTGCTGCGTTCGCGAGGGAGGCTGTCAGGACATCAGGCGACGAGTCAGACCCCGACCGGATTGTGAGGCTGCTGCGGTCATGGGACACAGATGGGGATGGCATTTTCAGGCGAGTGACGCAGAATGAATGAATGATGGGAGGAAAGGCAGATCTTACATGTATCATTCCATCTGGCTGTCTGTCCGTCTGTCTGTGTGTCTGTCTGTGTGTCTGTCTGTCTGTGTGTTCAGCGTCGACGAGGTAGCGGAGGCGGCGCGCATGGTACTTCGACAGAAGAAGAAGGGCAGGGGCCTTCAAAAGGCCGTCTGCACCGCGGCCATCCTCTATGCCGTCACCATTCCGATTCTCTTCGGTGTTACTCTCGGTGCTATGGAGATGGCCAAGGACTTCAGGCCGGACGACAACAGCATCCTCTTGAGCACCCGCGGCGACAGGAACGTCATCCGTAAGCGCCACACGGCAGCCCACGGGAGGGATGGCGGCCATGAGGATCAAACATGCTGCCTCATTCTTTGGTTCTGGCTGGCTGCAGGGACGAAGCGGAAGATCTATGTGCAGTCACCGTTCGAAATGGCCAGCAAATCTCTGGCCGACCTGGAACGAGTACTCTTAACTCACACGCACACGTGCACGGCCGCAGGCAGGCAGGCAGGCACTCCCATGCCGCTCATGCGAGTGCATGTTGTTCATCTCCTCGTGTGCTTCACATCCATCCATCCATCAGGTGGACAGCATATACATCGACGACCTGCTCGCGGGCAACGGCGAGGTGCTGCAGAGGTTCTACAAGGTCGAGATGATCACCAAGGCCAAGGCCTCAGAAAATATCAAAGTCGCGTTCTTCGGCGGTGACTACCTCGAGGTCACCAGCGAGAGAGCCCTGCTGTTCCGCCCAAAGCCGGCGGAGGGCTGTGGCGAGGCCAAGGCCGCCGACACTCCCGACGGGTATTGCCCCGTGGCCGAGATTGTGAATGGCCCCGACCCGCGTGAAGAACAGACTCGGCGGCGGCTGGCGACTACGGCCATCCCTGAGCCGCTGTACCCCATCGGGCCGCGCAACATCGGAGGCAACGTATACTCGTCATTCAACACGGGATCGATATACGAATCTGGTGAGGGAGTCAGCGCGGCGGGAGCAAGTCTCTGTTTGAATCGTGTGCTGCCTGTGTGCGCGATGCGGTGCGGTGTGTGTGACCTGTCAGATGGCATAGTGTCCCTTGGGAGGTCACGGTTCTTCGCGCAGCACCAACAGAGGTTCTGTCAGGGCCCCACGTGCACATAGCGTGGTTCGTTCCGCGCTGAGATCGCCTTTTTTTGTATCTCCGTGTAAACAACGTGACAAAGTGCGAAGCGTCCTCCAGGTTTTTGTCTGTTCCGGGAGCGTGTGTAGCCATCTGGCGCTTGACGTGCAGGAGGGCCTGAGTGTGTGTGTTGTCTGTGTCAGTCGCTTAGAGAGACAGATTGTGTGTGTGTGTGTGAAATGTGTCTGTCTCTTGCTGTCTTTTGTGTGTGTGGTGGTGGTGCGTTCTCTCTTCTCTCGCTCTTCAAGTTTCTCGTGCGGTCGTGACCTTTGTGCCGGTTTAGCTTTTTTCGGCTCGGGTGTCATGTGGCCGCCAGTCTACACGGCAAATCTATCGTTCTGGGTGGAGGCCAGCCATGGATAGGTCGGTTTGTGGGTCGATGCATCCAGGATGGGACGACCTTTCGTCTCTCTCGCCCTTGATCTGTGTCGTCTGTTCGTCTGCCTAGTGGAGCTGTCTGTGTCCATAAAGACGCATCTATCTGCATGCCATGACCTTTCTGCCGTGGCGACGCGACATGCTATAATCAACACCTGACCTGCCCACTCACCCCACCCCACACACACGTGCACCGCACAACAGCTACCGCGAGTGAGAAGGAGACGTCCATGTCACACACACACACACACATACACACGTCCAGCCAGCAAGATTTGGTGTGGTGGGTGATCACGCCTACACGCAGCCCTCTTCGTCCGCAACAAACAAGGAGGAGACAGCGCTCTCTCCTCTCTCCACGCACACACACCGCCAGCCAGCCAGCCAGCCAGTCAGACAGACAGACAGACAGACCAGGCAGGCAGACAGACAGGCCGAGAGGCCACACACACACACACACACACACACCGGCACGACGCCGTAGGGTAGGCACACATACACGAGACGAGAGGGGAGGAGAGGAGAGGTGGACCAAAAAGGAGAACTGCAGGAGCCACGAAGGCACACAGCGCATCCCGATCCCGACAGGCAGACATACACTCATTTCGTCGCCCACCGCAAGCAACAAATTTCTTCCTCGTCTAGCTGTGCAGGAGCCATACACACACCTGCACCTGCACACACAGCGATGTCTCTCTCTCACACACACACACACAGCCCTTATCTCAGCTACACATCGGCAAAAACATGCGCAAGCACGAGAGGCGCATGTGTGACCTGCCAAACACGAGCCAGCACATGCGTGGCCATCGATGCATCCATGGCACATGCATGGCATGCAGCACGCATCAAAACGTCAGCCCATCCGCGCGTCGATTGACATGCACACAGTCACTCACCATATCTCACCACATTCATCGAATCGATGGGCCCACAAAGGTGCAGCCCAAGGCATGGATGTGTGTGTGGATGACGAACAAACAAATACCAGCACGCAGCCCTCGCCATCCGCGACAACAAGACCTCTCTCCCCTCTCCACACACGCACACCGGCAGACAGACAGACAGACAGACAGCCGGACAGACAGAGGCACACAAACCAGCCGGATAGACCGAGATGCCACACACCACACACAACCAGCCAGCTCAATTCAGCTCTCAACCACCACCGCCAACACGCCAGAGTAGTGAACGCACACGTACTAGACGAGAGGAGAGAAGGGTAAAAAGAGTAGGACACAAAGGGAGGTCTCACCGACAGAGAGACAGACAAGGCAGACAGACAGACAGACAGCTGTATTCAAGCAAAAATAAGCACCCACACCTACACCTACATCCAGGTCTGACTTCCACAAAAGCCTGACTACAGACCGGCTGCTCAGTTTGCAGAGTCGTCGGGTCCTCCTTTCAGCTGCCCGTCTCTGCGAGCCCTGCCATAGCGATCGGCCTCGCGCATCGCCTGTGGGCCCATGCAACAAGACCACACACCACACACCACACACAAAGATGGGAGCCCGTCCATCTGCCCGTCATTCTGTCAGTCTGTCTGTCTGTCTGTCTGTCCCCACACACACATCCACACAAACGCACCTTGACGATAGCGTCTGCGTCGATGTGGGTGTGTGGCTCGTTGAGCATGGGCGAGGAGGGCTCCAGGCACCGACTGGCCACCACCAACAACTCCTCCTCAGTCACCTCACCCAGGCCAATATCACCTGAATGTGTGCAGCACGGTGAAGGAGAGAGAGGGAGCGACAGACAGCCTTGAAGGCATATCGTGCCTGCCATCGGTGCGCTTGTGTGTGTGCTCACCGAGCACAGTAGGCAGTCCCACAGCCTCACAGAAGGAGTAGATCTCCTCGACGGTCTTCTTGTCCTTGTGTGTGAGGAACAGCGAAGCCAGCAGGCCGATGGTGACCTTCTCACCGTGCACATACGAGTGCGCCTCCGGCAGCAGTGTCAGTCCGTCGTGGATGGCGTGGGCCGCCGCGCAGCCGCAGCATTCGAAGCCCAAGCCACTCAGCAGGGTATTGGCCTCGATGATCCGCTCCAAGGCGTAGTTGACACTCTGCGACTCCACCGCACTCTTGGCCTCACTGAATGAATGAAGCACGCACACACCACCCCTCAGCCATCAACACAAACAAACGTATGTATGTGTGTGCGTTGGTGCAGGGTGTGGTGGGGTGTTGGACAGACACTTACATGCCATACTCGAGGACGGTCTCATAGCAGAGGCGGGCGAGTGAATACGCGGCCCAGCTGCCCGGCCGGCCCGAGTTGGTAGCGTTGGGCGCCTGCTTCGCCCGGCAGCTCTCCGCCTCAAACCACCTACACACATCAATGACACATGGATGGATGGATGGATGCCTTCCTGCCTCCACCACTGGGGTGTGTGTGTGGTGCGTACGTTGCGAGTGCATCGCCCATGCCGGCGACGATCATGCGCACGGGTGACCTCGACACGACTCTGCTGTCCACGACCACCACATCTGCCAGACAGCCGGCAAACAGGCGGCCACTCATTTGGTGGTTTTGTGTGTCTGTTGTGTCCACATGGCAGACAGACATACCGGGGCTCTTCCGATGGAACTGCACGCGCTTGAATGTGCCGTCGTTTGTGTAGACGACGGAGAGCCCGCTGCAGGGGGCGTCCGTGCTGGCCATCGTCGGGCACTGACCAAGGAAGGGACCAAGGAATCAACTCCCACGCACCAATGGATGCTCTTGTGTCTATGTTATGTGTGGCGCACTCACGATAATGCACGGCAGGCCCATCTTGTCAGCCACACACTTGACCGTATCCTGACCACACACACACAGACACAGACAAAGACACAGATCGAGGACTGACAAACCATCACAAATCCGTCGGTTTGCATGAGAGCACGTCAAGCTTACACATACCAGGGCTTTGCCGCCTCCCATGGCCAAGAGGACGTCGGGTTGAAACTCCCTGGCCAGGCCCATCACCCGAGCAATCTCATCATCGCTGCACTCGCCCCGATGCGCAACGGCATCAAACTCATCCAGGCTGCTCGTCAGAGGTCCCTCTATCGACGGCAGAATCGCCTTGTATGAGTATGGGCACAGAAGCGCCTGCAGGCAAGAAGGGAGTGCCGTTGCGTGATGGGCATTTGTGAAATTCAATGTACATAGAAGAACGAAGGGCTGCCTTTGTTTCTCCTCACCATGGATCTTGGCCCGAACCGCTTGATCTCCTCAGGAAGGGTCGTGGTGAAGGCCTGCATTCATGCGCAATGCACACACATACACACATACACACATACATCTGTCCCTTCAAGATTGTTCTTGCCTACATCAGGCCCCTGGATGTATCGGCCTGGAAAGATATTGGTTATGATCTGGGCCATCGTAATCCCTTCGCCAAGCTTGCCTGCGCCACTCGCCAGTCAGCGATAGGGTCAGATCTTCCGTGAAACTTCCACAGGGAGGTCTGCGAGCAAGCTTCGAGAAGGGGAGGGCAGCAGCGACCTACGCACAACAGCCGGGATGGATTTCGGTGATGATTCCCCGAAGCTGGCACTCATCACTGGAGCCTCCTCCGGTATCGGCACGGCAGTGGCGCTGAAGCTGGCTGAGGAAGGGCATCATCTCTATCTCATCGGACGCTCCGTCGACTCACTGCACAATGTCGAGGAGGTTCGCGTTGATTGATCCATGATCTCGAGCAGGATCCACCATTTGACTGCTGCGTATGTGTGTGTGTGTGTGCAGGACTGCCGCAACACGTACATGGAGTTCCAGCACGACAAGAGTTTGGTGCAGCACGGCATTGGTGATGTTGGCGACGAGCGGGACTGCGAGAGGCTGGTGGATGCGTGTGTGAGTCACTTCAAGGGGAGGGCCCCTGACGTGGCCGTACTCAACGCCGGCGTCGGCCGACCGGGCGCAGTCGACGAGACGACCGTCGAGGACTTTGACCTCATTATGAAGACCAACGTCAAAGGTGAGTGAAATCATTCACAGAAATACCGCGACACACACACGTGACCAATAGATGGCCTTATAATTGGCAGGTGTGTTCCTGTTCATGCGCAAGCTGCTGCCTCTGATGAAGGCGCGCGGCTCTGGGCAGATCGTCGTGACGTCGAGTGTGCTCGGCCTGCGCACGTGCGAGAAGGCCGCCGTCTACTGCGCATCCAAATATGCCGTTGAAGGGCTTGTCGACGCCACGAGGAAGGACTTCGCCGGCACCGGAGTCAAGCTGGGCGTCTGCAACCCTGGTAGCTTGGCTTGACTTACACATTTGTGTATGCTCTTACAGAAGTCTCGTGTGCGTGTGTGTGTGTGTCATTGAGTCAGCTGCGGTCGCGACGCCATGGTGGGAGAGCAAGCAGAGAGGGGGCTGGGAGAAGGGGGAGGCCGACACCAGCAATTTCTTGACCGCCGACGATGTGGCGGAGGGCATCATGTCGATCATCAAGCAGTCGCCCATGTGTGACATAGGCCGCGTGGTGATGGAGAATGTCACCGTCAAGAAGAGGCGGAGAGTCGATGAGGAGGGGGAGGGCAAGCAGCTGGCAGGGACGGGCGACATGCATATGACCTGAACTGACCTGGTGGGGGTCTTTTTTGCGACGCATGACATGAGAGGTTGTTGGCCGTTCCGTGAGTGAGAGATCAGTTTCTTGTATGTATTTGTATGTATCGGGTTGAGTGTGCGAGAGGTGGCTGGATGAGAGACAGTGCTGTTTGTAGGCGTGATGAGTGGCCCGAGAGTGAAAGCACGCAGGCGTTAGGGACACATGAGACCTCAGTACATGTGTCCCAGCAGGCAGGCAGGCAGGCAGGCAGGCAAACGATGCATGCAGTCCCTCTTCACTTATCCAATGCTCCTTCCCCTCTTCGGGACCTTTTTGCGTACGCACAGGCAGATGACAACCATTCCCAGCGCTCTCTCGCCCACCCCACGCCATTCAGCCGCACTTCGTCAATCACGTCAGCAGGGCATCACACACCAGCACACGACAAGCACATGCACACCAGCGAGGCGGCAAGACAGGAGCAGGTGAGCAACAAACAAATCAGCCACACATGACACGATTCTCTCCCCTTCGAAGCAGCAACAAACTCACGGGGGGGAGGGGGGCGTAGAGCAGGCAAAAATCGTGGTTGTGTCCGTGCCTGTCTCAATTGTCACTGGATGGTGCACGCCTTGCTACCCTTGCCCCCCGCGTTTGCGTCCTGTTTGGCCTTGCCCTTGGCGGCGGGTTTTGGTGCGGCAGCGGGCTTCTTGGTCGGAATGGCCGGCTCGGAAGGAGACTGGCTCGGGACAGGTGAAGGCGACACCTGGGGCACGGCGGGAGTGCTGGGGTCACTCGCCGACACCACAGGAGCCGCTGGCATACATCCATGTGGACACACGTCATAACCAAGCAAGCAGTGATGTCGTGTCTTGCGATGGTGTCGCTTCTCCCTTCACCTGGCGGAACGAGTTGTTCTGCGGCGGCCGTCGGTTTGGCCGGCACAGATGGCGATGTGGGAATGGACGCAGGCGCGGGCGCAGGGGCCGGCTTGGGCTTTGCCTTTGCGGCCGGGGGCTTGGCCATGCGGTTGCCGAAATCGGCCAAATAGTCGGCGTCGACCTCCTCAGGTTTCTCCTCGATCATTGGCGTCATGGCCCCGGCGTTCCTTGGTGTGCGGGCGGCGGGTGTGTGCTGCATCGAGGCCTGCCTCGACGCCTGCCTCGACGCCTGGCGAGACCCTTGTGCGGACGGCGCCTGGGACCTCATCGCACCAGCTATCTCGGCACCCTTGTCCTGAGACACAAACAATAGGGCAGAGACACACACTGCGCTGGGTGCCGCTGTGCTCACTCACCACTCCATAGACCTCAAAGCTGAGTGCGTCATTGTTCAGGTAGTCGAGGAACTTCTCTGTCACCGGATCCTGCAACAGAACATAGGCGGTACCGATGTATATGTCTCCCGATGTGAGGAGTGTTTACCTGTGTGATGACCTCCGAGTAGTTGAACGCGGGCGATCTGTTGTGCCCCTCCACCGCGGGCACCTTCCGTGGTTCATCGTCCAGGAAGTAGGTGTACTGGACCCTGACGTCATTGGCCAGCGCCTCGGGCAGTTTCTCCGCCTTGTGAATCTGACAAGACAGTGATGCTACTTACTTGATGTCCGTCTACATATCCCTTCGTGAGTTACCTTGACGAGCAGATCCATTCGTGTGCCGATGAGGTCGGTGGGGTTCTCAACAAGGTCCTCGTCGGCTATCGGACCTCCGTCCTGTATGCGAAACCACCAGACACATACAGACAGCCTTGTCCTTGTGCATTCGCTCTCGACTGACCGGGCTGACGGGTTCGATGGCGACATGGAGAATGCCGCACTGCTTGCCCTCGCTGCTGAGTAGCTTGGCCTGTGCATCGGCATCGATCTGGTATGAGAGTGGCTTGAGGAACAGCTCCGCCTTGCCAATCAGGCGGTCGGACTGCACGGGATCCCAAAAGGGGTCTTCCTCATCGGGAATCGACGTCAGGAACTCAAACTTGTCGTCTGCATTGCATGCAGGAATGAGTTGACGCACCATCCATTCCCTCACTCACAATAGAGGAGGTCCACTCACTCACTCACTCACTGTCTGGCTGACCTGCATCGGCCCAGTTCTCGAACATTTCTCGCATGAGGAAAATCCTATTCTCTAGGATGCTGCTGTGCCAGTCGTAGACGTGGTTGCCCTGCATGTCATGTAGAGAGAGACACAACAGCTGAATGTTGTTAGCTTTGCATTCATTCACCACGTCTCCCCCCTCACCTCGAGTGAGACCGATACGAGCAGTTCGGTCTTCTTTCTTCTCTTGTGTGTGATATGCACCTGCAGCTTGGTGCTCAGGTGGTACGGCTTGCCCATCTCCTGAGCTATCATGTTCGCCTCCTGCACGTCACGTGAGAGGGAGTGGTGTTGGTGTCAAGAGCACATCACGTACAGAAAGAAACACACGTGCGGAGATTTGTGTGTCAGTCAGGCGTGTAGGTGTCAGTCACCTTGACGAGTGGGAGAATTCGTGCGAGTTTCTCGTCGAGTGCGCTTTGCTCCACTTGCTGCTCGTGCTCAACGCGCTTCTGTTCCTGCACCTCCTTCTCTTTCTTCTCTGCCTCCTGACGAGCCCTCTCAGCCTGACAGACAGACAAACATACATACATGCGATCGCTCGACCATCCACCCACCCACCTACCTCCTTGGCAATTAGTTCCTGTTGCTTCTTGAACTCCTCCTCTGCCTTGCGCTTCTCCTCCTGGTTCAACCGCTCCTCCATCTCCTGCACACGTGAGACACACACATACATACATACATACACACCGGTCGATCTTGTGTGGCAACGACGTGCAGCGGCTGACCTTCATTTTCTTCTGGAACTCTTCCTCCTTTGCCCTGAGTGCCGCCTGCGCCTCCTCCTCTGCCTTGCGCTTGAGCTCCTCGACCTCCTTCATCTTGGCCTCGTACTCCTCGTGACGCTTCTTCTCGGCCGCCAGCTCCTCGGGGGACTTGAGGATGCTCTTCAGGTCACCCTGCTTCTCCGCAACTTCCTTCATGATGCTCTCGAAGTCATGCGCCTGTGGTGGCACATGCAAACAGGTAAAGGTAGATGTACTGTGTCTTTGTGTGCTGACCTGTATCAGGTCGCCTTGCGAGCCGATGGATGGGATGACCACCAGGAACGCATACTGGGAACCAAATACGACACGGTCGCCATGTTGCAGAGTCACCTCACGGTTCCTGTGAGGTACCAAGAGGAAGGATCGGAAAGGTCGAGAGGTAGAGAGGTGTATGTGTGTGTGTCATGTGTGTGTCATGTGTGTGTCATGTGTGTACTGCATGGTTTTGTCTCCGTTGATGAAGGTGTAGTCCGCCCCCTCCATGCCCTTGATGACTATGATGTTGGCAGCACGATTCGCGATCACAGCGTGGCGACTGGCGCGCACACACACACACGTGCACATGACGACAAGCAACATGTGCGTGCCTCCTGTGTGGCGTCTGTCTTTTGTCACGAGTGAATGCCGATGCCGGAGAGTGGCAGGTCAGGTGTGAAGTCGCTGCTCTTCTTGCCGATCCAAATCTCGGCGTTTTCTGTGAGGGCGTAGTTGAGTTTGCCCGTCAGCACCTCATCCTCGTTGATGTTGGTCAGGTGGGGAATCTTCTTCCAGTCAGGTCCCTGCCAGGCAGCCGAGAGACACACATCCCACGTCTCACTCCCTTCGTGAGGCGTGTCTGAATGGACGACCTTTGCTTTTTCGGCGGCCTGCTTCGCTGCCGCCTCCTCTGCTTCCTTCAGGCGCTGCTCCCACCCCTTCTGCATCCCCTCCTGCGAGACACACACACACACACAAACACACACACATGACAGACGACCGGGGTACGGTTAATGATCGACACTTGCACACATACATACCAGTGCCTTCTCCATTGCGGCGATCTCCTTCTTGTGATCCTCCTCGATTCGCATCCGCTCCGCCTCACTCACAGCACTGCCGCCGGCGCCGTTCGGACCTCCCCCTGTCGCCACTCCCTTGCCTGCACACACAGACACATCAGCCAACACGAGGTGAATGCACCGCTGTGCTCTGTGTATGTACCTTCCAGCAGCGCCTTGAGTCGCTCGTTCTCCTCCTTGAGCTGATTCAGCAACTTCTCCTGCACTCACATATGCATGGATCACATTTTCAGGCGAGATGTTTCCCTTTCCATCTCACCGTGGGGTCTTCGTTGATCTCGGCGTGATTCTTGATCTTCTTGGCGCGATCTGAAACAAGCATCAGGTGGAGACAGTCATGCAGGTCACAGTCAAATCACGCTCGCGTGTGTTGTCCTCAGTGCTTGCCGGCGTATCGCAGTGTCGACAGTGTCTCTTCGTAGTTGGACGAAGCGGGCGACAGGGCGCATATCATGATGGTCTTCGATGAGCCTCCAAGGGCATTCTGAAGCACTCAGCAGAGGAGTGACGCGCGTGTGAGTGTGATGACTGGATTTCTCCCACCTGCAGCAGCCGGGTGAGCTTTGAGTCTCGGTAGGGGATGACCTGGCCCTTCTTCAACTTCCCTGAGCGTCCACAGGAAAATGTTTGCCTGTACGTCTGTCGCCGGTCCACGCACCTGAGGCCTTGTCTGCAAGTGCCGATATGACATTTCCCAATGCAGACAGCGACTTGTTGATGGCACAGCCCTCCTTCAAACGATCGCCACTAGCACCTGGAGGCCGTCCGTCGACAGAGTGTGTAATCCCTTTTCTGTATGTTCACGGGAATGTGTGCACACCTGTTTGCTCGGCCTTCTCGGAGCCGGCGAGATCGACCAGATTGATGACTGAGAGTTTGCGGCCCTCCTTGCCCATATACGTCGTCACCTACCACACACATCGCACGCAGACAGGTGTATTGTCATGTCTCACATACAGATCGTCCATCCATACTTGTGTGAATTCGATGATGAGCACCGTGTGTGCACGGGAGCTCGTCCTATCACAGAAGGCAAGCCGACCGACAGGCACACGTAAGCGCAGACAATCAATGGCATCTTTCCATTAGTGTGTGGAGACCGACGCGTTCATGAGGGTGGAGCCGATGGTGCGGTTCGCCGTCCCCTCGTCGACAACGTCTTCGATAGCCTCGTAGCTGTTGACAGCCCGCTTGGTCAGGTCCTGCACATAGATGCCCAGCTGCTTCGACTCGCGAACCTCCAGACCACCCTGACAGAGCACAACAGCACACAGCACCACATGGCAGAGACAGGGACCTGGTGGGTTCTCATTGATCCCACCTTTGTTCGCTGGCTGGGGTGGATGAGGAGATCCTGAATCTTCTCATTGTAGATCTCCAGCATACCGATCTGCACACTCACGGGTTGGTTGAGCGAGCGGCTCTTGTTAGTCAAGCTCATTCAGCTGTTGCTTACCGTCACTTCGAAGTGTTTCGCTGGATCTTGGTTCTCCCCGATGCGGCGGAAGATGTCCTCACACGTGATGGGTACGATGCCCTTGTTGGGGCCGAAGCCCACCATAGAGTACGACTTGCCCGCGCCCGTCTGCCCATACGCGAACAGGCAGCAGTGATACCCTGTCCACGCGTTGTTCTGAGGAAGAAGCAGAAACAGACAGGACAGACAGACAGGACAGACAGACAGACAGACCAGCTGTCTTGATCTTGC
Organism: Vitrella brassicaformis; assembly: GCA_001179505.1. Classification (NCBI taxonomy): domain Eukaryota; family Vitrellaceae; genus Vitrella; species Vitrella brassicaformis. The sequence continues at coordinate 91,402 of CDMY01000223.1, forward strand.
TGCATGGATGCCCAAAGCTTGCTGGCTGTCTGGCCGACTGACCAGCACTTCCACGCCCAGGCAGTCGAAGACTTTCTTCTGGTCGACATAAAGGCTGTTCCCATCCTCAGGGATCAACAGCCCCTCGCCGTTCACGGAGAACCTGCAGACATGACAGTCTGCACCGTATGCGAAGGCACGTGAGTGTGCAGCTCCGCTACTTACCCATCATGCGACCAGAATGAGTAGTCGAATGTGAATTTCTTCTCTCCCGACCCACCCTCGACATCATCAATTGTCGTCGTTGGTCCAGCCTACCCAACACAACACATCCACGGTGGGGCAGGCAAGCCAGCTCCAGTGAGCGACCGTCTCTCCGTATACCATGGCTATGCAGCAGACGGCATCGAGGCCCCGTTCTCTCTGGTTGAAGGGCCGCACCCTCACGGCCACCTTGACTGCCGAGTCACTCATGATTCTATGTCGTCAACCAAGACAAATCGCTGAAGCAACGGGCCAACCTGGACACACACGGGATTGGTGCATCAACCATGGACGCGGGACAAGAGAACACGCGGTAGAGATGGACGAGTGGGCCTCTGCGCACCTTTGGGGCAGCGGATAGGAGAGGCGAACACAGAGTGCAGCAGGGAGCGGACACTACCCCCCCCCTGGACGCAAAGGGTACAAACAACCGTGCTTCACTTGAAGGGCAGAAGGAAGAGAAGAGCTGGGGCAGGACCGGTCGTGGACTGGATCCTGTCGTCCTTTTCGGAGGGGGAGTGGAAACCGCCTCTTTCGATTCTCGAAGGAGTCCGAACGGGTGGGCGTGCCCCCGAAAGTCGAGAAAAACGTTTGCCCCCGAAACCCTGTAACCCGACTACAGTGTACGACAAACGACGAGGCGAACGGCCGCTCATAACACCGACACGGACGTCACGGGGACGATGTCAGGCACCATGAGGATGGCGATGCTGCTGTTGGTGTGCCTGAGTGCGCATGTGGCTGTTTCGTCCGCTCAGTCTAAGCCGCAGCTGGCTCTCGATGAGACCTCCAACACGCCCATCCTGGACTTCCTCCAGAAAACTGCAACGCAGTTCAGGGAGATGGACCCCGATGAGGTGAGCGAAGCGAAACGGGAGCAATGGGCATCTTCCTAGATCCCTTTATTTTGTGTGTGTTGCCTATGTGTCGCTTGCAGGCGAGTGCTCGTGTGGCCAATTTCGTCAAAAACGCGACGACCAACGCGCAGGAGTACCTCGCTAATCTGGACGAAGACGAGGCGAAGGAGACCGCCAAGAACCTCTTCAAAGAAGCCACGCAGTCGGCAAGTGAGTTGGGCTGGCGGGCCAACGAATTAGACATACACACTGACTCCACTCACTGTCCTCAATGCAGGCAACTGGGTGACGAATTTCGACAGCGAGGCTGCGATGGAGAAGCTCGGTTCGACCATTGACAGGGTCGTACCGGCCTCCAAGGACTTCTTGGACAATGTGGATGTCGACGAGGCCAAGGTCGCCGTCACCAAGTGGGCCAAGAGCGCCCGGGATCGCTCACGTGACATCCTCGACAATGTCGACATCGAGAAGGTCCAGGAGACCGTGGGCTCGCTCGTCGGAGGCGCCACGGAACAGAGCAAGGAGCTGCTGGTACGTACGCACCTACACACGGATGGGATCAAACCCACGAGGCGAAAAGGCTTGGTTTGTGTGCAGAAGGAGCTCAATCCGAATGAGACTCAGGCGACGCTCGAGGCGATAGTGGAGAAGGCCGTGCACACGGGGCAGCAGATCGATGAAGGCGTCATCTCTCAGATCGTCGGCATCGGCAAAATCGACTTCGGACGTACGGCAGATGACACACACACACACAAACACACACACGCCAAGACGGCAGCAGACTGCTGACTATGTTTTTTGTGTGTGTGTGTCCCAATGTATGTATTGCAGCCGTCCAGACGGAGATGCTGTCCAGCATGCTCAATGGCGTTGTCGCCAAGGGCCGCGATGTGATCGAGAACGCCACCCCCGAGGAGGCCGAGGCGGCCGCATCGGACCTCGCCAAACGTACACACACCCTCGCCTCGCCTCGCCCAGAGACACGCGCATATGTGCCGTTGCGCCTTTCTCCCTCGCTGCTTTCAGGTGCTGTTGAAGAGGGTCGGACTTTTCTGAGTGGCGCGACCGACGCGCAGGTGACCAAGACGGTGTCCAGCGTGGTGGACCGTGTGGTGGAGGGCGGCCGGTCCTGGCTCGCCGAGCTCGACACCGACAAACTTAAGAAGAACACCAACGAGTGGATGAACAGCGCCGTCGACAAGGGCAAGCAGTGGCTCGAAAAAATGGACGTCGAAGAAACATCCGGTCAGCCGAGACAAGACAGCCGAGCAGCCGTCATATCAAGAGTGCTGTCATGGTGTGTGTGTGTGTATGTGTGTGTGTGTTGCAGAGAAGGTGGGCGACCTGGCGGTCAATGTTGCCAAGAGGGGTCAGGATTGGATCCAGAAGCTCGACCCTGACAAGGCCTCCAAGACGGCGTCGCGGGTGGTGGGGCAGCTCAGCAACTTCTTCTCACGCATCAACGGCAGCCCAGCCAGCCCTGCCACATCCACTGCTACTGACACCGGGGCGTAGATAGCTAGCTACTACGCGGCCCTCTGGCCCATTCATTCTTTTCCCTCAACACGTTTCTTGTGCATTTTGCTGAATAAGGCTCCTACAGTAGTTGTGTACACAGATATCTGAGACGGGAGGCAGGCCTGTGGACGTATCCCCGCGCTACGTACCACCCCAATAGGGTGGAGCAAGGGGACCCCACTCAGCTGGCGTGCTCCATCGACTTTGTTGGAATATGTGTGTATGTGTACATCCACTGACTAATGAAGGTGGGGG